>CM042178.1:53533868-53558868 GCA_023376005.1 Doryteuthis pealeii | reverse complement strand
AATATTATAATAAATTAGAAAGGCTAATGAAACCAAATAAGAATGCAGATAAAAAGACTTGAAACAGAGGGGGGTATAATCGAAAAATAGAATAACGGACACTTACTCTTCCATTACTTCCGTGTTTCATTGCTAAATTTTCCTAATTTAACTATTTAGTTAAAATAGGAAGTAAAAAATAAAATTACAGTTATTTCTTCTTGTTAATGGATTTCTTTTAAGATTTATCCCCGAAAACATATTCATTAAGATAAAACCAAACGTTTAGAAATCAATAATACTAAGGACATATTTATTAAAATCAAAATTTTGATATCAGTATGCAAATTAGCGTTCCTGTTCACACTGTAAACTGCTATTTGTTGTATATATAAATACAATTGAATATTATTAGTATGTAGATATGTCCAAAATATCAAACTCCGGTTTCGACCGGGGGTCCAGTGAGCTTCGGCTGCTGGACCTTACAAGTTAGCATCGTTGATCCCAGGGGGCCATCCCCCAGGCAACAGATGCCCCTTGATTTAAATGGGCAGGGTTGGGTTTATTGCCCGGTGCCTGAGGCGCCACCCTTGTGGGGGAATGCCGAGGGGATCAACGCATTTTTGTGCCTACCATTCATGAGCTTCAGCTTGTGGGTGGGCCCACATAAAAATGTCCATGTGTCACACCCTCATAAGTGGGAGGAGATGCAAATACCCATTATGTAAAGATATGGTCAACAGTACTAATAATGTAAGACAAATTTATTGATAATTGAGGTTTACATAAAAAATAAAATTATCGAAAATGTGACTTAAATAACTAAGGGAATTGTGACTTGAGTAGTGATATAGTTTTGGTTAAAAACACACAATCTCCATTATAATATATATATATATATATATATATATATATATATACTAGCAATAGTACCCAATCCATGACCGGACTATATCTAAAGATTGGACCATAAATAGGCGAAATTATCCGAGCTGAATGGCTTAGACTGCGATTTTGTTCACTGAAATTAAAGGAAACTGCTAGTATAGCTATAATAGAACGCAGGCAGCGCAAATCGTTTGATTTTGGTTTAATTAATTAATTATATCCCTTAATTAGTAAAAAAAAATTAACCAAATTTGGCGTGTGTCTTAGTTAGAAGGGTTTAAAGATTATGAATCTGCGTGACCTCCTTTTCCAGAGTTATACATCGACACGTACTTACCAAACTTCTTATATATATATATATATATATATATATATATATATATACAATTTGGTATTTCTCTTTTTGAATTAGTAATCAAAATAGTAGAAATTAACCCTGGTATCTTTTGTAATGGCAAACGACGGTATCATAAATTCCCTTTGATTATTTGTTGCAAACATCATTTACTATTCAGCCAAGTAGAAATATTAATGGAGCTGTCAGCGAGTGAGGAAGTAAGGGTCTGACGATTAATGTCTTTCGAGATTGTCACACGAGAAATCACTGTACGGCTTTTTCTTTCACTCTTTTCTTTCTTTCTTTTTTCTTTCACTCTTCTCTTTCTGTCTTTCTTTCTTTCTTTCACCCTTTCCTTCCTTCTTTCACTCTTCTCTTTCTTTCACTCATCTCATCTCTGTCATTCTTTCTTTCACTCATCTCTTTCTTTCTTTCGTTTTTCATTCTTCTCGTTCTTTATTTCTTTTTTCTTTTACTCTTGTTTTTCTTCCTTTCTTTCTTTCGTTCACTCATATCTTTCTTCCTTTCTTTCTTTCGTTCACTCATCTCTTTCTTCCTTTTCTTTCGTTCAATCATCTCTTTCTTTCTTTCACTTGTCTCTTTCTTTTTTTACTCTTCTTTTCCTTTCATTCTTTCGTCTTTCACTTAACTCTTTCTTTCTTTTGCTATTCTTTTCCTTTCTTCCTTTCTTCTCTTCTCCTTCTTTCTTTCACTCTTATCTTTCTTCCTTCCTTTTTTTTCACTATTCTTTTCATTTTCTTCTTTCTTTCTTCCTTTCTTTTTTCACTCTTCTTTGCCTTTCTTTCTTTCTTTTTATTCATTCCTCTCTTTCTTTTTATTCATTCCTCTCTTTCTTTTTATTCATTCCTCTCTTCTTCCTTCTTCTTTTATTCTCTGATCTTTTCTTATCTTATTCTTATATATATATATATATATATATATATATATATAATATATATATGTGTGTGTGTGTGTGTGTGTGTGTAAAATGAAACTGGAAGTGAATCCAACAGTATGTTGAAAAAATAAAGAAAGAAAAGAAAGTATAAAATGGATAATATAGGATATTTTAATCAATATTACTTACACGTGTTTCGGTCAGGAGTTTATCCATGTGTACATTATTCAAACTATTATTATTTTTAAATGATCATTTCATTTGATCATTTAAAAATAATAGTTTGAATAATGTACACATGGATAAACTCCTGACCGAAACACGTGTAAGTAATATTGATTAAAATATCCTATATTATCCATTTTATACTTTCTTTCCTTTATTCATTTTTTCAACATTATATATACTAGCAAATATATGCACCCTCCGGGTGCAAGTATTTAAGTTTTAATATAATAAAATATCATATTAAATTAGAAAGGCCAATGAAACTGAATAAAAATGCAGATAACATGATTTGGAACAGAGGGGGTATGATTGAAAAATAGAACAACTTTGAAACTAACTCTTCCATCATTTTCAATTACTCCTATTCCTAATTTAACTATTTAGTTAAAATAGGAAGAAAATAATAATATTACAGTTATTTCTTTTTGTTAAGGGATTTCTTTTAGATTTATTGAAGAGAATTTTGCTCATATTCAATAAGATAAAACTAAACAATTAGAAATCAATAATATTAAGCACATATTTATTAAAATCAAATTTTTTAGATCAATATGCAAATCAGCCTTCCCATTCACACTGTAAACCGCTGTTTTGTTGTATATATAAATACAACAGCATGTTATTTGTATGTAGATATGGTCAACAGTCTTAATGATGTAAAACAATTTTATTAATAATTGAGGTTTAAATAAAAATAAAATCATGGAGAATGGGATGCAGATAACAAAGGGAATTGTGATTTGTATAGTAATATAGTTTCGGTTACAGACAGAAAAACATACAATCTCCATTATAATAAGATATATAATATAATATATATTATATATATATATATATATATATATATAGATAAAAGGTATTCACATGGATTATATTATATTACGTTATAACGTTTTGGTTTGTTTAGCAAACCACCTCTGGACAGAATTCGTATTTAGTGACAAAACTGAAAAAACTTAAGAACAATGGTTAGTCAGGTTTCTTATCATGTAGCAAAAAAAAAAAAATCCCCTGTAAAAAATTAATTTTTGAAAGATATTGCCGGAAGTTAAAAATTCAATATCAGAGAGTTTGCACCATAAGTAAGTAAAATAATCAAATTTATTAAAGGAGTAAACAAAAAAAACAAAAAATTAAACAATTTGAAATGGAAACTTAGTTATGATAACGTTAAATATATATTAAAATAAAACTATAAGTAAATATCTAATACTGGGCATGTATTTATCAAACTTGTTTTAAAAAAAACAATGAGGACTGTCTAAAGTTGCATTCTGAAATTTTGAGTATATTTATTCTATGTTATGACGATCTGGGATAATGTGACGTAAGTAGTGACGTAGTTTCGGTTACAAACAATAGATTTAAAATAGTAATAAATAGATTATAATGAGTACATTGACAAACTCTTGGTCGAAACACGTGTTGGCATTTCATTAAACTATTTTTATCCATTCAACATTTTATTCTATTTATTTATCCCTTCAACATATTGTCGGATTCATTTCCATTTTGCAACTGACATACTGTCCAAGGAAAAGGGAATTTATAACATATATATATAATTATTCATGACATTCCCAAATACATGGATGTAAAAACTGCCAGCTGGAAGTAGAACCTGGTTATCAGATTCCATTCTTGGTGTAACTTTGTATTATCCAAGAAACGGAGAGAGAGAGAGAGAGAGAGAGTCTCGTAACTTAAAGATTGCTGTGAGTTTTCACAAAATAATGAAAAGGCCAACAGTGGGGTCGAAGTGTGGGGGTGGTACAAACTGGGGAGCCTGTGTTTAGGGAATAATAATAATAATAATAATAATAATAATAATAACTAATACTGGTCTGAAAAACTAAGAACTATAATAATAATAATAATAATAATAATAATAATAATATTATATTGGAAATATATAATAATAATAATAATATGTTATATTGGAAATATATAATAATAATGATAATTATATTATATTGGAAATATATAATAATAATAATAATGATAATAATCATATAATATATTATAGTGGAAATATATAATAATAATAATAATAATAATAATAATAATAATAATAATAATAATATTATAGTGGAAATAATATAATAATAATAATATAATATATTATAGTGGAAAATATATAATAATAATAATAATAATATATATATTATATAAATATATAATAATAATAATTGGAAATATATAATAATGATAATATGATATATTGTATTGGAATATAATAATATAATAATAATGATAATAATAATATATTATATTGGATATAATAATAATAATAATGATAATAATAATATATTATATTGGAAATTATAATATAATAATAATGATAATAATAATATATTATATTGGAAATATATAATAATAATAATAATAATATATTATATTGAAAATATAATATATTATATTGGAAATATATATAATAATAATAATAATAATAATAATAATAATAATATATTATATTGGAAATATATAATAATAATAATAATAATAATAATATATTATATTGGAAATATATAATAATAATAATAATAATAATTAATAATATATATTATATTGGAAATATATAATATAATAATAATAATAATAATATATATATTGGAAAATAAAATATAATAATAATAATAATAAAATAATAATAATATAATGATATAATAATGATAATAATGATAATAATAATGATAATAATAATGATAATATATTATATTGGAAATATATGATGATATTAATGATGATGATAATAATAATAATAATAATGCTGGTATGAAAAAATAATAATAATAATAATAGCTAATGCTGGTATGAAAAACTAAAAATAATAATAATAATAATAGCTAATGCTGGTATGAAAAACTAATAATAATAATAATAATAGCTAATGCTGGTATGAAAAACTAATAATAATAATATAATAATAATAATAATAGCTAATGCTGGTATGAAAAACTAATAATAATAATAATAAAAATAATAATAGCTAATGCTGGTATGAAAACTAATATAATAACAATAATATAATAATAATAATACTAATGCTGGTATGAAAAACTAATAATAATAATAATAGCTAATGCTGGTATGAAAAACTAATAATAATAATAGCTAATGCTGGTATGAAAAACTAATAATAATAATAGCTAATGCTGGTATGAAACTAATAATAATAATAATAATAATAATAAGTCGAAGACGAAAAAGACGAACGATATACAAGGACACCCATTGAACACTTTTGTAGCCGTTGCGAATATTTTCTTAGAAAGACTTGTTATATCAGTTGGCCTTTCTCACTCTCAAGGAATCGAACATCTTTGTTTGCTTTTTCCTTTCCTTTCCGATGCGAGATGTACTGATGTATTGTAGACATTCGAAGATAGGTCCAAACTAAGAATAGAAATCTCATTTCCTCCACTGCCTTGTTTTCCTCTAGCAAGGTCACAGGTTCAAGGACAATTTGCTCTAAAACAGTAAGCACCAATCAAATCGCTTGGAATGTATCCTCCCCCTTCTTCTCCTCCCACTCCTCCTCCTCTTCTCCCTCCCTTCCCACTAGTCTATAACTGACCAATCAAATGCCAGATATTATCTCTTAAACAAAAGTGAGTCGTCGGGTGGCCTGAAAGTTGGTATCGGTGAAACAGCGAGTGAGTCTATCCTTTATCACTAGCGGTAGACCAAGGAGATTGTTTTGGCGTCTAGGGCGGAACGCTACACCTACCACCAGCTCCTTACTTTATCGCACAGATCCGTGTGCTACTCATACGCTGAGTTGGCGAGGGCCGGTATTGAACGTTCTACCTACTAAACTAAACGCTTAATTGATCTAGATCTGCGTTTCTCAACCTTTTTACCCTTGGACAACCCTTAAAATAAATTACATGTCTCAAGGTAACCCTACGCAAAAACTAAATTATACACCATATCTTTTTCATTTTATTTCCATCTACCGTGGTCGATATAGTATATATATATATATATATATATATATATATATTATTTAATAACTGGTTTATGTAAATAAACATACTAACTTCCAATTACCGTCGAAATGGTAAGAAAAGGAAACAAGGAAGCTGTAACTTAATACGGATTTTAACTTGTTGCAAGCCTACTGCAGAATGCCAGAGTATTTATGAAGCCTCGTAACATCATAGAAATCAAGCAGCCAATCAGGGCCCAAGGAATCGAATCACCCAAATACATTAATGGAGTACTCCTGGGTTCCATAAATACCAGCTGTTTTGGGCATCAGTCACGAGTATTTAGTTACTGTTACCAAATTATTTACCCCGTACCCCACTTGTACGGGTTAGGCACAAGGACCTATTAACGTGGGACCACCCACAAGCCGAGACTCATGGGTGGCAGGTGGTAAAATTGCGTCGATCCCGTCGGCATTCCCCCCTCAAGGGGGGCGCCTCAGGCACTGGGCAATAAACCCAGCCCTGCCCCTTTAAGTCAAGGGGGAAGGTATTGCCTGGGGGATAGCCCCTGGGATCGACGCTATTATTTTACTAAATCGGATCCAGTGGCCGAAGCTCACAGAACCTCCCCGGTGGGGAGGTACAAATCCAGTAGTTACTGTTACCAACAGCATACTCAGCTCACAATACATGCTAATCATTCAATAAATTTCTACAGTTTAAGGAAAAATGAATACTTCTTTGTCAAATGTTTCGGTAATGCTAAATAAAATTCTTTCTGTCCGTTTATAATACTTTATCAGGGAGTTTTCATTCACAAAAAAAAAAAAATTCTGAACTCTAACGTAAAATATAAACATAAGTAACCAATATCATATATCTATATTATAAATTTACATGCCGTAAAACCCAACCAACCAAAAACCGTCTTCAGTATAAAATATTGTTACATAATCTATGCGGTTGCATAAGATTATTGTCAATCTCCTGTATTTCTAAAGGGATGGCCCCTTTTCATATCACGGGCGGGACTTTTCATGGAATATTACAGAAAGCTCGCGAAATACGTGAAGTCATGTGGGACCTGGTTGGGTCTTCAGTTTCAGTTTGGACGTCGGGCAGAGAAGATGTACTGCCTTAACTGGAACTCACTGCATGTGCGCGCTATGTTAGTCAGATGAAAAATGTTTAGTTAAGAAATAAAAGCTTACGAAAATAATATGGTTTTGTGATTAATGAATGTCTTGGTAACAAGACTGACCTGAAAGACCAGTCACGAGTTCCCCAAGAGAAGTCCAGACGCTAGAAGAGACGCTTAAGAATAGAAAGTAAAAAAAGAAAATAAGTAAGAAATAGAAAGAATAAAAAAGTAAAGAAAGAGGTATACAACAATATGGTCCAAACCTTTCTTCATATTCCTCGAACACCTTGCGACTCTTTTGTGGTTTTAGACGGGAACTTTATTCCCTCTTTGCATGTTCTATAATTAAATGTTATATTGTATTAATTGATTTGTCTTTTTCCCTACCAAATATTCTTTGTTAGGTTACAACAGTAACCTAACAAAGGTTACTAAATGAGAAATAATCAAACGAAGTCTGGAAATGAAAGTAATCTTTTATAAAGATATATATCTAAGGTAGGTAGGTTATCTCGCTTGGTCGAGGTATCTCTTTTCAAACCAACCAATCACCGGCTTGCAATTTTCGGCGCCAAATTGAAGATAAGAAATCTTCCTTTCTTTGGTACCAGCATCTCATCGAGTCGGGCGTAATAATCGTCGGTTCCGATAATTCAGCAGAAAAGGACCGTCGTAAGTACGATAACTGACCATAAACATTCCAAGCACTCAGTTAAGTGGAATTGTATTCATTATATTTATATATACATTTCCCACTGATAATACTATCGTTTGCAACAACAATTATGGATTTTCTTGTATGTATAAATGTAACAATACAGTGTTATTTGAAATTTCAAGTTGTGTTCATGTATTTCCTGTTTCTAACTCTTGTTAATTCCACATTCGCGGTTTAAATCCGCACATTAACAGAATACAATACTCGCCAGCGGTGTGAAGAAAGGTAAAACACAGCTAGTTGTATAAGATTACCCAGTCAATATAATACTTCCGTATGTATGAGGATTGGGACATACCCATTAATGTTTATGGGTAGGGTATATAAGAGTTAACCTTTTTTGGATAACCTAATATATTATAGGAAAAGGGGTGTAAGCAACGTTGATTTTTTTTGTTCGTTGGTTTGTTTTATTTTACGGCATATCAACCTCAGTGGGTCATTTAATGCCGATAAAGTTTGGAAATAAATCAATTCTTAATGGATACTCAGTTTTGTCATAAATACAGTTTTCTATTTAACCCATAGTTGGGACCCTAACAGGTACTACCACCCTGGGCCAGAGTGGACCAGTGAGCAATAGTGGTGAAGGGGTGCTCCACATTCCCCAAACCTCCAAAACTGGAACTTACCATCAGATAGAGTTTAACGCCATTCCCAGTACATGTAGACCCTCAGTCACTGCCTTCTAGCACCTATATGATAAAAAGGGTTGGGCAATCATGTAGGTGCTAGTGCTTGATTGACCAGCCGATCGATCGGAGGTGGCCTGACCGACCGCCCGTCTAGACCAAGAAAAGGCCAAAGTGGAGTATTGCAAGTCATGTACCACTCAACCACCTGGGTTCTATCCTTAAGCATCACGGGTCGCCACCCACGACCAATAGGTTTGGGGAGTCTTACCCCTCTGCAGAGGTGCAGTCGGTGCGTTTTAACGCCCCAGCGGGAAAGAGCGGCCAAATGCATTATAGGAATACGGGTGTTCGCTACGAGTTAACACACCGCTAGTTCTTTTAAAAATAACCCAAGGGTTGATATGATGTAAAAAAAAATCAATCCATCAGCTAAACAGGATTTGAACTCTGGTCGCCGTCTCCATTTCTCTTACGACGATAACCGTTACGTAAATGTGGTGAGACAGTTAAGATATTGATCAGCTCCGATACTAATCGGCTGCTTAAGATTTTCGTCTTTATTGTTTCGCGTAAAACAAAGAAAGGCGTGCATGGATGACACAAGACAAGATTGTGAAGCACATACAAAAAAAAAACAAAAAAAGAACTTTTCTTTCTTTTTGGGGTAAGGGTGGGGTGGAGAGCGGAGTTGCGGATAGGGTGGGGGTGGCGTGTACCCTGCGGACTTTGGATCGAGCTACAAAGACTTGCATTGTGCTTGTTTCTTTGAAAGGAAGTGTAGCCGCAGGCAGCTCGCAGGTACTTTTTCCATTTATTTATTTATTTTATTTTATTTATTTTATTTCTCCATTTTTATTATTATTATTTATTTATTTATTTTTTATTTTTTGTTGCTCATCCTACCTTCCTTTTTGATTCAGAGAGGAACTGCCACGTTTCTCATCATTGCTTAGAGAATTGCCTGTTTCATGGAATGAATGTTTAAGCAATTCAGATCCCCCTCCCCCTCTCCCCCTTTCTCTTCTTGTCTCCCGCACATCCTCCTCCTCCGACCCTCCCCGTCTTCCTCCATCCACCATGTTTTAATCATTATAGTTTCTGTATTGCTTTCAACAAAAAGTAAATAAATAATTTCGTAATGCAGCCAAAAGGCCTATAATTGAAAACAAAAAAATGAATATACTAAGATTTTTTTTTATGGCTTCGAAAAATTATACTAGTTCTGTCCCATAATAGTTGCTACATCTAGTGTCTGATAATTATATTAAAATGTAACAACTATTTTGGGACACATAGTAGTATTTAATCAACACCTTCTTTTATCTGTATCTATATCTATTACTAAAACGCATAGTTAGATTATATATATATATATATATATATATATATATATATATATCTTATTATAATGGAGATTATGTGTTTATTTGTGTGTAACCGAAACTATATCACTACTCAAATCACTATCCATTTAGGTATTATACATCACATTCTCCATGCATCATTTTTATTTAAGCCTCAATGATTAATAAAATTGTTTTTCATTATTAATACTGCTGGCTATATCTACGTAGTAATAACATGCAATTGTATTTATATGTACAACAAATAGCGGTTTACAGTGTGAACGGCAAGCCTAATTTGCATATTGATATTTAAAATTTGATTTTAATAAATATGTGCTTAGTATTATTGTTTTCTAATGATTTGATCTTATCTTAATGAATATGAGAAAAAATCTCGGAGACAAATCTTAAAAGAAATCAATTAATAAAAAGAAATAACTGCAATTTTATTCTTTACTTCCTAACTTAACTAAATAGTTAAATTAGAAAAGTTTATCAAGGAAAGACGGAGGTGATAGAAGAGGAAGCTACAGCTGTTATATTTTTTGATTATACCCCTCTCTGTTTCAAATCATTTTATCTGGATTCTTATTTAGTTTCTTTAGACTTTCTAATTTAATATATTTTATGACATTAATATTTGCACCCGGAGGGTGCATATATTTGCTAGTATGTATAAAGTATAAAAAGGTGGAATGAAAACATCACACAATGCTGTTTTTTTGTTGTTTTTTTAATACCCATCCCCTTCCGTTTAAATTGATTCGTCTTGTTGCCAACATCTCAAAATCCGCTACATTTGGATAGTTTACCGACAAAAAGGTATACATAGCGACATGACCGACATATATATGACGCGAATACCCACATTGGTGAATAATGTAACAACTTTCGTTCTTTTTTGCAGTATTAGGGTTTTTTGTTTGTGAACTGATTTGACATTCTTCTCCGACCCAAACAACTACGGAGTGAATGAGCTCTGATGATGATTTTTGTAAAATCGAAATATTGATCAGTATCAGCTATGATTATATTATAAATTGTTTTCTCTTTAACAGCATTGTGTGATGTTTTCATTCCACCTTTTCATACTCATATTGTCGGATTCATTTCCTTTCTTTTAACTTCATATATATATATATATATATATATATATATATATATATATATATATATATGAAGATAGGATGGATGTAGTAGAATCCGACAGTATTAGGTAGATAAAAGGATAGTGAACAAGAAATGATAACTCAAAACAAATCTAAGAGTCGAAACGTTTCGTCCGATTTATACGGACATCCTCAATCAAAGATTTTTATTGAAAGCAAAATTACGTGCAAGTACATGTGATTTGGTGAGGATGTCCGTATAAATCGGACGAAACGTTTCAACTCTTAGATTTGTTTTGAGTTATCATTTCTTGTTCACTATCCTTTTACCTACCTCATATATATATATATATATATATAATATATATTATATATATATAGTTGAAAAGATAAATGAATAATAGAAAGAAAATGCTGACTGGATAAAAATGGTCTAATGAAATGCCAACACGTGTTTCGGCCGAGAGTTTGTCTATGTACACATTGTATTCTATTTATTATTATTTTAAATATGAAATTAATAATAATAATAATAATTATAATAATAATAGAAAAATAGAAAATATCTAGGTATGTTTATTGGAGTGCCGACACGTGTTTCGACCGAGAGATATACCTTGTACACATTGTATTCTATTTATTATTATGTTAAATATAAATCAACCGCTAACAAATTAATTATGACAAGTCTGATCGCCATTTATTTGTTCTTAATAGAGTGCGTATTTTATATTTAGACCCTTAGACCCATGCGTAAACTGTCTGAGATCATATATATATATATATATATATATATATATATATATAAAGCTGAAAATTGGAAGTGATTCCGACAATATGTTGAAAAAATAAATAAATAAATAAAGCAAAGAAAATGCTGAATGGATAAAAATGGTCTAATGAAATGCCAACACGTGTTTCGGCCGAGAGTTTGTCTATGTACACATTGTATTCTATTTATTATATTATTATAAATATGAAATAAAATAATATAATAATAGAAAAATAGAAAATATCTAGGTATACAAAGAAAAAACGGCCCTCTTCAGGGCAAAATGTTTGATATTTGAAGTTAAAACGGTCAAAATAGAATACAATGTGTATCACATTTGGTACTGTGACCAACATAGTATCAACGTGGTACGTGTGCACATATAGTTTCACATTTGGTGCCGTGACCAGGATCACCGTTTCATAAATTGAAACCGTGCCCCCAGCATAGTACCATAATTCATGGTTGTAACGTATATCTTTTTTCAAGTTTGACTTAATTTTTTTTTTTTTTTTTACCAAATCCAGTTTGATTAAACACACAGATATACTTTTGGCATTAAATGACCCGACAAGTGTGGATATGCCGTAAAACAACCAAATCAAACCTAAACTGTACTAAACCAAATGAAGTTAATGAAAATTATCTATTAAGCACTTAAAATATAGAAATTGATTTAGGCATTAAATGATCCGAAAAGAGTTGATATGCCGTAAAACGAACAACTAAATCAAACCTCTCAGTCTCGTCCGGCGTAGCCAGGGACCGAGGTCGGCACTGCATTACAGATATAATAGCCTCAAAATCGGACATAACTGGTTTGATATTCCCAATATTAGCTATTGTCCATCCATGTGTATATTAACCCAATTACAATTTCATATGTTAGTAGGAATATGTTTTTTTTTAATTGGTTAAGAATTGGTTAAATATAACCTACGTTGTTCCTTGTGTTTGCACATTCCCATTAAACGGGAATAAATGGATTTTCTAATCTAATTACAACTTCGACATTCGGCAAATGTATTTCTCCTTTTCTCTAAATTCGATTATAAGAATTATATATGTATATATATTGTTACGTAAAATGGTACAAAGCAACAAACCCTTTTAATACGGTTATTTTGAACATGCTTTCGATACTTAAAAAAATAAACAAATAAATGACACCACGTGATATACAGTTAAAAATTAAAAGTTTCTATAAATGTCATTGCAGTGGCGACTGATCCATGTATTTAAACGAAAGAAAGCTTATCCCTCCCCCTTTTGACACAGCATACTCCGGTAGCTAGATGTAGTTATTTACCCACCTCACACACGGAGACTTCTCAAATATGCATGTCTCTCACAAACTTTCATGTCTCTTAGAAACATAACACACACACACTATGTATGATAAGTGCATCTCTACATACCGCCATTCACATATTTTATATTATTTCTGTTTTGTTTTCTCCGTCAATTCGGCTCGAATTACCCACCTCACACACGGGGAAATCTCAAATATGTATGTCTCTCATAAACTTTCATGTCACTTAGAAACATAACACACACACACGTATGTATGATAAGTACATCTATATATATATATATCTTCATTCACATCTTGTATATGCTTTCTGTTTTGTTATCTCCGTCAATAAACCAACCTGTCGGTTCGAATTAGAGAATACATCCACTGCACCCTTAGAGAGGAGTAAGCTACCCCCCCCCCCAATGGACCACCTGCTGGCTGTGGGTGGCGACCTATGCTGCTTAAGGACGGAATCCATGTGGCTGAGACATGCAACACTCCGGTCCTTATTTGGGCTAGACGGACGGTCGGGGAGGCCACCGATCAATCTGCTGGTCACTCCAACCCCTAGCACCTATATGATTGTCCCGACCCTATAGCACTTATGGTGAGGTTCCAATTTTGGAGCTCTGGAGAGTAAGGAGTACTCCTTCATCGCCATTACTCCCAGGTCCATCCTGACCAGGAATAGTAGTACATGTTAGGGTCCCATCTATAGGTTAAACAGAAGAAAATGAGTTAACAAAAATGTCTTTAAAAGAAATTGAGTTCAAAAAAAGAATTTTCCATACCTATCAAGAATGAATAGGAATAAACGTCTTTGGCATAAAATAACCCAACAAGAGTTGACATGCCTTAAAATTAAAATAAAAACAAATAATATATAGACCTACACTATGAAATATGTTTTTATTTTT
Organism: Doryteuthis pealeii; assembly: GCA_023376005.1. Taxonomy (NCBI): domain Eukaryota; kingdom Metazoa; phylum Mollusca; class Cephalopoda; order Myopsida; family Loliginidae; genus Doryteuthis; species Doryteuthis pealeii. Next base: position 53,544,665 of record CM042178.1, on the reverse strand, counting down.
TCGTTACGGCGAGCCTGAGATAACTAGCTTAAATAAAACTTTTAATTACCGTTTTAAATTATTTATAATTATTTTGTATTAGAATATATTTTTATTTATATTATTATATTATTTACTCCTTTTTAGTTTTTCACATCAGCATTAGCTGATGGTCTTTCACTGGAGTCTGAGTGACAGCAAGTCTCCTCAGGTCTCCAGGACTCTTCTGAGTATTCTGGTAGATTGCAGCAGTGCAGTGTTCTGAATGGTTTCAATTCTTCCTCTGATTTCCAAACTTTCCAAACCCTTTTCCAATCCTTTTGGGACCGTTCCAAGTGCACCAACTACAATTGGTATCACTTTGACTTTCATATTCCATAACTTTTTCAGTTCTCTGGCAAGGTCCAGATATTTGTCCATTTTTTAATTTTCCTTTAGCTTCACCCTGCGATCTGCTGGAACTGCAAAATCCACCAGTTGACAAGTTCTTTCTTTTTTGTTAATCAACACTTTCTGCTGGGATATTTCAATATCATTACTACTACTACTACTATTACTTCCTATTTATTATTATTTATGAATCATCATCATCATCATCATGTTGCGCATGCAGCACGGATATCCATGACAATCTCTCGCCAACCTTCCCTATCATTCATTGCACCTGGGAGGTCCTCTGCGGAGCAACCAGCATCCTCACATAGTTGGTCAATGTAGGTCCTGGCTGGGCGGCCCACACTTGCATGTCCATGTGTTGGCTTCCACAGGAGAACATCGCTTATGAGTTCATCCTGCTTCTCCAGCAGTGTCCTGCATGCCTTGTCCGTCACACTCGCAAAAAAACACCCTCCGGGAGGTGTAAAAATACATTTTTGAAATATATTGCCTAAGGGTGGGTGGGGAAAAATCAAATGAATAACATAAAATGTTTAATATCTTTTTTTTTAATTAATTACATAAAAATCCTCATTATAATTATATGATATATTTAATAATTTATAATTTATTTTATATAAATTATATAAAGTGATACCAACCACGTGGAAACCATTTGATCTGACGATCGCATAGTCAGTCTCAAAGAGGCCGTTGACTCCGTTTCTACGCTATATTGTATGCATTAGAGGGACGGAAAATTATATAAAGTGATACCCACCAAGTGGGAACCATTTGGTCTGACGATCGCATAGGCGAGAAACTGACAGTCTACAAGCGGCCGTTGACACTGTTTCTACGCTATTCTAAGTTCTATAGCGTATCATGAAGCTATATTGTATGCGTTAGAGGGACGAAAAAATTATATAAAGTGACACCCACCATGTGGTAGCCATTAGGTCTGAAGATCGTATACGCGTGGTATAATGGTTAAAGTCATAGGAAATGGACTCGTCGCCCCGAGTTCAAATCCTGGACGTGGTAATTGCATTTCACTTGGCGCTAATACCCTTGGGAAAGGTATGAATTCTACTCCCCCTCCAGCTATGGGTAAATAGTAGGACAGACTGGGCTATTTAACCTTGGTTAGGCAACCAGTCTAGGAGAAGGAAAACTGAATTCAAACCTGTTAAACTAACTTAAAAGAATTGACCTTGTGTCACATCCTGCTCGTGCGGAGGAGTTGGTAAATATATATATACGCGAGAAACTGACAGTATCCGGGAGGCCGTTGATTCTGTTTCTACGCTATTATAAGTTTTATGGCTTCGTTGTATGCGTTAGAGGGACAAAAAATAAATTATATATAGTGATACCCACCACGTGCGAACCATTTGGTCTGAAGATCGCATAGACGAGAAACTGACAGTCTTCAACAGGCCGTTGACACTGTTTCTACGCTATTCTAAACTCTATAGCGTATCATGAAGCTATATTGTATGCGTTAGAGGGACGAACAAATTATATAAAGTGACACCCACCGTATGGTAGCCATTAGGTCTGAAGATCGTATACGCGAGAAACTGACAGTCTCCAGGAGGCCGTTGATTCCGTTTCTACGCTATTCTAATTCGATGGCGTATTCTGAAACTCTATTGTATGTGTTGACTCTGGTACTACGCCATTCTAAATTCTATGGCTTCATTGTATGCGTTAGAGGGACGAAAAATAAATTGTATATAGTGATACCCACACGTGCGAACCATTTGGTCTGACGATCGCATAGGCGAGAAACTGATAGTCTCCAAGAGGCCGTTGACTCCGTTTCTACGCTATTCTAAGCTCTATGGCTGTATTGGATGCGTTAGAGAGAAAGACTGAACGAGTGAGTAGGCAGAGAGGTAGAAATTGAACATCTTCAGAGTCATTATAAATCTTTATTAAACAAACTATGCACACCAACACTAATTGAAGAATAGGAAGAAGAAACGAAGAAACGAAAAAAAAAAAAAAAAAAAAAACAAAACAAAAAAGAAAAGAAACATACCGTTTCTTCTCTGCGGTCTTTCTACTCTCTTACGTTTCCGCCGCCCATCCTCCGCAACCTCCCCCCACCAACCCCCTCCCCAAACTCGCTTGCAACTGATATCAGTTCGTTCTTTTGCAAATGATTAAATTTGCTGGGGAAGTAAAGAAAAATACGTGGCGTTTTTTTTTTTGTTTTTTGTTTTGTTTTTAATTCGTTTCTTATATTTTTTTTGTTGTTTTTTTAATATAAGCAAAACGTTTTTCGTTAAAGGACGAACAAAGATAGTCACTCATTGATGAAGGACTTCTTTTGATGATTGCCGCTGTCTCGCTCACTTGTTGTGCAGTGTGTGCGCGTCACGTATATATATATATATATATATATATACTGTGTGTGTGTGTGTATATATATATATATATTTATATATACACTGTGTATATATATATATACTGGGTATCTCTGCAACACACACACACACACATAATATATTATATATATATATATATATACACACTGTGTGTATATATATACTGTGTATCTCTGATATACATATATATATATATATATATATAATATATATATATATATATATACTGTGTATCTCTGCAATATACAAATATATATATATATATATATATATATATATATACACAGTGTATTTGTGCAATATACAAATATATATACACAGTGTACCTGTGCTCTCTCTCTCTCTATATATATATATATATATACACACAGTGTATCTGTGCTATATATATATATATATATATATATATATATATATATATATATATATATATATATATATAGTCTGTGTACACAGTGTATCTGTGCTATATGTATGTATATATATCTATAGTCTGTGTATATGTGAAATATATATATGTATATATATATAGTATATATATATATATATATATACTCTATGTATTTGTGCACGTTGCAAAACAGCACCAGCATGCATTTCTTCCTCTTCGTCGTATTGGAATATCGATCCGGTTTTATACTGTGTAATTACCGACACTAGCAAGTTTGCGTTTGACTAGAGACAGTCAGCGTCTTTTGTTTCTACAAAGCATCCGGGCTCTCTCTCTCTCTCTCTCTCTCTCTCTCTCTCTCTCTCTCTCTCTCTCTCTCTCTCTCTCTCTCTGTACTTTGCACATTGAGACAAAGCGAGAAGGAATCCACTTTGCATAAAAATAACGATAGCGTTTTAACTCGGAAAGACAAAGCAGTTGGATTTATAGAAAAATTGCAGGTTCTCATTCTTTACTATTATCAGAAAATATCGCGTACTACCCAAGGACCACACCCGACCCACCTGACCAGGAGAGTATATCGGGAATTCAAGGGCGAAAATTCATAGGAGCGCGCCAGCGATACATTTTATTGCTATGGATGGCCAACAATGTAAAAATTGAAGGAGCTAGATAATGTTAAACCTATCTCCAATGAAAGCAAGCGATATAAAATACTTTTAGATCAGGGTTTCTCAAAGTGGTCTACATAAACCCCCTGGATCTGTACAACAAGTCTGAGGGTCTGTAAGTATTTGGGGGTCTACAAGGGTTCTATGGAAACTAGTAAGCCTTCTTAGTAATTAGAAAAAAATTAATTCCACAAGAATCCTGGAGAACATGCTCATGTTGAAGTATTTTCAAATGTTTAAGTCAGGGTTTCTCAAAGTGGTCTACATAAACCCCCTGGATCTGTACAACAATTCAGTGGGGCCTGTACGTATTCGGGGGTCTATGGAAACTAGTAAGCCTTCTTAATAATTAGAAGAAATTAATTCCACAAGAATCCCGGAGAACATGCTCATGTTGAAGTATTTTCAAAAGTTTAAGCCAGGGTTTCTCAAAGTGGTCGACATACCCCCCCCCTGGGGTCTATAAAACAAGTCAGAGGGTCTGTAAGTATTCGGGGGTCTACAAGGGTTCTATGGAAACTAGTAAGCCGTCTTAGTAAATAGAAAAAAATTAATTCCACAAGAATCCTGGAGAACATGCTCATGTTGAAGTATTTTCAAAAGTTTAAGCCAGGGTTTCTCAAAGTGGTCTACATACCCCCGCTGGGGTCTATAAAACAAGTCAGAGGGGCCTGTAAGTATTCGGGGGTCTACAAAGGTTCTATGGAAACTACTAAACCTTCTTAGTAATTAGAAAAAAATTAACTCCACAAGAATCCTGGAGAACATGCTCATGTTGTTATATTTTAAAAAGTTTAAGCCAGGGTTTCTCACAGTGGTCTACATACCCCCCCTGGGGTCTATAAAACAAGTCAGAGGGGCCTGTAAGTATTTGGGGGTCTACAAGGGTTCTATGGAAACTAGTAAGCCTTCTTAGTAAATAGAAAAAAATTAACTCCACAAGAATCCTGGAGAACATGCTCATGTTGAAGTATTTTCAAAAGTTTAAGCCAGGGTTTCTCAAAGTGGTCTACATACCCCCCTGGGGTCTATAAAACAAGTCAGAGGAGCCTGTAAGTATTCGGGGGTCTACAAGGGTTCTATGGAAACTAGTAAGCCTTCTTAGTAAATAGAAAAAATTAATTCCAAAAGAATCCTGGAGGACATGCTCATGTTATATTTTCAAAAGTTTAAGCCAGGTTTCTCAAAGTGGTCTACATACCCCCGCTGGGGTCTATAAAACAAGTCAGAGGGGCCTGTAAGTATTTGGGGTCTACAAGGGTTCTATGGAAACTAGTAAGCCTTCTTAGTAATTAGAAAAAATTAATTCAACAAGAATCCCGGAGAACATGCTCATGTTGTTATATTTCAAAAGTTTAAGCCAGGATTTCTCAAAGTTGTCTACATAAACCCCCTGGGGTCTATACAACAAGTCACAGGGTCTGTAAGTATTTGGGGGTCTACAAGGGTTCTATGGAAACTAGTAAGCCTTCTTAATAATTAGAAAAAAATAATTCCACAAGAATCCTGGAGAACATGCTTATGTTGTTATATTTTCAAAAGTTTAAGCCAGGATTTCTCAAAATGGTCTATATAAACCCCTAGATCTGTACAACAATTCAGTGGGGCCTGTATGTATTCGGGAGTCTACAAGGGTTCTATGGAAACTACTAAACCTTCTTAGTAAATAGAAGAAATTAATTCCACAAGAATCCCGGAGAACATGCTCATGTTGTTATATTTTTAAAAGTTTAAGCCAGGGTTTCTCAAAGTGGTCTACATAACCCCCCTCCTGATTTCTATAAAACAAATCAGAGGGTCTGAAGTATTCGGGAGTCTACAAGAGGTATATGGAAACTACTAAACCTTAGTAATTAGAAGAAATTAATTCCACAAGAATCCTGGAGAACACGCTTATGTTGATATATTTTCGAAAGTTTAAGCCCATTAATGAACTTATCAAAAGTCTTCAGCTTCACCCATCACATTAGGAAATGTGATTCCTTGATAAGTTATTAAGTTAGTATTAAATATTTGCAGCTTTTTTTTATGTGTTATGCTTACTTTACAATAAAGAGCTTTATATGGACATTTGTGCAGAATTCATCAATTACATTATTGACTGCCATAAAACAACTGCAAGGTGGACTGAGGTATATAAGGAGGGGGTTCCATGATAGGACAATCAGATTTTTAGGTAATCCTCAACTATTTCCTCATAAATTCCTACATAAAATAAACTGAACCCTCATTTTATGTCCGTGTTTTTGCAACAAATGTTTTATTTTTCTTGCACCCGTTATTTTACAATACTAAATATATTTTATTTATTTATTTTAACTAGCAAATATATGCACCCTCCGGGTGCAATTATTTAAGTTTTAATGTAATAGAATATCGTATTAAATTAGAAAGGCTAACGAAACTAAATAAGAATGCATATAAAAAGATTTGAAACGGGGGGGGGGGTATAATCGAAAAATAGAACAACTGAAACTCTTCCATCACTCCCATCTTTCATTGTTATTTTTTCTAATTTAAGTATTTAGTTAAAATAGGAAGGAAATAATAAAATGACAGTTATTTTTTCTTGTTAATGGATTTTTTTAAAGATTAATTGAAGAGATTTTTGCTTATATTCATTAAAATAAAACCAAACAGTTAGAAATCAATAATACTAAGCACATATTTATTAAAATCACATTTTAAATATCAATATGCAAATTAGCCTTCCCGTTCACACTGTAAACCGCTATTTTGTTGTATATATAAATATAATAGCATGTTATTAATATGTAGATATGGTTAACAGTAATGTAAAACAATTTTATTAATAATTGAGGTTAAAATTAAAATAAATTCATGGTGAATGTGACGTTAATAACTAAGGGAATTGTGACTTGAGTAGTGATTTAGTTTCAGTTACAGACAGTAAAACACACAATCTCCATTATAATAGGATATTCACTTCAATGTGTATTTATTTTGTGAGAATGATTAGTTTTAAACGTCATTTGGACGGTTTCATTTATAACCAGAGGGTGTTGCAAGAGGATAACGGTCGTACAACTCAGTTACATGAGTATTAATATATAGATAAGTTAATTAATATATAGATAAGTTTACTTTACCTCTAAAAAAAAGTATGTTGAATTAAAAACAAATTCTGATGCAGGGTCGTCCACAGAACGTTTCTTCACTGACTGCTGTCTTGCGTAGGCCGACTACTTCTGCCCAGCGCTCCACTCACTTCAATTATTTATGGGCATAGTCCCCCAACATCCGGGCACATCAGTCAAACTTCGCGCCCGTGCAACGCACAATTCTCGTGCATTTGGATGGACGCGTGTAGCCCCCCAACATCCGGGCACCTGAATTGAACCTCGTGTCCATCCAGCGCCTAAATCGCATTTTCTTTTTGCATGCAGGAGGACGCGGGTTCGATTCCGGCAGGCAAGACAATGTTTTGTTCTTTTTCTAAATGAGTACGATAGTACTCGTTCTCCGTCACAAAAAGAAATTTTGACATGTTTAAAATTGAATTATTTTCTAAAATTTGGTAATTTATTTTTGAACTCTCTCTCTCTCTCTCTCTCTCTCTCTCTCTCTCTCTCTCTTCTCTCTCTTCTCATAATGCTTGCTACATTTACTGTATGAAATTTATAATAAAATGTATCAACTATTATGGGACAGAGTTTGGTAATTAATAAACTTGCTTAATTTATTCATCAAATATATTTGTAATTATTTTGCCTCTAGAAACAAAAGAATATCTTTTCGGTTATTTCCTATAACTCCTACATAAAAAGGGGAACCACTCTGAATGAATTTCATAAATTATATATTTATTCATTTATCTACTAGGAAAAAGGAAGAAGGTTAGTGTTAGGGATAGGGTTAGGGTTAGTTTAATGGGGAAAATGGGTAGATTAATTAGCAGATAAAATTCAGTCAGAGTGGTTCCCCTTTTTTAGGTTTTAAGTAAAGTAAAGTCATCGGGGCGGCTTAAAGTCGGTATCAGCCAATCAGCGAGGGAGTCTATACCCTTTTCACTTGCGCTAGACCAAGGAGATTATTGTAGCGTCTGAGGTGGAGCGCCACACCTACCGCCAGCTCCTTACTTTACCGCATAGATCCCTGTGATACTCATACGCTGAGTTGGCGAAGACCGGTATCGAACTAGGAACCTTGTGTTTCTAGCCGAACGCTCTACCGACTGAGCTAACCCGGTCTATATTTTAGGTTGTAGTTATAGGAAATAACCATTTTTTCTGTGTAGCGTGTCCTTTTTCTTCACCTTCTAATAAAAACAGAATCAATATATAGATTAGTTTTACTATCCAATTGTCGCTTTAACTTTCCGTCGCAATGGCATCAGTAAATAATCCAAAAGTGCTCAATATATTAAAAACACAGAGCAGTAAGTTCCAATTACCGTCGAATTGGTAAGACACGGCAACAAGCAGTCGTAACTTAATAATATTATTATTAGATAGAAAATAAATGGTCTTCCATTTTACTATGTTTTTATTATTTTTACTATTGTAGCTACTGGCAAAATGAGCCTAAAATGGGTTTTTGACAAAATGACTTTAGCCCCACTACAGAAAATAATTTACCAAAAATCAGGAAATTATCGGATTTTAATGAAATTTTTAGTGTTTATTTATCAGTGAACGATCTTTATAATGCATTATTTATTTTATTTAAAAACTTTCTCATTTTTTTAGGTCACTTAATTTTGACCCCCCTTTATGTTGGGGGCGTAAAATGTTTTACGATTTGGTCATTTTCGATACTAATTACAGTATAAATAAAGAGATAAAAGACCGAACTTATGAATAGAAACAAAAAAAAAAATACTCTTGTTGTTTTATGAGAAAATAAGTACCGAAAATCGAAAATGAAATGTAAAAAAATAATAAATAATCTATTTTTTGGAGATTTCCTTTTTACTCATTTCGATAATTATTTAATTGGCTATTATTTTATAAAAGAAAAAAAATTATACATCGATGTTTTTTCTGCTTAAAAAGGGGAGGGGGTACATTTTCAACAGAGTTTTTCTTCAAAATTTATTACTTTTTGCGCCTAAAATAAGGTTTGCATTAAGTAGATATTTATTTTTAGAATCTAAAAATATAACATTTTAAAATTAAAATCCGAATATTTTTATTTTATATGAATTTTATATATTAGTTTTTCATAGCAAAAATACTAAATTAAAGTTTTGAAATAAAATAACTGATGCATTATAAAATTAATTAATTGATAAATCAATACTGAAAATTTCATTAAAATTGGATAATTACCTGATTTTTGGTAAAAAAAATTTTCCATCCCAAATGTTACGTTAAAATTGTAAACAAGCGAATAAAACCATTGAAAAACAGCCAAATTGGTGGATCGCGTCGAAAATGACCAAAAACAAATAGTTTTAAATCTATTAAAAATAAACTGCATATGTAATGATATTTTTCTTTTTTTAATGGTGGTCATTATGTTACTACTTATCGTTTTAGACAAAAGTTTGACCTTAAATAATAGATTTAATTAATTTTAATTCGCTTTTAAAACTCGTAGAAGCTGATTTTTTTGCCAGTCCCTATACTATTGTATTCAATCTCATCATTCTGGGTCAGTTCTCATCATCATCATTGTTATTATTACTACTAATAATACAAAAATTAATCCCTAACAACCCCTCCACCGTTGTGATAATGATCCAGACTTAAATGGTCTTTTCAAGGAGACTAGCCAGTTTTAATCAAAAGTTCATAATTTCTTTGTTTTTTTGTTTTGTTTTGTTTTTTGTTTTTTTGTCTAATTAATTACGTTTCATTCCCCAGCAGGGTCAAAAATGCTTCATCGTCGGAGAAGATGGGTAGCTCATCATTTAAATGCCCATTATTTTACAATCGTCCAATCTCTCTCTCTCTCTCTCTCTCTCTCTCTAATGCTTGCTACATTTACTGTATGAAATCTATAATAAAATGTATCAACTATTATGGGACAGAGTTGAGTAATTAATAAACTTGCTTAATTTATTCATCAAAGACCTTGTCGTGCGTAATGGGTTAATATATGCAACGTCGTTAATCTGTTGAGTTAATTAACTCACATCCTTGCGGCATTAATTACCATAACACAATACATTAATTAGCATAACAATTAGCATAAACAATGTCTTAATTAACTCTGATAGACTTTTGCCAGGCACAAAGCGCCAATTAGTTGTATTATTTGAAACACAGTAGGTAGGGAGAACAGAAGGGATGAAAAATAGAGGGCCGGTTTAGCTCAGTCGGTAGAGCGTTCGGCTAGGAATCACAAGGTTCCTGGTTCGATACCGGCACTCGCCAACTCAGCGTATGAGTAGCAGAGTGATCTGTGCGGTAAAGTGAGGAGCTGGTGGTAGGTGTGGCGCTTTAGCTCAGACGCTAAAAAAATAATCTTTGTTTAGCTCTAGTGAAAAGAGGATAGACTATCTCGCCGTCTGGCTGATACCGACATTAGGCCACCCCGACGACTTTACTTACTTACTACTACTACTACTACTACAGACACATCATCATCATCATCATCATTGAGTCACGTTGACAGCACAGATTCTCATCTCTCTCTCTCTCTCTCGCCCCTCGTCCCTATTAGTCTTCCGCACGGCATCCAGAATCTAACCCTTCCGCATCGGATCATCGGCAACTAAATAGGTAATCCCACAAATCCTTAGTATTATTTGGATCATTCGGACAATTGTTCTCATCTTCATTGTTATCTGTACAACGTTTCGGCCGATGTGCCCTCCGGCCTTCTTCAGGTATTTCTTGTCGAACTCGGGAACCTTCTTGTCGTAATCGGGAGCCATCGCAGAACTTTGGACCCACCCCTTTATTCAATCCACGGGGGCATCCTGTTCTCATTCCCCTAACCATAGCTCTCACACTTGACCAGGATTGAACCTGCAACCTAGAGATAACTGTCACTTAGAACTCTTAATCCTATACCT
>CM042178.1:53498868-53531368 GCA_023376005.1 Doryteuthis pealeii | reverse complement strand
GCAAAGGCGGGTCAGCACAACCAGTTATCTTTTATTTTTGTTGTATTTTAAGTTCCATTGTCCAATGGTATGTTTTACATTTCCTCAAAGAAGTGGGATTGTACTCAAAAATGAATACTTGAAATCTAGTTAAAATCTAAACATATACATTTGTTTTCTACCAAATTATCGCTAGGAATCTAAAACTTAGTCGGCATTAAATGACCCACCGACGTTGATATGCCGTAAAACAAACCATATAAAAACATGTGCGGTTGCCGTACTTCAAAACAATACAATTTTTTTTAAAATCATGTGTGGTACCTGCGGACAGACAGGTAGTACTCCACGACCGGCCATGATAAGCACAGAGATGCTGATAGGCACGAGTCCTGCGTCCACGACGAACAAAAATCTAAAAGGACGCAGTAAAATCGTATTTATGCATCCAAGTGTTTTTCTTTTTTCTCCCCTCACCATTTCAAGCTAACTGTAAATTCATTTCAATAATTTCTGTTGAAGTTACCGTACTGTTGGTTTGAGCAAAAGCAAAGCACAATTGAACCAGTGCCAAGACAACTGGTACTTATGAAATCCAGAATAGTCCATTCTTGCATTTGGGTGATTCCATTCCTTGGGTTCTGATTGGCTGCTTGGTTTCTATGATGTTCTGAGGTTTCATAAATAACCTGCATTTTACAGTGTTACAGCAAGATAGTTCGTATTAAGTTACGACTACTTGCTGCCTTGTCTTACCAATTCGACGGTAATCGGAACTAGTATGATTATTCTACAGTTTCTTTGAAACGAATGACACAAGATAGGTTACAAGGTAGGAGTTAGACGGCTTTAGTTGGGACCCATAAATTTTCCTGGGACTCATTCAAATCAAATATGTACGTCCCAGGACGCACTAACTCAAGAAGCTATCAGTATCACTGGGTATGAGACCAGCAAGATAGACCATGAGCACAAAAATAGTTTTTGCATGGCAAGTGGAATAGTTCTATCAAAATATCATATATATTTCACTCTCTAAATCTAATATAACATGCAAACAAAAATCAGACAACAATAAATTTAAAAAATACCAAGAAAATTTGGTACAGCCATGGGGTAAACTTGGTAGGCAAAAAGATGAATATTTTTAAAAATTCAATTTTCAGGACTTAACGAAAGTTTTTATTGTCAGTTTCAATATCCCAAATTTCAGCCCAGCCATCATCCTGTATACTGCAAAAGGACTCAGATTACAATAATGATAATAATCATCATCATCATGTCGCGCATACAGCACGGGTATCCATGACAATCTTTCGCCAACCTTCCCTATCATTCATTGCACCTGGGAGCTCCTCTGCGCAGCAGCCAGCATCCTCACATAGCTGGTCAATGTACGTCCTTGCTGGGCGTCCCACTCTTGTATGTCCATGTGTTGGCTTCCACAGGAGAACGTCGCTCACGAGTTCATCCTTGCTTCTCCAGCAGTGTCCTGCATGCCTTGTCCGTCTCACTCAGATAGTTTGTGAAATGGGGGCAGGTGACCGTACAGCTGTTTCCTTGTGGGGTGCTGCTTCCATGACTTGTTCAAGACTGCGCACAGCATTCTTGTGCAGCTCCCATCTATCTTATTCTCAAGGCGCTTCGTTAGGGTCCAGGTGGTGCAGCCATACAGCAGCACCGACACAACCACAGCCTGAAGAATTGTCGCTTTAGCTTGTCAGGGAGATCGGACCTCCATATGACTGATAATCTATTTGTAGCCGACCATGCCTTTGCTATCCGTGTATTAACATCGCTCTCTGTGGAGGAGATATTACCACCCAGGTACGTGAATTGTTCTACTGGCTTAAGAGGCTTGCCGTTGAGTGTGGAGATATTTTCTTTATTTTTGAAACTTATGAACTCTGTTTTATCAGAGTTCACATAGAGGCCAATATTTTTTGCTGCTTTTTCTAAGCTATGTAGCAGTGATTCAGCCTGTGTTGGTGTATCTGCAAGAAGTGCAAGGTCATCAGCATAGTCCGCATCTGTGATTGTGCGGGATATCGCCTGCTTCTTGCCCTTTTCAGTGTGAAACCTTTTTCTTTTATGGTATCTAATGATGTTCGGAGTACGTAGTCTAGGCATATTATAAATATATATGGTGCCAATGTGTCTCCTTGAGGGACTCCTGCGGCGATATCAAAGAAATCTGTGTCGCCATCAGGTGAGCGTACCATCGCTTTAGTGTCTTTGTATAGCATCATTATAGCTGAAACCGTTTCTTTGGGGAGACCATATGCTAATAGTATTTGTTCCATTTTTCCTCTATGTATGGAATCAAAGGCCTTGGAGAAATCTACGAATAATAGTGTTGCCTCTAGATTTTTTGCTCGTACCCCTTCTATGATCCGTCTAATAGTCAGGATCTGAGAGTTAGTGGATCGATTTCTGCGGAATCCATTTTAGTGAACTTTGAAATATCCCATTGTTACATAATTATTAGATTCCTAATACTTATGTACCCTTGAAGTATTGAATGACAAGGCTTGACCTCATCCTGATCCTTCCGGTGAATACCGTGAGAATCGGTGGAGAAGGCCCTCTTCCGGTTAAGATTAGAGAGAGTTTTGGTCAGATCGGCCAAAACCACGACGATGGTAAGTCGTGTAATGCACGCTGCCGACTCAATCTGCGCAGGTAGTCTGGTGGGGATTTCAGAATAGAATATGATCTAAGTTAAATCGAAGTCTTGTGTTATTATCTAAAAACTACCAATGACACAGGGCTTCTGATAAAGAGAAATCGCCAATGGAAGACCAGACACGAAGTCTCCAAGACGAAGTCCAGACGCTAGAAGAGATGCTAGAAGAATAGAAGTAAGAAAGTAAGGAAAGAGAGTATACAACACCATCATACTGGTTAAAAAAAAAATAACCGAGAAAATTTGGTACAGCCATCTGGGAAATTTGGTAGACAAAAATTGTATATCTAATATATATTTCAAAACGTGGAATTATGTTGCTGATAGCAACACAAACGAAAAAAAAAAATGAATCTAATTTTTAACGGATGCTTCTCGAACCCCTCTGGAACGATCCGCCCTGTCGGCTGGGGCGTTAGAATGCACCGACTGCATCTCTGCAGAGGGGTAAGACTCCCCCAATGGGGCCACCTGCTGGCCGTGGGTTGCGACCCGTGATGCTTAAGGATAGAGCCCAGGTAGATGAGCAGTTCATGACATGCAATACTCCACTTTGGCCCTATCCTGGGCTAGACGGGCGGTCGGAGAGGCCCCCTCCGATCAATCGGCTGGTCACGTCAAGCCCTAGCACCTATATGATTTTCCCAACCTTATTGTCCTTATGGCAAGCCCCAACCCCTTTTTATCATATGGGTGCTAGAAAGCGGTGGCTGCGGGTCTACATGTCCTGGGAATGACGTTAAACTCTATCTGATGGTGAGGTTCCAGTTTTGGAGGTTGGGGAATGTGGAGCACCCCTTCATCACCATTGCTCCCTGGTCCACTCTGACCGGAGTGGTAGTACCTGTTAGGGTCCCATCTATGGGTTAAATAGAAAAATGTATTTATAAAAAAATTGTATTATCCATTAAGAATTGATTTATTTCAAAACTTTATCGGCATTAAATGACCCACTGAGGTTGATATGCCGTAAAACAAAACAAACCAAAAAACCAAACCTGGAACGATGATCACACTACGAACGAATTACTTGCTAAATCCTGACTCAAATTTAATATGTAACTTAAATACATGACACAATTAATATTTGAATAAACTTTACAAAAAATGGTTACTTGCTTAAAAATATGTACAAAATAATAAAAAGAGACCTGACTTCAAACAGTTTGATGTATTTTAATTTATTTTAATTCAACGACTCTTTTGTTCCTGTTTCTGGCTTATGAGTTATTCAAAACGTGGAATTATGTTGCTGATAGCAACACAAACGAAAAAAAATGAATCTAAATTTCAACGGATGATTCTCGCACCCTCTGGAACGATGATCGCACTCCCAGGGGGTGCGAGCACCTCGAGTCAGGAACCTCTGCTCTAAGTGGAATGTTTCTAAGTGAAATGTTTTGTACTATGAAATTAGTACAGACTCTAAGCACTGACGTTAAATTTGTTTTGGACTAAACTTTTATCTTATCTTATTTTATTTTTTGTTTAAGATTGTTAAATACGGAAACCCCAATTCCCGATATATCTTAATCCAAACGCTCTACAAATATCACCTCAGCAGAAATATGATTAATGTTTAAAAATCCATTTTCAGAAAACTGAATTATATTTCTCAATTTAGTATTTCTGTTTAATTGATTTTATTTTGCAAAACGTTAAGCCCCCAACAGAAATAACCTGCTTCTTCCCCGGAAGAAACCAAATTGGATATATTTTGGTTTGATGATAAAAATTCTTTGACTGTGTTTTTCCTGTATAAGTCTTTGATCACAGTTTTTTTTCTTTCGGAATCTTATTAATTTTTTTTCTTCTTTCTTTTTTCTTTTTTCTTTCTTTTTCTTTTCATTTCTACTTCCTTTTCTTTTTTCTTCTTTTCTCTTTTCTTTTCCTGCGTTCTCATTCCTTTTGTTTCTTTCTCTCTCTTTCTTTCTTTAATTCTTTTCCTCCTTTTTTTCTTCTTTCTTTATTTCTTCTTTCGTTCTCCTTCCTTTTATTTATTTCGTTCTTTCTCCTTCATTTTCGTTCTTTCTCCTTCCTTTCCTTTCTTCATTTTTTTTTTTTCTTTCTTTTTTTCTCCTTTTTTTTCTTTTTCTTCTTTTTTTCATTCCTTTTCTTTGTTTCTCCTTCTTTCCATTCTTTCGTTCTTTCTCCTTTCCTCTTTTTCATTCTCCTGTTTTCCTTTTTTCTCTCTTCTCTTCTTTTTCCTTTTTTCCTTCTTTTTTTTTTTTCTCCTTCCTTTCCTTTATTTCGTTCTTTCTTCTTTTTTCTTCTTCACTCTCTTTCATTCTTTCTCCTTCCATTTTTCTTTCTTTAATTCCCCATTATTTCCTTCTTTCCCTTCTTTCCCTTTCTTTCTTTTCTTTCCTACTTCCTCCCTTCTTTTTTTCTTCCATCGTGGTGTAATGGTTACCCTTGTAGGAAATGGACACGATGTAACGAGTTCAAATCCTGGATGAGGTTGTTTACATATGCCATAGCACTAATACCCTTGGGAAAGGTATGAATCCAACTATTCTCCCTCAGACTGAGTAAATACTGGTCTGTTTACCCTTCGTTATGTAAACAGTCTAGGAGAAGGAACACTCTGAATTCAAACCTCCGCTTAAGAAATTAACCTTGTGTCACATCCTACTCGTATTGAGGGTTTAGTAAATATATATAATTCAAAAACTGAGGAGTGCATACATTTTGCAAGTGTATTAGGGCAATGTGAAATACAACCAGCTTCATCCAGGATTTGAACTCTTGTTGCCAAGTCCATTTCCTACAAAGCTCTATCGGCTAGGGCTTTTGCGTATGTCGAATGCACCTCAGTTGGCCGTGGGTGGCGACCCGTGATGCTTATGGACGGAATCATGGTGGATACGCAGTCCATGACATACAACATCCCCTTACCCTTACTGTTGGCCATAAGCTCATGGGTAGGAAAAAAATTGCGTTGATCCCGTCGGCATTCGCCCTCAAGGGGGGGGGGCTCAGTCGCTGGGCAATAAACCCAGCCATGCCATTTAAATCAAGGGGGAAGGTATTGCCTGGGGGATAGCCCCCTGGAATCGACGCTATTAACTTGTAAAGATCCAGGACCGAAGCCACTGGACCCCCACCAGGGGCGGGCTTATCTACATACTAATCAAATGCTATTGTGTTTATATATACAAAATAACGGTTTGCCGTGTGAACGGGGAAGGCTAATTTGCATATTGATATAAAAAATTTATTTTAATAAATATGTGCTTAGTATTATTGATTTCTAATGGTTTGGTTTTATTTTAACGAATAGGAACAAAAATCTCAGAAATAAATCTTAAACGAAATCCATTAATGTAATTTAATCATTTACTTCCTATTTTAACTAAATAGTTAAATTTGGAAAATTTAGCAATGAAATACGGGAGTGATGGAAGAGTAAGTTTCAGTTGTTCTATTTTTCAATTATACCCCCTCTCTGTTTCAAATCTTTTTATCTGCATTCGTATTTAGTTTCATTAGCTTTTCTAATTTAATATAATATTTTATTACATTAAAACTTAAATTCTTTCACCCGGTGGAGGGTGCAAGTATTTGATAGTTACTGTAATACAGTAGTTATATGCGACAGTAACCTAGTAGACAGCACTGTAGGCAGTGCTTAGAATGCGGATGCTTGCACCCGGGGTGTGTATATATTTGCTACATATTATAATTGAAAAAAAAAAAAGATACTGCCCCAGTATTATTTTAACCTTGATGCTTGTTCATTTTCTTTGACCCTTTCCGTGCCACAATTTTTCAAGACTTCTGATTGATTCAATGCTATTGATTTTCGAAAGCATCCCCAATATTATTTTGACCTGATACTCTTTCCTTTTCATCATATTTCCTTAAAATGTTTTTTTTTCTTTCTTTGTATCCCAGAATTTTTTGAGACCTCTAATTGGTTGATCTGTATTCACATCCTATTCGAAAACTTCCCCAATATTGTTCCAACCTCAAACACCCTTCTTTCTATCGTTCTCATATTTCGTTGGCTCCTCACTTTTTTTTATATCCACAAACGATTTTTAAAATTTGTTTTACCTTATATCCCCTTTTATAATATTGTTTTAACCTTATACTCTTTTCATTCTTACTTTCTCCCTTCTCGATTTTCCTCGGTCGGTAGAGTGTTCGGCTAGAACCCCCAAGGTGTAAAATAATCATACTAGTTCCATTTACCGTCGAATTCTTTTTAATATCTGTATTTCTTTCCTCTTTGAAAACTTCCCCGATTTTGTTTTAACTTTGTAGTATTTTTTTTTCTCGATTTTTTTTATTTACTGTTGTTTTATATCCTTAAAACACTTTTTATTTCCACTTTGGTCCCTATTCTTCCTCTCCTTTGTTTTTGCTTAGAATATCTGTATACCTTCCTCTTTCAAGACTTCTCCCAATATTTTTTCAACCCATACTCCCTTCATTATTTCCTTCTCGATTTCTTTTATTTCTCGATGTTTTATATACCCCTCAATTTTTTTCCGTTTACTTTTTTTGGCCCCTTTTCTTCCATTCATTTTCTTCGTAATATCTGTATTCTTTCCTCTTCAAAAACTTCCCCCAATCTTGTTTCAACCTGATACTCCTTCTTTATTTCCTTTTCTTTCTTTGACTACTCGTTTGTTTTTTATATCCCCAAAATATTTTTATGTCCATTTTTATTCACTTTTCTTTCCCTCCTACTTTTCATTGTAATATCTGTTTTCTGTTCTTTTTGAAAAGATTTCTCCAGAAGTGTTTCCATTCTTTCCTTTCTTCTCTCAGTTTTCTTTGATTTCTCGTTGTTTTCTATCCCTAAAACATTTTTTGTTCATTTCCCTTTTTTCGACCCCTTTCGTTGTAATTCTTTCCCATTCGAAAACTTCCTCCAATATTGTTTGAACCTCATACTTCCTTCTTTCTTTTCTTTTCTTTTTCTTTGACTCCTCATTGTCTTACATCCGAAAACCATTTTTTATTCTTCATTTCCTATTTTGGCCCCTTTTCTTCCTCTCCTTTTTCTTTGTAATATCTGTATTCTTTCGTCTTCGAAAACTTCTCCAGATATTGTTTCGACCTCACACCCCCTTTCCTTTCTTCCTTTTTGATTTTCCTTGACTTCTCATTGTTTTATATCCCTAAATCATTTTTTAAATTATTAATTCCCCTTTTTGGACCTTTTTCTTCCTCTCCTTTGTTTTACTGTCTTATAATATTTGAATTCTTTTCTCTTTCAAGACTTCCCCCAATATTTTTTCAACGTCATACTTCCTTCTTTAGTTCCTTCTCGATTTTCTTATATTTCTCGTTGTTTTATATCTTCAAATCATATTTCTATTTTTCTTCCACTTTTATGGACCCTTTTTCTTCCTCTCCCTTTTCTTTGCAATATCTGTATTTTTTCCTCTTCGAAAACTTCCCCTGATATTGTTCTACCTTACACTTTATTCTTTCTCGATGTTCTTTTATTTCTTGTTGTTTTATATCCTTATGATATTTTTATTTCCTTTTTTGGCCCCTCTTCTTCCTCTCCTTTAATTTTCTTGTAATATCTGTATTCATTCCTCTTCGAAAACTTCCCCCAATAATGTTTCAATTCCATAGTCTGTTCTTTCCTTCCTTCTCGATTTTCTTTTATTTCCCGTTGTTTTATATACCCCTTAATTTTTTTTTCGTTTCCCTATTTAGGTCCCTTTTCTTCCTATCCTTCTTTTTCTTTGTAATATCTATATTCTTTCCTCCTCGAAAATTTCCCCCTCATGCTCATTACAACCTCATACTCCCATCTTTCTTTATTTATTTTTCTTTGACCCCTCGTTGTTTTTATATCCATTTTTATTCACTTTTCGTCCTCTCCTTCTTTTCATTGAAATATTCTTTTCGTTTTCGAAAACATTTCTCAATAATGTTTCCATTCTTTCCTTCCTTCCTTTTCAGTTTTCTTTGATTTTTCGTTGTTTTCTATCCCCAAAACATTTTTTGTTCATTTTCTTTTATTCGCCCACTTTCGTTGAAATTCTTTCCTCTTCGAAAACTTCCTCCAATATTGTATCAACCTCATACTCCCTTATTTCTTTCCTTTTTTTTCTTTGACTCCTCATTGTCTTACATCCCCAAACCATTTTTTAAATTCTTTATTTCCTTTTTTGGACCCTTTTCTTCCTCTCATTCTTTTCTTTGTAATATCTGTATTTTTTTCCCTTCGAAAACGTCCTCCAATATTGTTTGAACCACATACTCCTTATTTCTTTCCTTTGACTCCTCGTTGTTTCCCCCAAACCATTTTATTTTTTTGGAATTCTTCATTTTCCTATTTGGACCCTTTCTTCCTTCCTTTTTTCTTTGTAATATCTGTATTCTTTCCTATTCGAAAACTTCCTCACTTTTGGAAACATTTTTTCACGCTCAGCGTTGCGTTGGAATAAACTGCGCGCGTCTGTTGTAGGCTGCCGAAGCACTGAGTCTTTCAAAGCCTCCATGCTTCCTGTAGTCCACCGACACTATACCTGATGCCACTCTCCACATACATATGCACACACGCGCACACATACATGCATATTACTACTGTAAACTGTTAATGTTCCTGACACTAATACATTATTCTGTGTACTTGACATGAGACTTTGATGAGTTGTGGTGCACCTGAGCACTGTACACAGTAAATTTCATTATTATTATTATTATTATTATTATTATATTGTTTGAACCTCATACTCCCTTCTTTCCTTCCTTTGACTCCTCGTTGTTTCATATCCACAAACCATTTTTTATTCTTCATTTTCTTTTTTTGGTCCCTTTTCTTCCTCTCCTTTTTCTCTGTAATATCTGTATTCTTTTCTCTTCGAAAACTTCTCCAGATATTGTTTCGACCTCACACTCCCTTTCCTTTCTTCCTTTCTGATTTTCCTTGACTTCTCATTGTTTTATATCCCCAAAATCATTTTTTTAAATTATTAATTCCACTTTTTGGACCTTTTTCTTCCCTCCTTTGTTTTTCTTATAATATCTGAATTCTTTTCTCTTTCAAGACTTCTCCCAATAGTTTCCAGCAACATCTTTGCAAAATGTTTGAGAAATCTTAGAAGTGTATATAAAGTCTCTCCAGCTCTTTTTTGCTTGTGCAATGACCCAGTTAACATCATGTCTGATGAGATAGAGCAAGAATTCTTCCACGCTGTAGCCATGTCAATGCTACTATATGGCTGCATCACTCGGACACAAAATGCTTAGAGAAAAAAAAAATAGATGGGAACTATATAAGAATATTCGGTTATTTCCTATTTCAAGACTTCTCCAATATTTTTTCAACCGCATACTCCCTTCTCGATTTTCTTTATTTCTCGTTGTTTTATATCTTCAAATCATATTTCTATTATTTCTTCCACTTTTATGGACCCTTTATCTTCCTCTCCCATTTCTTTGCAATATCTGTATATTTTTTTCCTTTTCGAAAACTTCCCCTGATTTTGTTCTAACCTTACACTTCCATCTTTTCTTCTTTCTCGACTTCCTTTTATTTCTTGTTTTATATCCACGAAAAACTTTTATTTCCCTTTTTTTCCTCTTCTTCCTCTCCTTTAATTTTCTTGTAATACCTTTATTCTTTCCTCTTCGAAAACTCCTCCAATATTCATTCAACCTCATACTCCATTTTGTTTTTCATTTTTCTTTCTTTGACTTCCTGTTGTTTCATATCCCCAAAACGTTTTTTTTATTATTCATTTCGTTTTTTGGCCCCTTTCCAAACACTCCTTTCCCTTTTGTTCCTTGTAATATCAATTCATTTCAATGCCTTCTGAACATCTACTTCCCCGTTTGTAGTATTGCAATCAACAGATTACAGATTGTATTCGAAATCCCAGAGATCTTCAGCTATACATAATCCAATGGATTAGCAGTGAAACTCAAGGTCTTAACCCAATAACCTCTGACCAATTCACCGGGATCGACTCACCTGCCGCAATATCTTTTTTTTTGGGGGGGGAGGGGGTACTCTCTATTTTTTTTTTTTTTTTTTTTTTTCTCATCCAATCAAAAGATAGGTTTGACTGAACCCTGACGTAGACCTCTCATATTTGATAGAATTCAGATTTGAAGTTGAATACGGCAAGCATTAAGCGAATGTCATCCATTTTGTTTCGTTTCTTAAGGCTTTTGCTTCGTGCGTTTTTCTTTTTGGGTGGGCGTGCGTGCGTGCGTGTGTGTGTTTGTGTGTGTTTTTTTGTGTGTGCGCGTGCGCACGCTTGTTTGTGTGTGTGTGTGTGTGTGTCGCAAGTGCACACGAGTAGAAAGGTACTGCACATCACCTAGCAAAAGCCTCACGGTTTTGACATGATAGGGATCGGCAGTTCGTTCAAGAATGCATAAAGCGGAACACGCTTGATCCGAAATTCGCGGACGATGAGAGTACTGTCGAAAGATTTGTGAAGATGGTTCCACCTAAAAGCATTCATGGGAATACAGCCAAGTTACTTCGTGACACCTTCGGGGGCAACAAGTGAAATTTCCGTGAGAACAGAGGAGACGGATGTTGCCAGCCGATATTTGCCTCCGTTTCCAAAAATTCTTTGCGTTATTTGATTTCCTTCTTTTTGTTTGGTTTGGTTTGTTGGATTTTACGGCATGTCAACCCTTGTTGGATTATTTTATGCCGAAGACATTTTGTTTTATTCATTCTTGTTCGGTATTCAATTGTTGGATTTACAAACATGTCAACTCTTGTTTTTTCTTTGGGTATTCATCTTTTTTCTTTTTTTTTTTTTGTGTGTCAACCCTTTTTGGGTTATTTTGTGCCGGTGACATTTTATCATTCATTCTTGATGGGTATTCAATTTTTCCATGTAACCCTTTTTATTTTGTGCCGTAGACATTTTCATTTATGTCAACCCTTTTGGGTTATTTTGTGCCGTAGACATTTTATTTCATTCATTCTTATGGGTATTCAATTTTTTGCGGTCAACCTTTTTGGGTTATTTTATGCCGGTGACATTTCATTTCATTCATTCTTGATGGGTATTCAATTTTTCGTGTCAACCCTTGGGTTATTTTTGCCGGTGACATTTCATTTCATTCATTCTTGATGGGTATTCAATTTTTTTTGCGTGTCAACCCTTTTTGGGTTATTTTTGCCGGGTGACATTTCATTTCATTCATTCTTGATGGGTATTCAATTTTTTTGGCGTGTCAACCCTTTTTTTTTCAACAAAATATTCTGTTATATTAATTAAATGTATTTGAATATATATATATATAATTATTAATGATTTGAAGGTAATTACAAATGTATATAAACAATAAAGACAAAAGATGTTATTTTGCCTTAAATCGATAAGACAAAATAACATCTTTTTGTTCTTTATTTTTATATGCATTGCCTATCAAACATTAATATATTTAACGTACTTAACAATGCTTCAAGCAATTACCAATTACTTATATATATATATATATATATATATATGAGTATGAAAAGGTGGAATGAAAACATCACACAATGCTGTTAAAGAGAAAACAATTTATAATATAATCATAGCTGATACTGATCAAAATTTAATTTTACAAAAATCATCATCAGAGCTCATTCACTCCGCTGTGTTTTGGGTCAGAGAAAAATGTCAAATCAGTTCACAAAACAAAAAAACCTTATTTCTGCAAAAAAGGAACAAAGTTTGTACATTATTCACCAATGTGGGCATTTCGCGCCATATTTTTCGGTCAATGGAGAGTTTACGACAAAAAATACATATCGGCATGGCGCGAATGCTATGTGAAATGCCAACAGCTTCGTCTAGAAATTGAACTCGAATCGATGAGTCCATTTTACGACTCTAACCACTAGCCACGCGCCTCCATAGAATATAATATATATATATATATATATATTATATATATATATATATTTATTCATATTATTTAATTTGCTGAGTTTTTATAGATCAATGTTCATTATAAACAGCTACCGGGTTTCATGCCAAGGGGCAATCATCAGGCCGTTGAGTTAGATCCCATGGTGTTTGTTGAAGATCTTTACTTAATGTCACATTCTGGACCGTAAATAACGTCGGTTACTTCCGCGGACGCTATTGTAGTTCGGATTTATTAAAAATTTAAATTTTTTCAAAAATTGCATTTTTTTGTAACAATGCCAACGAAGTTACCTCCCTTTATTCGTTAAAAATAGAAATTTTTTCTTTTGAACATTTTTTTTTTATTTTTAAATTAATTCCGTTTGATAAAGGATGTATATGTTTTCAAAATACCATTTTTAGTAGAGTCTTTTAAATTTTTTTAATTTTTTATTTTTAAATTCCGTTTGATAAAGGATGTATATGTTTTCAAAATACCATTTTTAGTAGAGTCTTTTAAATTTTTTAAATTTTTTATTTTTAAATTCCGTTTGATAAAGGATGTATATGTTTTCAAAATACCATTTTTAGTAGAGTCTTTTAAATTTTTTCCAACAAATAACATAATATAAATTATATATATATATATATATATATATATATATATATATATATATATATATATATATATATATATATATATATATGTGTGTGTGTGTGTGTGTGTGTGTGTGTGAGGTCAATCTATCATCAACTTAACAAATACACTTTATCTTCTCCAAAATAGTTTCCCTTGACAACAAAGGCACCCCGTCTCCTGTAGACAGTACTGAAAGTCCTCAACTGACACTGCCTTCTGCTAAAGGTCACAGAAGTTGACGTCATCGTACTGGTGCGTTCCAGGAGATGCTAATCATTTTCCTTTCCTCGAATATGCCCATGTCAAAAAGTCAGAGAACCAAACACTTTAATTCTCCTCTTGGACCATCAACAGTTGGTGCGCGCGATGGAATTGGTCAGTTATTATCGCAATAGAATGCCAATTTGCCTCCTCCCTTTACCCCCACTCTCCCTCTCTCTCTTTATTTCTCTCTTTCTCTCTCTCTTTATTCCCCCTCTCTCTTTTACCCACTCTTTCTTTTTCTCTATTTCTCTCTTCCTTTTTTCTCTCTCATTCTCTCTCCCTTTCACTCTCTCTTTCTCACTCTTTATTTCCCACTTTATCTCTCTCTTTATTTCCACCGCTCTCTTTTTATTCATTTCTTTTTCTATCGCTCTCTATCTCTCTATTTTTCTCTCGCTCACTCTCTCTTTCTCTCCATCTCTCTCTCTCTCTCTCTCTCTCTCTCTCTTTATTTCTCTTTTTCGTCTTTCTCTTTATTCTCTTTTTTCCTCTTCTCTCACTTTCTTTCTCTTTATTCCCTCTCTCTATCTCTCTCTCTTTTACCCACTCTTTCTTTTTCTGTATTTCTCTCGCTTTCTTCCTTTTTTCTCTCTCATTCTCTCTCTCTCTTTCACTCTCAGTCTCTCTCTTTATTTCCCCCCTTTATCTCTCTCTTTATTTCCACCGCTCTCTTTTTTTATTTCTTTTTTCTATCGCTCTCTATTTCTCTATTTTTCTCTCGCTCACTTTCTGTCTCCCTCTTCCTCTCCATCTCTCTCTCTCTCTCTCTCTCTCCTCTCTCTCTCTCTCTCTTTATTTCTTTTTTTCCTCTTTCTCTTTATTTCTCTTTTTTTTCCTCTTTCTCTCCCTTTCTTTCTCTTTATTCCCCCTCTCTCTATTTATCTCTCTCTTTTACCCACTCTTTCTTTTTCTCTATTTATCTCGCTCTCTTCCTTTTTCTCTCTCATTCTCTCTCTCTTTCACTCTCACTTTCTTTATTTCACCCCTTTATCTCTCTCTTTATTTCCACCGCTCTCTTTTTATTTATTTCTTTTTCTATCGCTCTCTTTCTCTCTATTTTTCTCTCGCTCACTCTTCTTTCTCCCTCTTTCTCTCCATCTCTCTCTCTCTCTCTCTTATTTCTCTTTTTTCCTCTTTCTCTCACTTTCTTTCTCTTTATTCCCCCTCTCTCTATCTCTCTCTCTTTTACCCACTCTTTCTTTTTCTCTATTTCTCTCGCTCTCTTCCTTTTTTCTCTCTCATTCTTCTCTCTTTCACTCTCACTCTCTCTCTTTATTCCCCCTTTATCTCTCTCTTTATTTCCACCGCTCTCTTTTTATTTATTTCTTTTCTATCGCTCTCTATTTCTCTATTTTCTCTCGCTCACTTTCTGTCTCCCTCTTCCTCTCTCTCTCTCTCTCTCTCTCTTATTTCTCTTTTTTTCCTCTCTCTCTCCCTTTCTTTCTCTTTATTCCCCCTCTCTCTATTTACTCTCTCTTTTACCCACTCTTTCTTTTTCTCTATTTATCTCGCTCTCTTCCTTTTTTCTTCTCATTCTCTCTCTCTTTCACTCATACTCTCTCTCTCTTTATTTCCCCCCTTTATCTCTCTCTTTATCTCCCCCCTTTATCTCTCTCTTTATTTCTCCCCCTTTATCTCTCTCTCTCTCTCTTTATCTCCCCCTTTATCTCTCTCTTTATTTTATCTCTCTCTTTTTCCACCGCTCTCTTTTATTTATTTCTTTTTCTATCGCTCTCTATCTCTCTATTTTTCTCTCGCTCACTTTCTGTCTCCCTCTTCCTCTCCATCTCTCTTTATTTTCTTTTTTTTCCTCTCTCTCTCTCTCTCCCTTTCTTTCTCTTTATTCCCCCTCTCTATTTATCTCTCTTTTACCCACTCTTTCTTTTTCTCTATTTATCTCGCTCTCTTCCTTTTTCTATCTCATTCTCTCTCTTTATTTCTCCCTCTCTCTTTATTTCCACCTCTCTCTTTTTATTTATTTCCTTTTCTCTCGCTCCCTATCTCTCTATTTTTCTCTCACTCTCTATCCTCTTCTCTCTCTTTCTCCCATCTCTCTCTCTCTCTCTTCTCTCTCGCTCTCATTATTTTCTCTCTTCTCTCTCTATAGCTCTCTCCTTTTCTCTTTCTATTTCTTTCTTTATCCCTCTTTCTCTCTGTCTTTCTCTCACTCTCTTCATTTCTCTTTTCTTTATTCCTCTTTTTTTCTCTCTCTTTCTTTCCTTCACTTTCTATCTCTCCATCTCCCTCTCTCTCTCATTATTTTTCATCCCCCTGTCTCTCTATAGCTCTCTCTCTTTCTCTTTGTTTCTCTTTTTCTCCCTCTCCCTCTCTTTTTATTTCTTTCTCTCTCCCTTCACTTTCTATCTCTCCGTCCCCCCTCTGTATCTTTCTCTCTAGCTCTTTATTTTTCACCCCCCTGTCTCTCTATAGCTCTCTCTTTTTCTGTTTCTTTCTCTCTCTTTTTCTCCCTCTCCCTCTCTTTTTATTTCTTTCTAATTTTCTCTCTTTCTCTCCTTTCACTTTCTATCTCTCCGTCCCCCTCTCTTTCTTTCTAGCTCATTATTTTTCATCACCCTGTCTCTCTCTATCTCTCTCTTTTTCTGTTTCTTCTCTCTCTCTCTCTCACTGTTTCTCCCTCACCTCTCTTTTTATTTATTTCTCTTTTTCTCTCTTCACTTTCTATCTCTCCGTCCCCCTCTTTCTCTATCCCCCCCTCTCTCTCTCTCTCTGTCAGTCCACTTAACGTTTGGGTTGATAGAGCCTTGATTGTCATTAATAGAGGATGAATGGATAGGGAGGAGACCACAGAGCAGCCAAGTCCATTAACACCTGAAACAGGTTTAATCTAAACTCATCAAATGCTGACCCTTCTTCATTAATGGGTCTTCATGAGATTTGATTTCTATCAATTCCTCCATAGGAGATCTGTTTCACTAATATATATATATATATATATATATATATATATATATATATATACTAAACCCCTCCGCAAAAGCAGGATGCGACATAAGGTCAATTTCTGTTAACAGTTTAACAGGTTTGAATTCAGATTTTTCCTTCTCCTAGACTGGTTACCTAGCCATGGTTAAAGAGTCCTGTCTGCCCTGCTATTTACCCATAGCTGGAGGGAGAATTGGATTCAAACTTTTCCCAAGAGTATTAACGCTATGTGAAATGAAAACAGCTTCGTACAGGAATTGAACTCTGGTTGACGAGTCCATTTCCTATGACTCTAACCATTAGACCACGCGCCTCCTCTCTCTCTCTCTCATATATATATATATATATAATATATATATATTATATATATATATATATATATATATATATATATATATATATATATATATTGAAGCATTAAAGGAAAGCGGAATTAAGGACCAAATAAAATACATAAATAGCAAAGACTACATACCAACCATAAACAGAAATAGGAAAAGGAAAATAATCTGGTTCACACCACCATATGCACTCAATGTCAGGACAAATATAGGCAAGAAATTCTTAGAACTAGTAAAAAAAACATTTCCCACCTAAACATAGATACCACAAAATCTTTAACAAAAATACAGTCAAAATAAGCTATTCTTGTGGACAACCGATGAAGACAATTTTTACAGCCAACATCAAACCCAGAGAAGACCCAACATGCATATGCAGAAGTAAAGAAGACTGTCCTTTACAACAAAGATGCAACACAGAATCAATAATATACCAGGCAACAATTAAGACAAACAATACAAACCAATCGGAAACCAGCGAAAACTACATAGGGATGGTGCAGGGTAGCTTTATACAACGCTACTATAACCATTTAACATCCTTCAAACACGAAAATAAGAGGAACGTGACAGCGCTATCCAACAAAGTATGGCAGTATAAAAAACAAGAAAAACATTTTAAATTAGAATGGAAAATACTAGACCAATCGAAGCCATATATAAATGGTTAAAAAATGCTCATTATGCACAACAGAAAAATTCCGTATTCTTCAAGGAATAAACTCCGAAGAAAATTTCCTAAGCAACAAAACAGAAATTTCTCGAGCATGCCCACACAGGAAAAAATTCTTAATATGGAATTGGACTAACCAAAACATCAGACCGCCATAATTAAGAATTCATATATAAATAAACACACATAAACTAAAATAAATATAAAAACGGAAAAAAAAAAAAATTTAAATCACAATAAGATCAATGACGACAAATAGTGATGCCGTTGAATGATGAAAGCGAAATGCAGGAGCTATTAACGGATCGCGTGGGCACGTGCCGGGAGTTTAAAACTGTCCAATTTTTTTCAAAAGTCAAACGCCTCTGAAGACGAATAACACCGAAAAGTGTTATTCAGAAACCAATGGTAGGACAGACTTTATAATTATAAATAAATATATATATATATATATATATATATATATATTTATAAAAGTAAGTAAGTAAAGTCGTTGGGGTGGCCTAAAATCGGTATCAACCCGGCAGCGAGGGAGTCTATCCCCTTTTCACTAGCGCTAGACCAAGGAGTTTATTTTAGCGTCTGAGGTGGTGCGCCACACCTACAATCAGCTCCTTACTTTACCGCATAGATCCCTGTGATACTCATACGCTGAGTTGGCGAGGGCCGGTATCGGACTAGGAACCTTGTAGTTTCTAGCCGAACTCTCTCTCTCTCTCTCTATATATATATATATATATATATATATATATATATATATTCTTTTTTTTTTTAATATGGCCAATTTTCATCTAAGTTTATATTCAATATTCTTTTCGTTTTTTTAACTCTTGAAATGACAACTAGTCCTGACAATTTCTAGAGTTAAGAATTATTTGGTGTATATTTATAACATTGTATATTAAAGTGTATATATGACTGATAAACCTGTAGAAAATAAGTTTACTTTTGGATATATATATATATATATATATATATATATATATATATATATATATATATTATTAAATATGGTCAATTTCATCTTTACAAGTTTATATTCAATATTCTTTTCGTTTTTCTTAACTCCTGGAATAACAAGCAGCCCTGACAATGTTAGAGTTAAAATTATTTGGGTATATATTTGACTGATAAACCTATAGAAAACGTTTTGTTTTGGTGAATATATAGCATAGTATATTAAAGTGTATATACGACTGATAAACATGTAGAAAAAGTTTACTTTTGGTATATATATATTATATATATATATATATATATATATATATTATATAATATATGGTCAATTTCATCTTTACAAGTTTATATTCAATATTCTTTTGGTTTTTCTTAACTCCTGGAATAACAAGCAGCCCTGACAATATTAGAGTTAAAATTATTTGCGTGTATATTTGACTGATAAACCTATAGAAAACGTTTTCTTTTTGGAGAATATATATATATATATATATATATATATATATATATATATATATATATGTGTAGGGTGTTCAAAAAGTCTTGCAGCAGTTTTAAAGTTATATATATATAGATGAGAGGTATCCAAAACTTGGTAGTAAGGGATGATTCTATATGTGATTTCTAAGATACACTGTATTATTATTGTATGATACAGTATGTATAAATACAGTGAATCTTTCATATTTAAAAATGAAATATATATATATATATATATTTCATTTTTAAAGATGGTCAATTTTCATCCTTACAAGTTTATATTCAATATTCTTTTCTTAACACTTGGAATAACAACTATCACGACAGAGTTAAAATTATTTGTGTATATTAGACTGATAAACCTAAAAAAATCTATTTTTGGTATATATATATGTATATATGTGTGAATGCCTTTTTCAAATATTGTCAATTTTCATCTTTAAAGGTTTATATTTGATATTCTTTTCGTTTTTCTTAACTCGTGGAATAACAACCAGCCTGACAATGTTAGAGTTACAAAATTATTTGGGTATATATTTGACTGATAAACCTATAGCAAAAAAGTTTAGTTTTGCTGTGTCTGTTTGTATATACATATATATATTTATTTTTTATTTCTTTAAATTTAATATGGTCAATTTTCAGCTTTACAAGTTCATGTTCAATAATTCTTTTCTTTTTTTTTTTTTTTTTTCATTTTTTCTAAACTCTAAGAATAACAAGTAAGCCTGACTGATCGCTATGACTATAAGCAACGATTTCTTTGCAAAGAAAGAAATTAACCCCCCACCCCCCCAAAAAAACTTTCTTATTTCTCTACACTCTGAGAATCTTGAGGGGCTTTTTGAAAAAAAAACACAACTTCATCTTTGTCCACTTTCTGGCCCCTTATTTCTGGCGCCGCGCCAAGTAATGCAATCTTCGATTACCTGCAGGGACTCCATATCACGGATAGGGGAAATAAACAAAAAAAAAAAACACTTTGATGTTTTCGACCCAACTGTAAGGGGAGATGGATTACGTTATGGTCTCCACGCAATTTCGCAGTCAATAAGGGCAATAAAAATATATGAAGAGTCATGAAATTGGCGAAAACTTAGGGAAAACGTATCAACCTCTGAGATCTTCAAACAAGTGCGGACAAAACACCTCGTCCAACTGAGAGTCTATTCACCTTGATGAATGAAAGTAAAACACGCATTGCATAAATTTTCATGTTTGATATATACATATATAAAGGAATATTGTGTTATATACGTATCGTCTTATGAGATTTGAAAAGTTCACATATACATATATAGTGTTTGTGTGTGTGTGTAGCATCATGGTTGTTAACTCAGAGAATTAACTATCAGCAAAGTGAGTTCAAATCCTGTATATATATATATATATATATATATATATATATATATATATGTGGTACCAAGTTTCTTAGGCTGGTCCTGTTCCCTACTAGTAGCTTGTGGGCCCTAAAAAGTTTTTTCTTACATATGTTCTGTCGTTAAATTATCTTTCCAAAAATGTAAAAATTATTAATATCCAAAAAAAAAAAAAAGATCTCGTACGGGGATCAATGCGCGAAACAAAAACTAACGAAAAAAATTATTAGCCTTTTCAATTTAGTAAACATTCATTTACAATAAAAGTTCGTCTTTTATTACTTCATATACCGAAAGTTTTATTAAAATCGGATAGTTAGTTTATTTTATATGATTTTTAGAAGAATTTCCTGTGATCACCCTTTTTTAGAGCCAGCGATAAAATGCACATGCCTATATATATGCCCAGGCATACAAAGGCGGACAACGTTGCGATCTTTGCTTAGAAGAAAAGTTGTGTATATTACAAAATGCAAGCAATAACTTGTTAAATAAGAGAAGTGAACTCGTTTCGAAATGTAGGCATTTGAACAAATTTTTACAGTGTCACTTACCACCTGACCCTAATTGATCCCTGAATTTTCGTTCTCCTTTTATTTATTTATTAAAAAAAAAAAATTCATCTGAACACCGCGTGCATTAACACCAATGCAAGTTTGTTTGATTATAATGTTTTTTAAATACAAATTTAACGTCATGACATTACATCACGTGAACACAATCCACGTCACATAAACGTTAAACAATCCACAGTTTAAAAAAACAATTTTTAGCTTTACATTTCCCATTGCGTGAAAAACGCTTCATATAAACGCTAAAAAATTTGATTTTTAACATCTCAACCATTTCACGACTGGTTTTTGACATCTCAACCACTGATCTCATCTGATGATTGGATTACCATGAAACTTAAGTTATGAGTGTGAAACCATAATATCACCATCGATTATATATATATATATATAATATATATATATATATATATATATATATATATATTATACAGAAGAAGTTGATGACATTTAATTATTCGTACAATTTACGACAGTCGACAACTAGCAACACTAGTTACTTTGTAAGTAAGCAACTTTCGACGCGTGTATTTCAAACGTAAGACTAGCGATATGTAATTACCACATCCTGTCATGAGCATTTATGCTGTTGGCATTAAGCAAATTATCAAACATCGATGTCCATTTAATAATGTCTGTAATTATGAATGTAACCTATGACAACATGAAACCAATTCGAGATCACGTCTTCTGGTTCAGAAATTAGTATGTCAGTATTGGGTTCGGCTTGGTGCTAGGGACGCGGTATTTAGTTAAGTCCACTCACTCACTCACTCACCAAGGCACAGTATTATAATTTGTAAATCAAATAGGATGGGTTGATTTTTTACTTTAAAAAAAAAATTCTCTCAAACTACAAAAGTAAGTGTGTTCGTATAACGAGTAATGATACCAAAAACTAGATTTCTTACTTGCACCATTCCATAGTTAATTATTATGGAGATTCGGTGTTTGTCCGTCTGTAGCAGAAACTACATCACTGCTTACATTACAATAACCCCAGGAAAAAAATAAGTTTATCAGTGAGTATTTAATTCATACGCAAAATCATTAATATATAGAATAAATCTGATTTATTAATGAGGTCTTTATGAAAATCTGAGTTAGATTTGCCTCAAAACAGCCAGTTAGTACATTTAAAATCCTGCAATATGTGTTATATATCACTAAGAAATAAAGGTTTACAAAATATATGGTGGTTAATTTGCATACTGGTTTTAACAAATCTAGGTTTAATAAATAATTACTTGCTCTTATTGATCTCTAATATTATTATTTCATTCTCCAACATATTAAAATTAATCCTATGAATGATTTTATATAGAAACCAATTAAGATATAATTGAAATATGAGTAATCTTTTTTAAGTTTTTTTATTTAATTTCATTGGTCTTTCTAATTTAATATATTTCATTACATTAAAACGTAAATACTTACAATCAGAGGGCACATAATCTTGCTAGTTCATACAAAATATGCCCATCCAGGGACCCCAAACTGGGGGAGATAATTAACATCGTATGTTGGCGCCAATGCCAAAAACTTGACTTATCACGGATCACCCACTGAGGGTATTCGCGTAAATAGCGGTCCCTAAACTTCACTCATCACTTAGCCCAAAAACAGGGCTTACTCATCTACGAACCGTTGACCTGGACGGAGGCATTTTTTCACAGCACACTTTCGAAGGTACAAAAAAATCACATTATCGAAGGCTGAAGACCAAATAGTCTACTTGAAAAGGGTCCATTCACCGTCATTAAAAGAATCTGTTACCAGGGCGAGAAGCTTCTAAAATAGCATCCCACATTACTTATCACTGAACCGGTTACGAAGAAGAACGAGAAACGTCCGAAGAAACGTCCTATCAACTTTCCAACAAGCAACAGAATAACCCTGTTATCACCACTACTCCAAGAACATTACTTAACTCATAAGTCTGGTAGCAAATACCAATAAAATTTGCAACACGTTCTTGTATTATTTGTCAATACATGTATTAAATTTCCATTGTGTGTTTGTCTTCTTTGTCCGACAATTTGCCTACAACTACGGAGAAATAAGAGCTCCTTCGAAACCCGTAAATACTCATACCATTGCTTGAAGAAATAGCATCAAATATCGTCTACTAAAATGCACTTAAAATTCTCGATTTTGAATTTGATTAGTAAATTTAGCAATTTCAATAATTAAAACAGAAAAGCTTGTCATTTTAAACGAAACGAAAATATCACAAACAATTAAAATTGAAAATATGCCGCCATCAGCACCGACACACCTTACAACTAAATCGTATTCATTGTAATGGTTAATTTGCACAATGGTTTTAACTAAACTGGGTTTTATACATAATTAATTTGTGTTATTGATCTCTTATATTCTTGTTTTATTCTCCAAATGTTTTAATAATCAATACCATGAATGATTTCATATAGAAACCAATTGAAATCTAATTAAAACAAGTGTAATCTTTTTATATGCGTTCTTATCTAATTTCTCATCTCATAAATGCACATACCAAAAATGATTTGAATTTTTTTTTTCAGAAAGAAAATTCCCCCTAATCTTTGATTTGACTCCAATTTGAATAACCTCAAAATGAATGTCTAATTTTTTTTTTTTTTTTTGGGGGGGGGGGGGGTTAAAAATATTTTTTGCAATAAACCAATTCTAAACAATGCTGAATTTATATTGATAGAGAAAAAATCGGTAAAAAATAAAATTATATTGCCTTTTTTTTTTTCAAGAAAAATATATCATCTCATTTATTCTGCTTAAAGATTTGACAAATAGCAGCAATTTGTACTCTAATATAGAGGACAAAAAAGATCAGCATGGATTGAAGTGGTAATTGTTTAGAGTACTGTTTGATTTGCCGCCATTTTGAATAGCCTCAACACAAATTTTTTGGCTATAAAACAATTCCAAACAATGCAGAATTTACATTGATAGAGAATTTTTTTTTTTTTTTTGCTTTTTTCAGAAAAATTCCCCTAATTTATTGAATGACTTGTGCTTAAAATTTTGACAAATGGCCGCTAGGTGTACTCTAAATAAAGAACACGATGGATTGAAGTGGTAAGTGTTTAGAGTACTGTTTGATTTGCTGCCATTTTGAATAGAGTCAAAACAAATATTTTTTGGCGAGATTAAAATAATTTTTGCTATAAACCAATTCCAAACAATGCAGATAGAGAAAGGGTTTTTTTTAAGGGGGGGGGCTTTTTCTTTTCAGAAAAAAATACCTCAATTTATTGAATGACCGTCGTACTTGTGCATAAAAATCTGACAAATAACCGTGAGGTGTATTCCAAAAAATGACAATAAATAACAGCATGAATTGAAGTGGTTATTGTTTGGAGTTCTTTTTGATTTACCACCATTTTGAATAGTCTCAAAACAACAAAAGAAAAAAATTATTAAAAAAACAAACAAACAAAAAAAACAGTTTTTGCTTTTTTCAGAAAAGAAAAGATCCCCCTAATTTATTGAATGACCGTCGTACTTATGCTTAAAAAATTGACAAATGGCCGCTAGGTGTATTCTAAAGGAAAGGACAATAAAGAACGCCATGGATTGAACTGGTAAGTGTTTAGAGTTCTTTTTTATTTGCCACCATTTTGAATAGTGTCAAAACAAATTTTTTTTGGCAAGAGTTGTACTCTAAAAAATGACAATAAATAACGGCATGAATTGAAGTGGTAAGTGTTTATAGTACTGTTTGATTTGCCGCCATTTTGAATAGTGTCAAAACAAATATT
Source organism: Doryteuthis pealeii (assembly GCA_023376005.1). Taxonomy (NCBI): domain Eukaryota; kingdom Metazoa; phylum Mollusca; class Cephalopoda; order Myopsida; family Loliginidae; genus Doryteuthis; species Doryteuthis pealeii. The sequence continues at coordinate 53,506,854 of CM042178.1, read as the reverse complement.
TTTTGGCAAGATTAAAATATTTTTTGCTATAAACCAATTCCAAACAATGCAGCTGGAGAAACAGTTTTTTTTTCTTTTTCTTCTTGCTTTTTTTTTTTCAGAAAAAAAAAATTACCCCTAATTTATTGAATGACTGTCGTACTCCTGCTTAAAAATTTGACAAATGGCCGCGAGGTGTACTCTAAAAGAAAAGACAGTAAAGAAGGCCCTGGATTGAAGTGGTAATTGTGTGTGATGGAGAATTAGTGTCAGTTGGCTGTGGAGCGATATCTGTCCAGGTTGACACTTGTTGCTTGGTTAGACACCCGGATGTTAATCATAATTGCAACGCTGAAGACGACTCAAGTGTTGTTTCAAATTCTAATGAACAGGAAATTAATCATGCTGAATATCACTATCCTTAGAGGATGAGGATGATGACGACAATGATGCAGTTCAAGATGACAAAGTGGAAGGCAATGGAGGATCACTGGGGGTTAATAAAGCGACAGTAGGACAACAGTTCTCCTCACCCCCCTCTCTCTCTCTCTCTCTCACACACACACACACATTATATATATATATATAAGATAATCTACTGAGTCAGACGAACCTACTATTAGTTTCGCATAAAGCTATTCAAGGCTAAAATCTACAGATTTTAGCCCTGAAGAGCTTTATGCGAAACTAATAGTAGGTTCGTCTGACTCAGTAGATTATCTTTATTACTTGGCTCTACTTAGGTATCGAGCACTTTTTACAAATTAGCTTCTCCTAGCGGTTATATGAATATATATATATATATCTTATATACATATATATACATATAAATTGTTTTTTCTTTTGGCCAAATACTGTACCAATAGATTATTTTTTGTTGGTAGAATATCTTGGTCTTTTCTTTTTTTTCAAAAATGTTTTTCTTCCTGGTTGATGTTTGGTAGTATATTTTTACAATCAAACTCTCTGCCGGTTTTTTTCTCTCCGCAAGGATCTACCAACACGCTTGGTATATTAAATTATATATATATATATATATATATATATATTAAACCTAATGAGTCAGATATACCTACTGATAGTTTCGCTTAGTAGCTCATCAGGGTAAAAATCTGACTCACATATTCTGGTTATAATAAGCTAATAAGCGAAACTATTAGTAGTATATTTGACTCATTAGGTTTAACTTTATTATTTGCTCTACTTAGGTATCGAGCACTTTTTACTTATTAGCTTTAGTATATCCAAGCGGTTTTTGTATGAATATATATTTTTCATATATATATATATATATATATATATATATATATATATATATATATATATACATAAATGTTTTTTTCTTTTGGCCAAGTATTATAGTATCAACCGATTATTTTCGGTTGGTACGACTATCTTGGTCTTTTCTTTTTATCAAAAATTCTTTTGTCCCCAGGTAAGGTTTGGTAGTATATTTTTACAATCAAACTATTTGCCGTGTTTTTTCTTACCACAAGGGTTTACAACAAGTTTGGTATACTATATTAGGTATCGAGCACTTTGTACATTTTAGCTTTAGACAATCCTAGCTAGCTATATATATATATATATATATATATATATATATATATATATTCTTTTGGCCAAGTGTTATTGTGTTAATTGATTATATTCGGTTAATTCTATTCTCTTGGTCTTTTATATTTTCATATTTTTCCCTGGTGAAGTTTAGTAGTATACTTTTTACTAACTATTTTGGCGGGTTTTTTTCTCACCGCAAGGGTTTACTAATAGGATATATATATATATATATATATATATATATATATATATATATATATATATAGGGGAGAAATTTATAAATGTAAACTGAATTTGGCCATTTGCCTATCTAAATAAAAAATAAAAGTGGTCTAACGAAGCTCTGTGGGCCCAAGATACCCACAAGTGGAAATGGTTCATAATCACGATAGCCATGATATTTAAGGCCTTTTTATTCACACACACACATATATATATATATATATATATATATATATATATATGCTCCAGACTGATAGAGCTCTCTGAAGGGGAATTCAGCTGACGGTCACTGCATAAAGTAAGGCTCTCCTAGTAAACGGATATGAGCTCTCTCTGTAGACATCGACATACATACTTATGTATGTATTCATCGGCTAAAATTCCCTTTCGTTGACGGGCCAGTGGTTAAGACTGACTGATGAAGAATCAGTCGGGTTTCGATTTAGGGTGGAGGTAGCCTGCCAAGTCTAGCCACACTGAGATGTGATACGTGTCTATGCATGACTATGTATATATTATATATATATAAAGTAGAGTAGCCCGAGAGCTAATACCCACACAGTCGGTGAGGAGGGCAGATAATCCGCCAGCCTTCTTTCTTTCTACATTTGTGAACGGTGTCACTGGCTAGGCATTATTCTGTGCTTTAATCTTTCTATCTTCCTCTGGTTGGTCGACTACTAGGGCGATCTACGGTGAGAATAAATTTTATACGGGTAAACGAGAAAACGGTTGGTGTTCGACTTTTTGTTACTACGGTCTACAAAAGAAAAAGAGTAGATGAACCAAAAGGGCCTATTAAGGGGTAATTTACATAAGATAAAATTGGACTTCTTCCAAAAGCATGAGAGAGGCCGGCAGGTAAGTATGTAGGTAATTAGGTACAGGTAGCAAAATGCTTAGACTAATAACATGTGTTCATGAGACTTTATACACTTTATTTTAAACTCCGAAAATCTTGATACTTCCTTCATAATACTAACAATATAAACAATAAGACTTCTTTATATCCAAACAAGAACAAATAAAACATATTTAACATATATTTTTGTGTTTTCATTTTTTTGGAAGATTTTTAGATTTTGTTGTAGATGTGTGCTTCTTTTATGTATCCAAGTAGTTTTTCTGGGTTTATTTGGTAGAATATCTGTTTTAGATTTGTTGTTTGGTAGTATTTTTTTCGTATTTGTTTTAGGTTGCTACATTTTGTTAGTATGTGTTTGATTGTGTAGGGTTTTTGGCATGGTATGCAATATGGGGCTGCTTCTTTTTTGAGGAGGTATGAATGGGTAATGTATGAGTGTCCTATTCTTAGTCTGGATAATATTACTTCTTCTTTTCTGGATATTTTGGTTTGATTTATTTGAAGTTTTCCTTTTCTGAAGAGACTGAACCTGACTAGACATTTTGAATATTTAAAGCAGTATCAGAAGGGGCAATTGGGAATCTAAAACACTAAAAGGGTTGTAGAAAGTTCAGAATATTAGAAAACTCATATTGAGAGCACGGAATACTAGAGGTAACATCCAAATAGTCTGGAACCCTAGAGGGAGCATGGAAATAACCCAGAATGTTAGAGGGAGCATGGAGGGAATCCGGAATGCGAGATGGAGCATGAAGGTGTAGGAGTTATTTTCGTATTTGCCTGGGGAGTTGTCTGCCCGTTTAGTGTGAAACATGTCAAACACCCAGCTCTGTTAAACACTTCCTCAAGAATGTGGTGTTGAGAACTTTGGTATATAGTTATTTACTAAGCTTAGCTTAGATATGGCACAAGGCCAGAAGTATGGGGGCTCCCAATGAGAATCGAACTCACTAACAATGGTTTGCGAAGCGAGCTTGCTAACCATTACACCACGTGAGGTACCCTAGAACTTTGGTATATAGTTATTTACTAAGCTTAGCTTAGATATGGCACAAGGCCAGAAGTGTGGGGCGCCCAATGAGAATCGAACTCACTAACAATGGTTTGCGAAGCGAGCTTGCTAACCATTACACCACGTAAGGTGCCCTAGAACTTTGGTATATAAGGTGTGTGCTAGACACCTGCTCCTACTTATAGACTCGGCTACAATCATGTGATCTACCTCTTGGCCAATCACTGGCAGTACTCTGCTGCTGATACAATACTTAAGTTGACCATACTGGTCATAATTACACACACCTTCGTGGACGACGGATACAGGATTAAATCACAGGACCTTTACCAATACGCAGGATAGGACTTATACGCTTACCAAAGGATTCCATAACACAGGACTTACTTTAAGCCCTTTTCAACTGGCCAAGGATAGCATTTAAAAACTTACATGTGGAACTTTCGCTCTCATCAGAAAATGCCCTTTTAACAGAAATAACATTAAATATCTATATGGAAATGTCAACATAGATGACATTCTGCTGTTACATAATTATTAGATACCAAATATTTATGTGCAATAGTGTAGAAATAAAAATAGCTGTTATAAGTTACAGCCCACGGCCTTGAAGAATGAGTGACAAGGCTTGACCTCAGTCCTAACCTTCCGGTGATTACCGTGAGAATCGGTGGAGGAGACCCTCTTCCGGTTTAGATTAGAAATAGATTTTAGTCAGTCGGCGAGAAACCAACGACGGTGGTGAGTCGTGTTATACACGCTCCGACTCGAACTGCGCAGGTAATCCGGTGGGGGATTTCGAGAATAAAATATGATCAAAGTAAATCGAAGTCTTGTGTTATTATCTAAAAACTAACAATGACACAGGGCTTCTGATAAAGAGAAATCCCCAATAGAAAACCAGACCAAAGTCCCCAAGAAAGTCCAGACCTTAGAAGATTCCAGACCAAGACAAGATGTTATAAGATTCCAAAGATGGCCAGAAGAAAAACAGAAGAAACATAGAAAAAACTTTTTGAGAGAAAACAAAGTTATAACAAAAATATAAATATAAACTTGACCAACACAATAGAAAAATAACCCCTCAACACAATCCCTGATGATGCTAACATATGGCTAAAACAATTAAATACAGGTATAAGTATAAACATACAAGGTGTGTCAAAATAGCGAGATTGAAGGTACTTTTTGACTCACCTTGTATTCTGAAAAAAATTAACCTTCCATTCCTTGTTCATTTCTATCTTGGTAACTACAGCTTCAAACTGGGCACTTTTATGACCCACCCTGTATTCTGAAAAAAATAACGTTCCATTCATTGTTCATTTCTACCTTGGTAAATACAGCTTCAATCTCGATAATTTATGACACACCTTATATATATACCACGTATATTAATCCCATATATAATCTGTATTAATACCATACAAAGGTAACCCCTTAACACGACCCTCGACGATACTAACATGTCGGCAAAACCTTTAACTACAAAAGTGTAACAATAGTACAACGTATATCATTCTTCACGTGAGGAAACTGGACAGCTTTCACCTCAGATGCCTACGCCGCATTTTACGCATCCGCTGGCAGGACAAAGTGCCTAACACATAAATGCTGGAACCAGCAAACATAAACAGTATGCCCGCCATCACCCGCGAGAGACGTCTGCGCTGGCTTGGCCATGTCAGGAGGATGAACAAAGGCCGCATCCCCAAAGACCTACTGTATGGTGAACTAGTGGAGGGCACCCGACCAGCAGGGAGGCCACGCCTACGATTCAAAGATGTCTGCAAGAGAGACCTAAAGACATGCCGCATCGACAGACATGTGGGAGGCTTGTACAGAAGACCGTGCGACCTGGTGCCTCCTCGTCAAACAAGGAACAAAAAGAAGTGAAAAAGAGAGGAAAAAAAGCTGCCACAGAAAAGAGAGCTAAAAGAAAGGAGAAACAGTAGCACCCCCAACACCAACAGAAAGCATCACCTTTTGGTTGCAGCCACTGCACCAGAGACTGCCATTCGAGGATCGGTCTATTCAGCCACTCACGTAGCTGTAAGTGAGAGAAAAAAAAACTACACCATCGTCTAAAATAGACGGAAGGTTGCCAACCATATTATTCTTAAACCTCTTGGCATAAAATAACACCAGACAGGTTGATATGTCGTTAAAAACTATCAACTAACTAACCATAAATTGCAATCTTATGAAAATTTAATTTAAAAATCAAAACAAAAATGACTAAAGTATATGTCAAAAGAAGAAAACACGAATTTAAACGTATATGAAAATTTCCTTTAAAAATCACAATAAAAACTTGATTAAAGATGACGTGTCGATTAAACATTTCTTAACCTGAAAGCCTTGGGACTCTAAGGCGCAAGATTCCAGTGCCCTTCTGCTACGTCATCGATCCCCACTGTTAACGAGAAAACAGTCAGTGGTCGGTCGGCTTAAACCTGTAAGGACCTGAAAGTGTTAACTCCCTCAGACTGAATTGGTAAATAAGTTCCCACTCGCTTCCAGGAGCAAACCTTGAAATTCAACAAATTCAACTTTGAAAGAATTATACAGAAATCATCTCAACTCAATTAGGGTTTGCAACTCGAAGACAGCTTCCATAAAATAAACCTCTAAAATTCGTCACCAGCAAAACATACGAAATTTCAACCCGCCTCTGCCGATAGGTTGGTGGGTCACACTTCATTTCAAAGGACCTTGTTAACCGGACTGAGTTAACTTCTCCCCAAATCACACCAAAATTTGCAAAAACTATCCTTAAATCTATCTTTCCCTTTTTTTTTTTTTTTTTTTTTGTTTATACATATTAAATTTGTTGTTAAATATATTTGTCTTGTCTTGTCTTTTCATTCAGTGTCCGAACTTGAAAGTTGCGGTAATTTCCCCCCACGAGTGAGAGTAAATCCTTTTACAGTTTCAATTCCCATAATCTCAGCATGGTCGAACAATGCCATTGTTTCTGCAGACAATAGTGATTTTTACTACCCTTTTTATTTTTCTTAATTGCAAATAGATTGGACTAAAGTTTTTAAAGTCCTTAAAAGAATTCTTGAAAAACAAACCCTTGAGAGTTTCCATCAGGGAGATTTGTAACAGCTCTGTCTGGGCACCCTTCTCTCTCCAGGGAACAAAATTATATAAGAAAACCCCTGAAAAAACATTTACCATGGGTCACTCTAGTGATTACGTTGTTTAACTTTAGGTCATCCACTGTAACTTGGTTTATAATACACATTTAAATCAGACCTGTCAAAGGAAATACCAGGTGCTTGTAGCTAACCGATTTGTCTTAATCATCAACGACTTGGAGCTTTCCTTCGTTTCCCAAAAGTTCATTAGTTTTCTGATCTGCTCATTGACGACTCAAACACACACACACATATATATAAGTAAAGAAATAACAAAAGACGTAGAGATTTAGCTTATAGTCTATTTCAGGGAGCTTAGACAAAGTGTCTAACTCTCCCGACTCATCAGATGCGAAAGATCATTCGCATCTGATGAGTCGGGAGAGTTAGACACTTTGTCTAAGCTCCCTGAAATAGACTATAATGCTAAATCTCTACGTCTTTTGTTATTTCTTTACTTATATATTTGCTCTGTGACTCTAACATTAAGAGCACATATTGAGCTCTCAAACTGCGACAGATTTTTAAATAAAACTCTTGTGTCGTAAGGAAGATTTCTTCTCTGAACTTTTGGATATATATATATATATATATATATATATCATCCACAGACAGATGTTTCGGCTTATCAAGTCTCTTCAGTGTGGCTAGACATTTTGTGAGCTACCTACAGCCCGGATAGAACTTCGATCGATTCAGCAGCTTAACTGCTTGGCTATCTTCACCCACAGAATGCGAAGGGGATTTTAACTGTCTATGTATGTAAAGGCCACCCCTTATATATATATATATATATATATATATATTTGGGAGAATATGTGCTTAATTGAAGTCGTACCTAATTTTGAAAATTAATTAATAATTAATTAGGCGGGCATACCTATTCAAATGTAAGGCTAAACAAAACGAGAAAAATCAATTTCTGTATGTACATTTCGTCTATTAGACCTCATCAGCAGAACTATAGACAGGAAGACCGCCTTGTGCGTGATTCGAACCCTGACTGTCACGTACAAGGCGGTCTTCCTGTCTATAGCTCTGTTGATGAGGCCTAATAGGCCGAAATGTACATACAGAGATTGATTTTTCTCGTTTTGTTTAGCCTTACATTTGAATAGGTATGCCTGCCTAATTAATTAATTATTAATTAATTTTCAAAATTAGGTACGACTTCAATTAAACACATATTATCCCAAAAATTG
>CM042178.1:53423868-53493868 GCA_023376005.1 Doryteuthis pealeii | reverse complement strand
TAGTCTGGGCTCTTTAACATTGGTTAGAAACCGGTCTAGGAAGGAAAACTCTGAATTCAAACCTGTTAAACTCCGCTTAAGAAATTGACCTTGTGTCGCATCCTGCTCGTGCGGAGGGGTTGGTAAATATATATACGTAACTCTGATAAAACTGAGTTCATGTCTTTTAAAAAACAAAAGAGACATCTCAACTCTCGATGGCAAACTCCTAAACTCGGTAGAACAATTTAGGTACTTCGGCAGTAATATCTCATCCACAAGAAAGCGATGTTAATACACGCATAGGAAGGCAGGGTCTGCTATAAATAATAATCAGTCATATGGAAATCCAAACTCACAGACAAGTTAAAAAGACAATTCTTCCAGGCCGTTGTCGTGTCAGTGCTGCTGTACGGCAGCACCACCTGAATCCTAACGAGACGAATTGAGAAAAAGATAGATGGAAACTGCATAAGAATGCTGTGTGTTGTCTTTACCAAGTCGTGGAAACAGCATCCACAAGAAAGCAGCTGTATGGCTCCCTATCTCACCATCCGATTGAGACGGACAAGACATGCTGGACACTGCTGGAGGAGCAAGGACGACCTCATTAGCGATGTCTCCTGTGGAAGCCAGCACATGGACATGCTAATGTGGGCCATCCAGCAAAAACCTACATTGACCAACTCTGCGTGATACTGGATGCTGTGCAGAGGACCTCCCTGGGCAAATGAATGATAGAGCAGGGCAAGAAGATTGTCAAAGATATCCGTGCTAATTACGCAACATGAATAATATATGATGATGATTATATATATTGTTAATTATAATTATTATATATTATAGGGCCTGTTTATATTATAGGGTCGGTAGAGTGTTCGGCTAGTTACCAAAAGGTTCCTAGTTCGATACCTGGCCCTCGCCACTCAGCATATGAGTGTAAAAGCATTTTTAACTTATTTTTCTATTAACACATAGATGGGACCCTAACAGGTAATACCACTCCGTGTCAGAGTGTAATGGTGATGAAGGGGTACCCACATTCCGCAGAGCTCCAGAACTGGAACTTCACCATCAGATAGAGTTTAACGTCATACCCAGGACACTACGATCCTCAGCTATCGCGTTCTAGCACATATATGATAAACAGGCGAGTAGTGTAATGGTTAGAGTTATAGAAAATGGACTCGTCGATCCTAGTTCAATTCCTGGACGAAGCTGTTGGCATTTCACATGGCGCTAATACCCTTGGAAAAGGTATGAATCCAATTTTCCTTCCAGCTATGGGTAAATAGCAGGGCAGACTGGGATCTTTAACCATGGATAGGTAACCAGTCTAGGAGACGGAAAATCTCTGAATTCACACATGTTAAACTGAGGTTGTGTCTCATCCTGCTCGTGGGGAGGGGTTTGTAAATATATAAGTAGTGGGATGAAAACTTTGGTGGACTAATCCACGGATTCCATCCAAATGTAAAAAAAGTTGGCCAGAAAGTTCGAAAAGATTGTTAATAAAATTGTTAAATAGGAGATGTGCCTTTTGTTTAATTCTACATGTATAAATGAAAGAATGCTGCCCAAATAAACACACACACACACACACATATATATATATATATATATATATATATATATATGGGAGAAATATGAGGAGGTTAATCCGACAGTATGTGGAGAATGTAGACATAACATCCCGTGTTTGTCTACTTTCTCCACATTATATATATATAAGATAGATCTAATGAGTCAGATAAACCTACTTAAAGTTTCGGTTAGTGCTCTTCAGGGCTAAGATCTGACATATACATACATATAAATTGTTGTTTTTTTTCTTCTTTTGGCCAAGTATTATGGTATCAACCGATTATTTTTGGTTGGTACGACTATCTTGGTCTTTTCTTTTTTCAAAAAAAAAATGTTTCTCCCAAGGTGATGTTTGGTAGTATATTTTTACAATCAAACTATTTGCCGGGTTTTTTTTCTCACAAGTTTGGTATATAATATATATATATAATATATATATATATGATAAAAAGGGTTGGGTTTTGCGATAAGCTTAATAGGATTGGGACAATCATATAGGTGCTAGGGCTTGACGTGACCAGCCGATTGATCTTCTAATTTATTTTTTTTGTATTTAGCTATTCTATTTTGTGTTATTTTATTTGGTTTTATTTCTATTTCAACCCCCACACGCAAATATCTAAAGTTTGTAATAATGTTGAATTATGTTTTCTATATTATATCGTGCAGCTTATTTCAGCGGTCTGTCGGTAGCCATTTTGATGTAGAGAACGCTGAACGCTGAACAATAGAATTCGATAATTCTATCTTACTTAATATCTAAATAGATACATTAGGTATGTAACGACATCTTGAAAGATTTCAATGGAAAACTGTGTGATTTCCATAGTTGCACATAGGAAAAAAATGATAGATAAATAAATAAATAAATAAAATCTTTGAGATAAATAATTGTCAAAGGAAATAAACCATCCTTTTACCTACAAAGAAAAAGTGCTTCCCTTTTTTTTCTTTCTTCTCAGCAATGTCAACACGAGAAATAAATTATTTTCCATTGAAACATCATTTTATCGCCATTCTGAATTTTTATCTTTTTTTTATTTATTTATCTATTTTTGATTTATTTATTTATTTATTTTTTACATCAACCCCCTCCGCATGAGCTGGGTGTGACACAAGGTTATTTTCGTAAGCGGACTTTAACAGGTTTTAACAAGTTTTCCTTCAATAAGACTGGTTGCCATAGTAAGACAGTCTATTCTTCTATTTAAGGCATCTCAAATCTTGTTGGGTTACTTATGCCGAAGACGTTTTGTTTGATACATTCTTGATGGAAACTTCATCTTTTTAACACATCTTTTTATCTTTTTATTTTTGGGGGACCTTTTTTACACCAACCCCTCCGTATGAGATGGGTACAACATAAGGTCATTTTCTTAAGCCGAGTTTCATCATCACCATGTCGAGCATGCAGCAACGGGTATCCATGACAATCTTTCACCAACCTTCCCTATCATTCATTGCACTGGGAGTTCCTCTGCGGAGAAACCAACATCCTCACATAGCTGGTCAATGTAGGTCCTTGCTGGGCGCACCACACTTGCATGTCCATGTGTTGACTTCCACAGAAGAACGTCGCTTATGAGTTCATCCTTGCTTCTCTAGCAGTGTCCTGTATGTCTTGTCCGTCTCACTCGGATAGTTTGTGAGATGGGGGGCAGGTGACCGTACAGCTGCTTCATTGTGGGGTGCTGCTTCCATGACTTGTTCAAGACTGCGCGCAATTTACAAGTTTTCCTTCTCTGAGAGTGGTTGCCATAATAAGGCAGTCTATTCTACCATTTACCTACAGCTAGAGAGAGAATAATTGTATCAATATCTCTTCAAAGCTTTATTTAAAAATGCCACTAGGCTCATTGAGGAATTAAACTTGTCTTGCCATATCCATTTCCTATGATTGGATATAAGTGTTAAGCTGTGTTAATTATCATTAATTGAACACATAATCTATGCATAGATTATTGTCAACCCCTGTATTTCTGAAGGGATGGCCCCTTTTCATATCACGGACGGGACTTTCCATGGAATATTACAGAAAGCCCGCAAAATACGTAAAGTCACATGGGACCTGGTTGATTCTCAGTTTCAGCTTGGACGTCAGGCAGATAAGATATGTCTGCATAGCTGCATACGCGCGCTATGTTTAGTTACATGAAATGTTTAGTTAAGTAAATAAAAGCTTACGAAAATAACATGGTTTTGTGGTTGATGAATGTCTTGGTAACAAGACTGGTCTAGAAGAAGAAATGAATTAAGTGCGACCGACCACCAAGACGAAGTCCAGACGCTAGAAGAGACGTTAGAAAAGACGCTAAGAGAAGAACGTAAGATACCAAATATGACCAGAATAATAGAAGTAAAAAGAAGAGTATACAACAGATATAGGCGTTGGTTTAAGACAGTTCTAAGTGACAGTTATATCCTAGACTGCAGGTTCAATCCTGGTAAAGGGCGACAGTAACATAGAATAATGATTAACACAGTTTAAGACTTATACCCAGTCATGGTTAGCGAAATGAGAAAAGTATATGTAGATTGAATAAATGGTTGGGTTATAAGTTCAGTGTTGGCTCCCGATTACGACAAGAAGGTTCCCGAGTTCGAGAATGTTCCCGAATCCAATAAGAAATACCTGAAGAAATGTTGTATAGATAACAATAAAGATGAGGATAATAGTCCGATTAATCCAAATGATACAAATTCACCAAATTTGTCCCACAATTGAATTATAACTCAAGAACACCTAGAGCTATCGCCACTAAATGTTCCCTTCTGACTGATAGGACCACAAAGCATATATATATATATATATATATATATATATATATATATATATATATATATATATATATACACACCTATCTATAAATGCTTGTAGAAGGACTATTCAGATGAGTGCTTCTCCATTTTGCACAGAGCTAGATCAAAACAGCATTTAACCATCCTTGAAGCTGTCCATATCTCTTTTTTCCGGCCTACTCTGTGCAAACAAACTCCAAAGCACTCCCTCCATTTATTGGGAGACACTTCCATCCCTGTTTCTACCTAGGGTTCATACATACCCCCTCTTCCCCTTTTCTTTTTTTTATTTGTCCCCCTCTGGCTAACCCCCATTCGTTTCTTACAAAATTCTTATGCAATCTGACTTTTATTCGTCACCGGTGTATCACTTGAAAAGTACCGGTTGAAAAGGCCTTCGTGTAACCCCCCCCCCTTTATTTTATATGTTATTCTTTAATCAAATATTCTCCCAAATTAGATAATATTCCTCCACTTTAGTGTTATACAAATTCTCGTGTACCAAAAACCTATATATTATATATATATATATATATATATGAGATAAAGTGGCGTGAACATGGAATCAACGTCTGGTTACTGACAGTTTCTCCCCTAGGCAATCATCAGACCAATTGAGAAAATTAAATAACCTCTGGTTTAGTTCTTCCCTGAGGGGGCGGAGTTAACTGCATTTTGATTAGTCAATTTTTGTGTGAATCATGAAGTTTACCCCGAGTTTTTTCTGGTTAATTATTATGTGTGTTCGAAGGTTTACCGGATACAGTTGCTTATTTACAAACACAACACAATTTTAAAAGATCCCAAAGTCCATATGGTTACCAGACAGCTCATCAAATGAATCCATCAACAACGAAAAGAAAAAGAATACGTGACAGCAGTAGCAAATATTGAATTTCATGTAAAACTAACTTACATCCAAAATAGACAAAAAAAGCAAATAGGTCAAGAATAATAATATGGTTTAGCCCACCATATGAAAAGAACGTAAAAACAAACGTAGGCAAAATATTCATAAAACTACTGAACAAACACTTCAATAAAAATCCATAGTAAAAATCATAGCTTCAATTAATACAAACATTCAGCCTTACTGAAGGGTAACAGCTATCTATTGAATACTTGTATTAATTGGAGCTATAAATTGATTACTAAGGATTATTTATTGAATTACCCTTGTACATGCCTCGTGGTCTTGATAGTAAGCTCTATGTGTACTTGAATGATAGAACAAAAAAGATATTTAGTGAACGTAAGATGATATTGAATATTTGTTCACAGATTTCTGCTACACCTTCTCGTTTTTTTTTGTTTGTTTTTTTTTTCAATCTATTCAAGTCGAAGAACCATTTTTCTATTGACCCTTTACAATAATTAAAGATTGAATTGAACCAGACAAAACTGTTCTTTGTCTCCGTTTCATTGTATTGATGTTCCTATTTTATTTCTTTTTAATTTCGACGACGACGACGACGAAGAAGAAGAAGCTAGTCGAGAGTGAAAGGGAGAGTAAGTAGAGTAAAAAGGAGAGTAGGGGAAATTAAAGAAGAAGAAGAAGAAGAATCCAGCCGAAAATAAAAAGGAGAGTAAGGGGAATTAAAAGAGAAGAAGAAGAAGAAGAAGAAGAAGAAGAAGAAGAAGAAGAAGAAGAAGAAAAGAGAGAGTGAAAAGGGAGAGTAAGTAGAGTGAAAGGGAGAGTAAGGGGGATTAAAAAGAGAAGAAGAAGAAGAAGAAGAAGAAGAATCAAGTCGAAAATAAAAAAGAGATTAAGTAAAATAAAAAGGAGAGTAAGGGAATTAAAACGAGAAGAAGAAGAAGAAGAAGAAAAGAAAAGTCGAAGGGAGAAGAAAAAGAAGAAGAAGGAAAGAGTCGAAAAAAAAGGAGAGTAAGGGAATTAAAACGAGAAGAGAAGAAGAAGAGAAGAAGAAGAAGAAGAAGAAAGAAGAAAAGAGAGTAGGGGAATTAAGTAAAAAGGAGAGGGCAATTAGAAGAAGAAGAAGAAGAAGAAGAGAGAAGAAGAAAGAAGTTAAGAAATCCAACCTAGAGTAAAAAGGAGAGAGGAGAATGAGAAGAGAGAATCCAGTCTAGAGTAAAAAGGAGAGTAGGGGAATTAAAACGAGAAGAAGAAGAAGAAGAAGAAGAAGAAGAAGAAGAAGAAGAAGAAGAAGGAGAAAGAATCCAGTCGAAAATAAAAAGGAGAGTAAGGAGAGTAAAAGGAGAGTAAAGGATAAAACGAGAGAAAGGATATTAAAATGAGAAGAATAAGAAATGTAAAGTAGTTTTTAAGACCATTGAATTTGCTCAGGTTCGAATATGAAATGGGAAAAAAGAGAGAAAACAGAAATTAGGGTCAGTAGAGTACTTGAGAAGTGTATTTAGTTGCCTTCCAGTTGTGAGTTCGATCCCTGGGTCAGACAGTTAAATACTCTGTTTCAATAGAAGAGTAAATCAATATCTTAAGGGAATTAACATATAATATATATATATATTATATATATATATTAATATACCAGCGTGTTGGTAGATCCTTGCAGAGAGTTTGATTGTAAAAATATACTACCAAACATCAACCAGGAAGAAAAAATTTTTGAAAAAAAAGAAAAGACCAAGATATTCGTACCAACAAAAAATAATCTATTGGTTATAGTATTTGGCCAAAAGAAAAAACAATTTATATGTATATATATGTATATAAGATATATATATATATTCATATAACCGCTAGGAGAAGCTAATCTGTAAAAAGTGCTCGATACCTAAGTAGAGCCAAGTAATAAAGATAATCTACTGAGTCAGACGAACCTACTATTAGTTTCGCATAAAGCTCTTCAGGGCTAAAATCTGACAGATTTTAGCCCTGAAGAGCTTTATGCGAAACTAATAGTAGGTTCGTCTGACTCGGTAGATTATTTTTATATATATATATATATATATATATATATATATATTAGAAGATTCCAGTTTTTTTATATTCTATTACTTGAGTGGCACTGATTAGCAATTTAAAAAATATGCCCGTTTTAGATGAAGCACTGTCATTATAATTAATTCTTATCTTTTATCTTATTTTTGTTGCTTTTTAATTAAAAGGTTCAATTCTTTTTATATTTTATTAAGTAAGCGGCATTGGAAATTTTAGAAATAAACCTTATTTTTAAGGTCCCGGGTTCGATACCAATCCACGCTAACTCAGCATCTAACTAGCATAACTTGGATCTGTGCGGTAAATTGGACACAAAAGAACCTCCCCAGTCTAGCACTAGCGAAAATGAGATTGTCTGGTTGGTTTGGTTTGGTTTGGTTTGTTTTACGGCATATCAACCTCAGTGGGTCATTTAATGCCGATAAAGTTTTGAAAAATCAATTCTTAATGGATAATACAATTTTTTATAAATACATTTTTCTATTTAACCCATAGATGGGACCCTAACAGGTACTACCACTCCGGGTCAGAGTGGACCAGGGAGCAATGGTGATGAAGGGGTGCTCCACATTCCCCAAACCTCCAAAACTGGAACCTCACCGTCAGATAGAGTTTAACGTCATTCCCAGGACATGTAGACCCTAAGCCACCGCCTTCTAGCACCCATATGATAAAAAGGGGTTGGGGCTTGCCATAAGGGCAATAGGGTTGGAGCAATCATATAGGTGCTAGGGCTTGACGTGACCAGCCGATTGATCGGTGGGGGCCCCTCCGACCGCCCGTCTAGCCCAAGATAGGGCCAAAGTGGAGTATTGCATGTCATGAACTGCTCATCCACCTGGGCTCTATCCTTAAGCATCACGGGTCGCCACCCACGGCCAACAGGTGGCCCCATTGGGGGAGTCTTACCCCTCTGCAGAGGTGCAGTCGGTACATTCTAACGCCCCAGCCGACAGGGCAGGATTGTCTGGTTGATACTGACAATAGGCCACTCTGCCATAAGTAAGTGGCATTGATTGGAAATGTTAAAAATAAGGATTTTTTTTAGATGAAGCATTGTCATTATTATTAATTTCTGACTAGTTTATCTTTCATCTTATTTTTGTTGCTTTTTGATTAAAAGCTTCAGGTCTTTTTATAGCTCAGTGGGTAGGGTATTCATCTAGGAACCACAAGTTTACAGGTGCGATACCGGCTCTCGTTAACTCAGCGTATGGATTTGTGTGGTAAAGTAGGGAGCTGATAGTGGCACTCCACCTCAGACGCAAAACACATCTCTCTAGTCTAGCTAAAATGATATAGACTCCCTCCCTGTCCTGTTGATACTGACAATAGGCCACTCTGGAAATGTTAGAAACAAGTCTTTTTTAGATGAAGATTATTATTAAATTTTGACTAGTTTATCTTTCATCTTATTTTTGTTGCTTTTTAATTAGAAGTGTCAGTTATTTTTATATCCTATATTTTAAGTGGCATTAATTGGAATTTTTTTTATTAATAAACCTTTTTTTAGATGAATCTCTCTCATTATTATTAATTTTTTACTAGTTTATTTTTCATCTTATTTGTATTGCTTTTAAATCATGTTAAAAAGAACCCCCAAATTTTCTCTCTAAGTTTATCTGCCTCAGAGGTCAGGGGTCAGGAAATTAATGCAAACCGGGTAATTACACTACAAGTACGTAATTAACTCATTTGCAATATCCTCTAGGCATGAACGGAAGAATGAGGACAATCAATCCCGGTGGATTCACCAAAGGGTCCAATCTGAAATTACCTGAATGTTACCAACTGCAATAGACATCAGAAGAGGGTAAAATGTGATTAATTTTAATGGCATGTCAACCCATTTAGAGTTAAGCAAGGTATGTATCCAATTACTCTCCCGCTAGCTATGGGCAAACATTAGGACACAGTAGGCTCTTTAACCTTGGTTAGGTAACCAGTTTAGGAGAAGGAAAAATCTTAATTCAAACCTGTTAACTCTACTTAAGAAATTGACCTTGTGTCACATCCTGATCGTGCAGAAGGATCAGTAAACAAAAAAAAAATCTTTGTTTTTATTTCTTTATATGCATTGTAATTGCCTTCAAATCATTAATATATAATAACATACTTAACAATGCTTCAAGCAAATTACCAATTACTTTATATATATATAATATATTATATATATATATATATATATATATAATGGAATAGGTGACTTACCGGTGAATATGGTCACGATGGTTAGATGGTACAGAATTCAGGGAGGTAAGTCAGCGATATAACAAATACAAAGTGCTCAATGTGTTAGTAGAGCAAATCTATTACAATATAGGTACAAGTGATAACCTACTCGAGTTTCACCATAAGGATCTTCAGATAAATGTTAATAACTAAAGTGATGGCAGTTATATATTGTGAAATAAAGTTTTCTTATTTGTTTAGTTATTGATAAGTGTTGGGAAATAAAATGAAATAAAAAATAAAATAAAATAAAATAAATAATATAAAGGAATGAAAAAAGATGCTGTTGTTGTATATGTCTATACACCATTTAAGGTGGTGAATTTTCAAAAAAGTTGCTCTTGTATAAATGATACTTGGGTCTATAACTAATAGCGTTATATATCTTATTATAATGGAGATTGTGTGTTTTTCTGTCTGTAACCAAAACTATATTACTACTCAAGTCACAATTCCCTTAGTTATTGACATCACATTGTCAATGATTTTATTTTTATTTTAACCTCAATTATTAATAAAAATTATTTTACATTATTAATACTGTTAGCCATATCTACATACTAACAACATGCAATTGTATTTATATATACAACAAAGTATTGGCTTACAGTGTGAACGGGAAGGCTAATTTGCATATTGTTATTAAAAAATCGAATTTAATAAATATGTGCTCAGTGTTATTGATTTCTAAATGTTTGGTTTTATTTTGATGAATATAAGCAAAAATCTCTTAAATGAATCTTAAATGAAATCCATTAACAAGAAAAAATAACTGTCATTTTATTCTTTACTTCCTATTTTAACTAAATACTTAAATTAGAAAAAAAAATAACAATGAAAGACGAGAGTGATGGAAGAGTAAGTTTCAATTGTTCTATTTTTCGATTATACCCACTCTGTATCAAGTCTTTTTATCTGCATTCTTATTTAGTATCATTAATCTTTCTAATTTAATATAATATTTTATTACATTAAAACTTAAATACTTGCACTCTGAGGGTGCATATATTTGCTAGTATGTATAAAAGTAATTGGTAATTTGCTTGAAGCATTGTTAAGTATGTTATAATATATTAATGATTTGAAGGTAATTACAATGCGTATAAAAAATAAAAACAAAAAGATGTTATTTTTGTTTTATTGATTTCAAAGTAGAAACTTCATCTTCAGAGGTGCATATCAGATATACACCTCTGAAGATGAAGATTCTACTTTGAAATCGATAAGACAAAAATAACATCTTTTTGTTTTTATTTTTTATACGCATTGTAATTGCCTTCAAATCATTATTGTATATATATATCCAGCAAATATATCCAACAAATATATATATATATATCCAGCAAAGGGGTATACATCATTGCAAGATGAATCTGCTCAGCCCATCATAGTTTTGGAAAGTGGTTTGGTTTGGTTTGGTTTGTTCTACTTTGTACTTTGACCAAGTGCATTCCCTGGATCCTGACTGGCTGCTGGTTCTTAGTATAGACACTTTGATCCATAAATATCCAACACATAGTTCTGTTCTGGGAGTTACTACGGGGTCTGTATTTGGTTACAGTCCTTGTCTGGCATCTGGACGCTAGTTGCAGCTTTTATATAAAGGGCACCTTATGTAGCCCAATGGTTAGCTAGCTTAGCAGACTATTGTTAGTGAGTTCGATTCTCACTGGGTGCCCCATACTTCTGGCCTTGTGCCACATCTAAGCTAAGCTTAGTATAATGTGATTATGAAGGTCCACCAGAGTTTGATAGTGGAAATAAAACTGTGAGCAGACTGCTATAGAAAGAGAGGAAGAAGAAATAAGAGAAAGTAAAGGTAAAAAAAAGGAGGAGTGGACACACAACGGGTTGCCAGTAATATGACCGAAGAATGACACCGGAAGAGGAATTGAAAGCTGACCAGAAGCGAAAGTCACGTGGTGACGAGGAACGAAGAACAACAAGATCGGTCTCTTTTTGCTTTCCGGCGGCGTAGAGTTCGGACGGCGAGATAGTTAGTATAATGCTAAAAGGTACAGGAATTTAACAGTGTCCTCCCTCTCTTTCTCTCTGCCTTTCCTTCCCTCCAAAACAGTCCACGACACGAGCCCGAAAATAAATGCTAAGCCCTTGTGACGATATACCTCTCGTGTTGTACCTTTTTTATCGACAATGACGACCGCCGCGTAACAAATACCTTTTTAGTGCCGTGAATTTTGAGGCACGTTGACAAGCCCCGCTATATTACATTAGTAAATAACTATATAAAGGTGAGTATGAAATTCTACAGAATCCCTTTCCAAATTTAGTTGGATTTTAACTCAAGGTAGATTAAAAAAAACATGAAATTTTGGTCATCCCTAATTCTTAACCATTCCTAACAGAAAACAATTCTTGGCGGTGTGGGGTGGGGATTCTTCTCTTATTTCAAAGACCTCATTTTGTTACGTAATTATTGGATCCCTAATACTTATATAAGGTAGTGTAGAAACATAATGGCGATTAGTGCAGCTGATGGCCTTGAGAGTGAGTGACGGCGCTTAACCTCACTCTCACCTTGCCTTCCGGGGATAAATCGTGAGAACCGGAAGGCATAGAAAACCCTGTCTTCCGGTTTAAGGATAGTAAGTTTAAGTCAGTTAGAAAGTAGGAGCCGAGCTTGTAGGATGTGCGCAGATATCTGGTTTGGGGATTTACAAATAAAGTAACATCAAAGTAAATCGAAGTCTTGTGTGTTGCAACTTTTTGTATATAAGGCATGGGGCAAATGGTCACTTCTACTTATAGACTCGTTGCCTAACACGTGACCCAAGAAAGATTCCTATTATCCAATCACTGGCACTGCTGCTGCTGCTTCTGCTGTATTAATAGAGGCCTGATTCTAAACTTATGTCATTGACACTTGGATTCTCTTGGACGTCGGACTTACAAAGAATACTATAACACCGGATTCTTATTGGCTTGCTTACTTATTTACTACATCTGGAACTAAGGATGCCGACCAGATACTTAACAGAAGCCCTGTGTCATTGTCAGTCTTTATTACCTAAAGACTGACAATGACACAGGGCTTCTGATAAGGAGAAATCCCTAACAGAAACCAGACCCGGAATCCCCAAGAAAGTCCAGACCTTAGAAGATTCCAGACCCAGACGCAAGATGTTAGAAGATATACCAAGTCAAGATAAAGAAGAACCAAAGCCAGTCAGAAGAATAGATGTCCAAGATATATAAGCAAGTAAGAAGTAAAGAAGGGGATACAACAATTTGTCACAAAATCCATCACAATCCACTTACATTTATCCTTTGGGCTTTTTAAAAATTTTTTTTTTTAAATCCTTTCTCGGAACTTCCCATTTGCAGATTAAGAGTCAATGACATGAAAGTCTAAGAACGACTGATCGAGGCTTTTAATTTTCTTGAATAGATTTTTTTTTTTTTTGGTTCGGAGCACCAATGTATAATGAAGAATAGCCTGGCTAGAATGCACACTGTGCGTTAAATCCAACACAATGAGTTTCGCTATTCTCGCTTTTATTTTCTTTCTTTAGTATTTTTTTAAAATCTCAGTTAATATCTATCTATCTATCTATCAATCTTAGTTTGTTAATATCTATCTAACAATCTGTCTACCTATCAATGTATCTCGCTTTGTTTATATCTCTCTACCTATCTAACTCAGTTTATTTATATCTATCTCAGTTTGGTCATATCTGCCTATCTATCCCAGCCTGTTTATATTTATCTATCTATCTGACTCTGTTTATATCTATCAATCTCAGTTTATATCTATGTATCTCTCTATCTATGAATCTCAGTTTGTTTATATCTATCTCTCTATCTCAGTTTGTTTATATCTATCTATTTATCTATCTATCAATCTCAGTTGGTTTATATCTATCTATTTATCTATCAATCACAGTTTGTTTATATCTATATATCTATCTCAGTTTATTCATATCTATCTCTCTATCTATCAATCACAGTTTGTTTATATCTATCTATCTATCAATCACAGTTTGTTTATATCTATCTCTCTATCTATCAATCTCAGTTTGTTTATATCTATGTATCTATGTATCAATCCCAGTTTTTTTAATATCTATCTATCAATCTCAGTTTGTTTATATCTATATCTATCAATATCAGTTTTTTAATATCTCTCTAACTATCAATCTCAGTTTGTTTATATCTATATCTATCAATATCAGTTTTTTAATATCTATCTCAGTTTGTTTATATCCATGTATCTATCTATCTATCTCAGTTTGTTTATGTAGAGCGTTCAGCTAGAAGGTTCCTAGTTCGATACCGGACCTTGCCAACTCAGCATATGAGTAGCACAGGGATCTGTGTGGTAAATTAAGGAGCTGATGGTAGGTGTGGTGCTCCACCTCAGATGCAAAAAACAATCTCCTTGGTCTAGCGCTTGTGAAAAGAGGATAGACTCCCTCGCTGATTGGCTGATACCGACTTTAGGCCACCCCAACGATTTTACTTGTTTAAATCTATCTCAGTTTGTTTATATCTATCTCAGTTTGGTCATATCAACCTATCTATCCCAGCCTGTTTATACAATCATAGGCTAACAATAGCCACCTGGAATGTTCGGACACCTCGATCTTGAGGGATCAGGAAACCCCAAATAACGAACTGGTATCGTGGCAAAGAACTCTCGTTATGGGGTAGACGTTATGACCCTTGCAGAATCCCCCTTCAGCGATGAGGACCAATTGACAGAAGTGGGGTCTGGGTACACATTCTTTTGGAAATGCAGGTTGATGGTAGCTGTAAGGATTTGAGGTAAGACAGCTCAAGCACTCTAGCCTGAAGCGGCCTCTACGTAAGCGGCACATGACGGATGGCATGAACACACTTTCTACATTTAAGACTGACCATATATGTAACCTGTGTGGCAGGGCCAGCCTGTCGAGGGCTGGGCTTCTCAGTCATGTACAGTAGCATGCAAGAGGAAGTCGAGAAAGGGGTTCATGTGTAACAGGGAACATAAAAACAAATTCGGACCAGTGGGCCCCCTGCGTGCTCACAACCAAACTACTTGTAGAAATGGCTTTCTTCTGCAAAGACGTAGCAATCACCATCCCACTTTGTTTATATCTGCCTATCAATTTCACTCGGTTTGTTTATATCTATCTCGTTTTTTTTCATATCATATATATATATATATATATATATATATATATATGTGTGTGTGTGTGTGTGTGTGTATGTGTGTGTGTACGTATTTATCCAAAGGATGCAACACAAGATTGATTTTTAAGCGGAATTTAACAGGTTTGAATTCAAAGATTTCCTTGTCCTAGACCAGTTGCAATACAAAGATTAAAGAACTCAGTCCAGCATACTACAAGTCAGAAAGTAATGCCATTTTGTTGTATAATTTTGAACTTGTATCATACATCAAAATGAAGCTATATATATATATATAGTCATCCACAGACACCATGCTTTGATGTATCATGTCTCTTCAGTGTGGCTAAACATTTGCAGGCTACCTCCAGCCAGGATGGAAACCAGATTGATTTATCATCAGTCGGGTTCCTTACCATTTGGCTATCATCAGCACCTAGAAACTGCGAACAGAATTTTAACTGATAAATACATATCTGTATTATAGGAGAGGGTATATATATATATATATATATGTGTGTGTGTAGAATTAAACAAAAGGCACATCTCCTGTTTAATAGTTTTATTTTTGATCTTTTCAATTTTTCTCCTTCCAGCCCCCACATTAATATAATTTTTAAAAAAAACTGGAATACATCACCCCTGATGATGGCACTTCGAAGTGCCGAAAGTACTTGGGAACTGAACTTTGGTGGACTTATCCACCAATTCCACCCAAACATTAAAAAATTGGCCAGACAATTAGAAAAGATCAAAAAATAAAATTATTAAACAGATGTGCCTTTTGTTTAATTCTACATGTATAAATGAAAGAATGCTGCCCATATATATTATATATATATATATATATATATATATATAATGCACACACACACACACACACATATACATACAAATATAATGAGAATTTTTGTAATATATAGAGGATAGATGTATTCATTTGAGTCCATGTAAAATTCCAGGTTTTCACATGCCTCCTTACTTCCAAGACTGGTGCAATACGATCTTCTTATTCCAACCTATTTAGTCTTGTCTTATACTCAGCTAAGTAAATATCAATAATGTTTGAGGTTTCTGAGCAAGAACATATCCAGCTATTTTGAATATCCCAAGAACCGGTTGTGCTGCCCAAATATATCTTGTTCATATTTATCCATCTCAGTATTTGACATTTCTTTCTTCTCTACAACATACACAATCTCTCCCTCTATCTCTCAAATCTTTTGCCTCTATCTATAGGAATGAATAATGATGAATATCCTGAATTATTTAGAATGCACACTGAGTTTAAATCCAACACACTGTGACTCTCTATTCTTGTTAGGGATTTATTTAAAAGCTTTTGTCATTGTTAGGTTTTTTTTTTCTTTGGTAAGCATAAAAAGCTTCTGTTTATTGGCCCTTTATCAAGAGTAACATGGTAAGAAAATAGTTACTTTAAACCATATAACTGTGTGTAAATTATTCATATTAGTTAGGAATATTTGAAACCATATAACAGTGTATAAAATATTTGTATTAGATAGGAATACTTGAAATCATAATTGTGTGCAAATCATTTATATTAGATAGGAATACTTGTAACCATATAATAATGTACAAAATATTTGTATTAGATAGGAATACTTGAAACCATATAATTGTATGATTTTATTATCAGATGGGAATACTTGAAACCATACAATAGTGTACAAAATATTTGCATCAGATAGGAATACTTGAAATCATATAATTGTGTGCAAATCATTTTTATTAGATAGGAATAACTGAGACCATATAATAATGTATAAAATATGTGTATTAGATGAGAGTACTTGAAACTATATGATTGTATGCAAATTATTTGTATTTGATAGTATTACTTAAAACCATATAATTGCATGAATTTTTTTTATTAGATGGCGATACTTGAAACCATACAATTGTGTTCAAAATATTTGCATTAGATAGGAATATTTGAAACCATATAATAGTGTATAAAATATTTGTATTAGATACGAATACTTGAAACCATATAATTGTATGATTTTTTTATTAGATGGCAATACTTGATATCATACAATTGTGTTCAAAATATCTGCATTAGATAGGAATACTTGAAACCATATAATAGTGTGCAAGTTATTTGTATTAGATGGGAATACTTAAAACCATATAATATTGTATAAAATATTTGTATTAGATAGGAAAACTTGAAACCATATAATATTGTGAAAATTATTTGCATTAGATGGGAATATTTGAAACCATATAATAGTGTATAAAATATTTGTATTAGATAGGAATACTTGAAACCATATAATTGAATGATTTTTTTATTAGATGGGAATACTTGAAACCATACAAGTGTGTACAAAATATTTGCATTAGAGAGGAATACTTGAAACCATATAATAGTGTGCAAATTATTTGGATTAGATGGGAATACTTGAAACCATATATTTGTGTATGAATTATTTGTATTAGATGGAAATATTTGAAACCATGTAATAGTATATAAAATATTAGTATTAGATAGGAATACTTGCAACCATATAACAGAGTACAATGTGTTAATATTAAATAAGAATACTTGAAACCATATAACAGAGTACAATGTGTTAATATTAAATAAGAATACTTGAAACCATATAACTGTGAGCAAATAAATAACTATCATTATTAGATAGAAATAGTTACTTGAAATTATATAATTGTGTATAAATATTTGTATTGGATAGGAATAGTTGATACCATATAGCAGTAAAGTCGGCGAAGTGATCGATTGTCGGTATCAGAAGAACAGTGAGGTAGTCTATCCCTTTTTCACTAGCACCAGACCAGGGTATTAGTCCAGAAGTGAAAGTAATAGCATGACTGGAGTTACTACGATGTCACAATCTGGCCTGTTAGCTACTAATATTTTATTCATATCTATCTATCTTATTCTGTTCATATCTTATTCTATTGATATCTATTGTATTCTATTCCTATCTTCTTATATTCCTATCTATCTAAAAAAAAAAAATTTTGTTTAATTTAAAAAAAAAAAACTCACATATACAACTAATGACAAATCCATTCCTAAACACACATATATATAAAAGACAATTAAAACATACATACACATTCTCATTCATCCTGACCCATCCCCATCATCTAACATTCTGGACCCACATCAGCATCACCATATAAACACTCCCCATCTAGAGAGAAGAAAATCTACTACCCACCCTCAACCACCCCTGCCCCAACTGACAACCTACTGTTCTTAGCATTTTGAAAATGTCCTTCATTGAAGCAAGAATTATATTCGTCCTGAAGAAGGTCTAAATGACCGAAACATTGCATCGTCGACAATAAACATCCAGTTTCCATAACATCCCGTGTTTGTCTACTTTTCTCCACATATTGTCGGATCAACCTCCTCATATTTCTCGCATTCCTATCTATATAAGTCTTATAAAACCACCATTGCTTTGTGGCTTTAACTTATCCCAAAGAAAGGCTAAGGGAGTAAAGCCCGAAAACAAATTCAGAGCTGGAGTCCCTAAGGGTGGTGCTGAATCTCAGTACTTCCCAGCAATTCCTGCGACACCGTTGTTGCCAAACCACATTGGTTCCTACCTTCCCTTTGGACTATAAGGGCTGTGTGAAGAGAGAGGATCTGCTGCTTGGGCGACAACTCATCCTCCATAACAACCTGCCCAGGCTACGTAGTTTTTCCACTACAAAAGCCAGCTGCAGGAGAAGTGCCAGGAGCAGCAGATGCCACTCTACACCACATTCATAGACCTAACGAAGGCATTCTACCAGGTCAACCGAAGTGTTTGCAGTCACAAAAAAAGTTGGACACTACACCATCATCTTTAGTAGACGGAAGGATACCAACATATCTATCTTATTCTATCTATATCTATCAGTCTTATTCTATTCACTTACTATGATGTCACAGTCTGACACTTTAGCTACTACACCAAGGGGATACCTTCATCTTGGTCTGATGATTGTGATGTGATAAACTATCAAGAGTCATTGAGTCTGTGTCTACAATTATCTAAAATCCAACCAACCAACCAACCTTTTCCAGTGGTATTAGTCCAAAGTGAAAGTAATAGGGTAAATGGAGTTCGAACTCACTTACTATGATGTCACAGTCTGGTATGTTAGCTACTGCTCCACGGGGACACCTTCATCTTGGTCTGATGATCGTGAGGTGACAAACTTAAAAGTGTCAAGTGTCACTGACTGTGTCTATAATTACCTAACAGCACCCAAACTGAAAGGACTGTAATAGTCCAACAACATCATGAGAGTGACCACAGAGGAAGGAGGGTTACTTTTAGTTTTTTCCACACGAGACCTCTCATTAGACTGGCCATGTTTCACATATTAGAGTGAAGGGAACACAGTTAAATAGGAACATATGCACTCATTCTATGCATGTGCAAAATATCTTCAGCAGAAAATAACCCAACAAGGGTTGACATGCTATAAAATCATACCAACCATCCTTTTGAACTCGCTTACTATGATGTCACAGTCTGGTATGTTAGCCACTACTCCAGAGGGAACGCCTTTATCTTGGTCTGATGATTGGGAGACGCCAGGTAGCCGCTGCTAGAATATTATATATATATATATATTGAATAGTGCCACGTTTGTTCTTTACAAGTATGTACCAGACTAAGCGAACCCCGAGTAATAACAATTTATAGTACAAATCATTTCCAATGATTTTTATAGAAAAAAATTCCAATGCATTTTTAAAAAATCATTTCAATGCATTTTTATAGAAAAAAAAATCATTTCCAATGCATTTTTATAGAAAAAAAATCATTTCTAATGCATTTTTATAGAAAAATCATTTCCAATGCATTTTTATAGAAAAAAATCATTTCTAATGCATTTTTATAGAAAAAAATCATAATGCATTTTTTATAGAAAAAATCATTTCTAATGCATTTTTATAGAAAAAAAAATCATTTTCAATGCATTTTATAGTAAAAATCATTTCCAATGCATTTTTATAGTTAAAATTATTTTCAATGCATTTTTATAGTTAAAATTATTTTCAATGCATTTTTATAGAAAAAATCATCTACAATGAATTTTTATAGTAAAAACCATTTGGTTTTGTTTTGTTTCTTTGTGTAATGGCATATCAACTGTTACAGGTTATTTAATAGCCTTAAAACACAGAACCACTTTAACCCCTATAGAATGCAGTGAAATGGGAACATATGCACCTCGTTGCATGCAAGTGCATGCGCTTATGCATTATCCTCTTATCTCATGGGATTTCACTCTCGGATAATCTGTTCTAAGACGTTATCTGCATGACATCATAAATGTCTTGCAAGTGTGATCCAATCATTATGCAATAAGCGATTGAGTCCAAATGGCTACCAGTAGTAATGGTCACTCGCCCATTTGGTAAGAGTCACGTGACCCTTATATACAACACCTGGTCATCATTCCATCTAATATCATTATTATTATCATTATTATTTTCACTCTTTTTGAGTTTTTCGTATCAGAGTTAGCTGATGGTATTTCACTGGAGTCTGAGTAACAGCAAGTCTCCTCAGGTCTCCAGGACTCTTCTGAGTATTCTTGCAGATTGCAGCAGTGCAGTGTTCTAAATGGTTTCAATCCTTCCTCTGATATCCAAACTTTCCAAACCCTTTTCTAATCCTTTTGGGACTGTTCCAAGTGCACCAACTACAATTGCTATCATTTTGACCTTCATATTCCATAACTTTTTCAGTTCTCTGGCAAGGTCTAGATATTTGTCCATTTTTTCATTTTCCTTTAGCTTCACCCTGTGATCTGCTGGCACTGCAAAATCCACCAGTTGACAAGTTGTTTTTTTGTTTTTTTTTATCAACACTAGGTCTGGTCTTCTTGCTGGGATAAAGTGATCCATTTTTATTTCAAAGTCCCAGAGAATTTTATGCGTTTCGTTCTCAGGAACAGATTCTGGTTTATGCATATACCATTTTGTTGTATGGTCAAAATTTAATTTTTTCACTCTTTGAGTTTTTCGTATCAGAGTTAGCTGATGGTATTTCACTTGAGGCTGAGTGACAATAACTCTCCTCAGGTCTCCAGGACTCTGAGTATTCTAGCCGATTGCAACAATGCTGTATGGTCTCAATTCTTCCTCTGATTTCCAGATCCTTCTGTCTTTTTTCTAAGTTTTTTTGGGACCGTTCCAAGTGCACCAACTACAATTGGTATCACTTTTACTCTTATATTCCACAGTTTTTTTTTTTCAATTCTCTGACAAGGTCCATGTATTTGTCCATCTTTTCATTTTCTTCCAACTTCAGCCTGTGAACTGCTGGAACTGCAAAGTCCACCAGTTGGCACGTTCTCTTTTTTTCTATTAATCAACATTAGGTCTGGTATTATTATTATTATTATTTTAATTCATATTTTATTTTGTCTGTTAATTCATTTTTTTTAGTCTTTGTAGTCATTAGTTTTCAGGTGGCTTAGTTAGAATTTGTTTTCATGCTTACACTTAGATATTAGTTCAGCTCGTTTGTTAAAAATGTAATGTGCAAATCTTTTTCTCACTTTCCAACGAAAGTTATATACAAAAAAATTGCGCATATATATATATACGCAATTGTTTTGTATATATATATATATATATATATATATATATATATATAGCAATTGTTTTGTGTGTGTATATATATATATATATATATATATATATATATGTGTGTGTGTGTATGTGCGTGTGTGTGTGTGATATAAACATTAATAATACTTTGGATAAGAACCAAAAGTACTTGGTCTGCCAATAACGGCTCTTTCAGAGAAATCATTAATACCTTTCAAGATTGTAATATCAAAAGAATTATTAGGAAGCTTGAAAGAAAAAAGAAAAAGTTGTAAATAATAAGGATTCTGTTTTGTTTAAGCAAATTTGTTATATATATATATATATATAACAAAAGTTAAGAAAGTTAAGAGAAAGAAAATGAATCAGACGGTATAAGTATAGATAAAAGGATATTAAAACAACACAATATGCTGTTAAAGTGAAAACATTTTCTAACATATTCATAGCTAATATTGAACAATATTTCGATTTATAAAAATCATCTTCAGAGCTTGTTTTTACGAGAGAGGAGCTGCAAATAATTTGAATTCAAAACGAAAAACATTGATGTTCCAAAAAGTCATGCGATTGTTTCTTCATAAGCACATCCGCTACGCGTTTCTCGGTCAGCAACATCTTTTTTCAAAAACTGTTACACAAAGATATACATTATGTCGCTGGATTTAAATAGGGCATCCCACGAGGATTCAACTCACGATTCAGTAATAATGGATCTGTGGGACTAACTTTAAAAAATCCCCCCACAGCTTTATAATAACCGTGTATTTTCCTCATTCATTACAAATAAAAAATTTAAAAAATAATCAAACAAGGAACATTACCGTAACAGGAAAGATTGATTCAAATTCCAAACTTACCTGCAATAAAAAAAAAAAGAAAGAGAAAAAATTAACTACATTGTCTCAAATGGTTTGTTTTAAAGACATATCAACCTCAGTGGGTCATTTAATGCCGATAAAGTTTTGAAATAAATCAATTCTTAATGAATAATACAATTTTTTTATAAATACGGTTTTCTATTTAACCCATAGATGGGACCCTAACAGGTACTACCACTCCGGGTCAGAGTGGATCAGGGAGCAATGGTGATGAAAGGGCGCTCCACATTCCCCAAACCTCCAAAACTGGAACCTCACCATCAGATAGTTTAACGTTATTCCCAGGACATGTAGACCCTCAGCCGTCGCCTTCTAGCACCCATATGATAAAAAAGTGTTGGGGCTTGCCATAAGAGCAATAGGGTTGGGGCAATCATATAGGTGCTAGGGCTTGACGGAGGGGCTTTCTGACCGCCCGTCTAGCCTAAATAAGGTTCTAAGTGGAGTGTTGCAGGTTATGGACTGCTCATCCACCAAGACTCCGTCCTTAAGTATCACGGGTCGCCACACACGGCCAACAGGTGGCCTTATTTGGGGGAGTCTTAACCTTCTGTAGAGGTGCAGCCGGTGTATTCTAACGCCCCAGCCGACAGGGCGTCTCAAATTGTATATTTATAATAAAATATAACGTTAAGTTCTGATTATCAAAGGTTAATTAAATGAAAAAAAAGTCGTTCAATAATTAAAGAAACATACAACAAATACATAGACAAAAATTCGATCCCCAAATGCATCCTACCCTGTCGGTGGGGCGTTATAATACACCGAGTGCACCTCTGCAGAGGGGTAAGACTCCCCAAATGGTGCCACCAATTTCTATTGATAATGGAGATTTGGTCTCTAAACTACGTCACTGTTTATGTCACATTACCCAAGTGCGATGGAGTTCATGTCTACATTACTTTTAGATATACATGCGCTATCAATGATATTGAGTACGATTTACGATATATAAGAAAAATGAAAAAACACAGGTTTAAATGGGTTAAGTGGTGAGTTTATTGGCCGACGCTGCAGTGTTTCAATCTAATATTAGATCATCTTCAGGGCATTTGTTGGTATATGGAAGGTGATAAGAAATTATTTATCACAGAATAACGAGAAAAGCGAGTGGTAGTCCTTGTTATTCATCTGTTCAAAAAAAATTTTGAGGTTTGAAAAAAGGGAGACTGTTTGAAATATGACGTCAAATATTCTATTTTATGGCGTGAGTATGGGACGGTGTATGTGTATGTATCGAAAGGAAACATTGTGCATTTTTTAGGTGTGTGGTTGTGTGTGTGTATATATATAAATCTTTTGCGATAAACGACAGCAGAAATAAACTTTAAGGTTGTGTGTGAGTGTGTGTGTGTGTGTGTGTGTGTGTTTCTTCACACACACACATATATATATATATATTGGACGTCCTCTCTTACGCTACAAAAACAAATTGGAGGATAATTTGAAACGCTTCGATATTGACCTGAGTGCTTGGGAAGATCTAGCATCGGATCGGAAGGAATGGCGTAAGACATGTTTCGCTAGACTAAAGAGCTTTCAACAAAATAGACTGAAGCATAGAGATCGGCTCCGCCTAACTTTAAAAGAAAAACATTTAACTCCTGCCTTGGAGCATTTCGTTTGTCAGTGTGGCTTCATAGCTCGCAGCGGAGCTGGGCTGCTGTCACACTCGAGGAAACACAAACTGTCTTCTTGACAGCATGCACAACATGGGAGGAAACAAATCACTCGCTACTGACCCTCATCTATCGTTCACTATAGGAGAGTCCACCATATATATATATATATCATCATCATCATCATCATGTCGAGCTGTTGGCACGGATATCCATGACAATCTCTCTCCATCCGTCCCTAACGCTCATCATTCTCGGGAGGTCCTCTGTGCAGCATCCTGTATCCGCACAGAGCTGATCAATCTACGTCTTTGTTGGTCGGCCCACACTGGCGTGCCCATGTGCTGACTTCCACAGGAGGACGTCGCTTATGAGTTCGTCCTTGCTTCTCCAGCAGTGTCCCGTGTGTCCTGTCCGTCTTACTCGGATGGTTTGGGTGATATGTGGCAGGTGGCCGTTCAGCTGAATTCTCGTGGAGTGCTGTTTCCACGTCTTGTTCAGATTATATATATATATGTTAGTGAACAAAAGTGATAAGACAAAGA
Source organism: Doryteuthis pealeii (assembly GCA_023376005.1). Taxonomy (NCBI): domain Eukaryota; kingdom Metazoa; phylum Mollusca; class Cephalopoda; order Myopsida; family Loliginidae; genus Doryteuthis; species Doryteuthis pealeii. Next base: position 53,469,557 of record CM042178.1, on the reverse strand, counting down.
TGCATATTCTTTTTTTTACTTATATATTTGTTATTTTTCTCACTTAGTTTCAACCTTATTTCATCATCAAAAGTTTTTTTTTGTTAGTATTAATAACGTAGGAGGTTACCTAATATTTTTACCGACCCTTGCACATCAGCACCTTGTACTAAATTAAAACTTTAAACCAGTATCCCTCTTAAAATGTTCCAATAAATCAGTTACAAGTGTTCTTAGTTTCTTTAATCACAATTTTGGAGATGGAACCTTCTCTTTTTATTTCCTGGCTTGATGAGTTAAAGGGTTACCCGACGTTGCCCGGGATCCTTGAAAAGAGTTTGTTTATTTTTCATCCTCACTGTTTACTCGAAAGAGGTGCCAAGCAAGCAACAATATCTAATTTTCTTAAGTGCATAGCAATGTGCTTCTTCTGTCGCCCATTGCCTCTCTCTCTCTCTCTCTCTCTCTCTCTCTCTCTCTCTCCACCCACCAACCCGTCCGCCATTATACCTTTTGGCATTACGCCTCTTGCATGTTTGCAATGTGGAAGTAACCACCCCAGGGGATAAGACCACAGACAACATCTTACATTTTAATGAAATGGAAGGAAGTGGCTTTTTACGCAATGAAATAAAATAAAATTGCGAACAAATGTATGCAGCCGAGCGTATCCGTAGTTTAAGGTTATGTATCCAATTACTCTCCGCTAGTATGGTAAACATTAGGATACAGTGGCCTTTAACCTTGTTAGGTAACCAGTTTAGAAGAAGGAAAATCTTATTCAAATCTGTTAAACTCTACTTAAGAAGTTGACATTGTGTCACATCCTGATCGTGCAGAAGGATCAGTAAAAAAAAAAAAATGTTTTATTTCTTTATATGCATTGTAATTGCCTTCAAATCATTAATATATAATAACATACTTAACAATGCTTCAACCAAATTACCAATTACTTATATAATATTATATATATATATATATATATAATGGAATAGGTGACTTACCGGTGAATATGGTCACGATGGTTAGATGGTGCAGAATTCAGAGGTAAGTCAGGATATAAACAATACAAGTGCTCAATGCGTTAGTAGAGCAAATTTAGTACAATATAGGTACAAGTGATAACCTACTGGTTTGACCATAAGGATCTCAGATAAATGTGAATAACTAAAGTGATGGAAGTTAATATATTGTGAAATAAAGTTTTATCATTTGTTTAGTTATTGATAAGTGTTGGAAATAAAATGAAATAAAAAAAAAAATAAAATAAATAATATAAAGAAAAAAATGTCTTTGTCGTATATGTGCATACACCGTTTAAGGCGGTGAATTTTCAAAAAAGTTACCCGTGTATAAATGATACTTGAGTCTATAACTAATAGCGTTATATATATTATATATATTATATATTATATATATATAATTGTAATTTGCTTGAAGCATTGTTAAGTATGTTATAATATATTATTGATTTGAAGCAATTACAATGCGTATAAAAAATAAAAACAAAAAGATGTTATTTTTGTCTTATCGATTTCAAAGTAGAAACTTCATCTTCAGAGGTGTATATTAGATATACACCTCTCAAGATGAAGATTCTACTTTGAAATCGATAAAACAAAAATAACATCATTTTGTTTTTATTTTTATACGCATTGTAATTGCCTTCAAATCTTTAATCTAATATATATATATATATATATATATATATATATATATAATATATATATCCGACAAATATAATAATCCAGCAAAGGAGTATCATCATTGCAAGATGAATCTGCTCAGCCCATCAGAGTTTGGGAGGTGGTTTGGTTTGGTTTGGTTTGTTCTACTGTGTACTTTGATCAAGTGCATTCCTGGATCTGATTGGCTGCTGGTTTTTAGTATAGATACTTTGATCCATAAATATCCAACACATAGCTCTGTTCTGGGAGTTACTACGGGGTCTGAAATTTGGTTACAGTCCTTGTCTGGCAACTGGACGCTAGTTGCAGCTTTTATACCTCATGTAGCCTAATGGTTAGCAAGCTAGCTTAGCAGACCATTGTTAGTGAGTTCAATTCTCAGTTGGTGCCCCATACTTCTGGCCTTGTGCCACATCTAAGCTAAGCTTAGTAAATAACCATATAAAGGTGAGTATGAAATTATCCCTTTCCAAATTTTGTTGGATTTTAACTCAAGGTGGATTTTTTTAAAACATGACATTTTGGTCATCCCTAATTCTTAACCATTCCTAACAGAAAACAATTCTTGGGGTGTGGGGTGGGGATTCTCTCTTATTTCAAAGACCTCTTTGTCACAAAATCCATCACAATCCACTAACATTTATCCTTTGGGTTTTTTAATCCTTTCTCGGAACTTCCCATTTCCAGATTAAGAGTCGATGACATGAAAGTCTAAGAACGACTGATCGAGGCTTTAATTTTCTTGAATAGATTCTTTTTTATTTTTTGTTTGGAGCACCAGTGTTATAATGAAGAATATCCTGACTAGAATGCACACTGTGCGTTAAATCCAACACAATGTATTCACTATTCTCTTTGATTTTCTTTCTTTAGTGTTTTTTTAAATCTCAGTTTGTATATCTATCTAACAATCTGTCTACCTATCAATGTATCTCGCTTTGTTTATATCTCTCTACCTATCTACCTCAGTTTATTTATATCTATCTCAGTTCGGTCCTTCATCTATCATCTATCCCAGCCTGTTTATATCTACCTCACTCTGTTTAATATCTATCTATCTATTACTGTTATATCTATCTATCTCTCTATCTATGAATCTCAGTTTGTTTATATCTATCTCTCTATCTCTCTATCTATCAATCTCAGTTTGTTTATATCTATCTCTCCATCTCTCTATCTATCAATCTCAGTTGTTATATCTATCTATCAATCTCAGTTGTTTATATCTAATCTATCAATCTCAGTTTGTTTATATCTATTCTATTTATCTATCACCATGTTTGAGTGATCATCTCTTCAGTGTGGCTAAACATTGCAGGCTACCTCCAGCCAGGATGGAAACCTGATTGATTTATCATCAGTCAGGTTCCTCAACATTTGTCTATCATCAGCACCTACAGACTGCGAACAGAATTTAACTGATAAATACATATCTGTATTATAGGAGAGTGTATGTATATATATATTATATATATTATATATATTATAATGCACACACACCACACACACAACACACATACAAATATAATGAGAATTTTTGTAATAATAGAGGATAAGATGTATTCATTTGAGTCCATGTAAAATTCCAGGTTTCACATGCCTCCTTACTTCCAAGACTGGTGCAATACGATCTTATTCCAACCTATTTAGTCTTGTCTTATACTCAGCTAAGTAAATATCAATATGTTGAGGTTTCTGAGCAAGAACATATCCAGCTATTTTGAATATCCCATCAACCGGTTGTGCTGCCCAAATATATCTTGTTCATATTTTCCATCTCAGTATTTGACATTTCTTTCTTCTCTACAACATACACAATCTCTCTATCTCTCAAATCTTTTGCCTCTATCTATATGAATGAATATGATGAATATCCTGAATTATTTAGAATGCACACTGAGTTTAAATCCTACACACTGTGACTTTATTCTTGTTAGGGATTTATTTAAAAGCTTTTGTTATTTTTAGTTTTTTTTTTCTTTGGTAAGCATAAAAGGCTTCTGTCTATTGGCCCTTATCAAGAGTAACATGGTAAAAAATAGTTACTTTAAACCATATATAATGTGTGCAAATTATTCACATTAGATAGGAATATTTGAAACACTGTAATGTATAAAATATTTGTATTAGATATGAATATTTGAAACCATATAATTGTATGATTTTTTATAAGATGGAGAATACTTGAAACCATACAATAGTGTACAAAAATATTGCATCAGATAGGAATACTTGAAATCATAATTGTGGCAAATCATTTTATTAGATAGGAATAATTGAGACCATATAATAATGTATAAATATGTGTATTAGATGAGAATACTTGAAATCATATGATTGTATGCAAATTATTTGTATTGATAGGAATACTTAAACATATAATTGCATGAATTTTTTTATTCAGATGGAATACTTGTACCATACAATAGTGTACAAAATTATTTGCATCAGATAGAATACTTGAAATCATATAATTGTATGATTTTTTTATTAGATGGAATACTTGATACCATACAATTGTGTTCAAAATATAGTATTAGATAAGAATACGTGAACCACTTTATAGTGTATAAAATATTTGTATAGATAGAATACTCGAAACCACTTATAGTGTATAACATATTTGTATTAGGTATATACTTGAAACCATATAATGTATGAATTTTTTATTGATGGCAATACTGATACATACAATTGTCTTCAAAATATCTGCATTAGATAGGAATACTTGAAACCATATAATAGTGTGCTAATTATTTGTATTAGATGGGAATATTAAAACCTATAATATTGTATAAATATTTGAATTAGATAGGAATACTTGAAACCATATAATATTGTGCAAATTATTTGCATTAGATGGGAATATTTAAAACCATATAATAGTGTATAAAATATTAGTATTAGATAGGAATACTTGAAACTATATAATTGAATGTATAAAATATTTTATTAGATGGGAATACTTGAAACCACACAAGTGTTGTACACATATTTGCATAAGAGAGGAATACTTGAAACTATATAATGTGTGCAAATTATTTGTATTAGATGGGAATACTTGAAACCATATATTGTGTATGAATTATTTGTATTAGATGGAACTATTTGAAACATGTAAAGTATATAAAATATTAGTATTAGATAGGAATACTTGCAACCATAATACAGAGTACAATGTGTTAATATTAAATAGGAATACTTGAAACCATATAACTGTGAGCAAATAAATGACTATCATTATTAGATAGAATGGTTACTTGAAATTATATAAGTAAGTAAGTAAGTCGACGGTGCGGCCTAAAGTCGGTATCAGCAGTCAGCGAGGAGTCTATCCCCTTTTCAATAGCGCTAGATTGTTTTGCATCTGAGTGGAGCGCCAACTACATCAGCTCTTACTTACCGCAATATCCTTCTATCATACGCTGATTGCGAGGACTGGTATCGAACTAGACTTGTGGTTCTAGCCGAAGCTCTACGACTGAGCTAACCGCCCATTGAAATTATATAGTATAAATATAGATGATATTATACATATAGATTAGTCGGTGAAGTGATCGATTGTCGTTATCAGAAGACAGTGAGGTAGTCTATCCCTTTTCACTAGCAACTAGACCAGGGTATTAGTTACAGCACGACTGGAGTACTATGATGTCACATCTGGCCTGTTAGCTACTAATATTTATTCATATTATCTATCTATTCTGTTCATATTTATTCTATCGATATCTATATATTCTATTCCTATTCTTATATTCCTATCTAAAAAAAAATTTTTTTAATTAAAAAAAAATGCACATATACAACTAATGACAATCCATTCTAAAACACACATATATAAAAGACAATTAAAACAGACATACACACATCACATTCATCCTGACCATCCCCATCATCAACATTCTGGACCCACACCTGCATCACCATATAAACACTCCATCTAGAGAAGAAGAAAATCCACTACCCACCCTGCCCACTCACACCACTGTTCTTACATTTGAAAATGTCCTTCATTGAAGCAAGAATTATATTGTCCTGAAGAAGGTCTAAATGACCGAAACTTCATCGTCGACAATAAACATCAGTTTCCATAACATCCCTGTTTGTCTATTTTCTCCACATATTGTCGGATTAACCTCCTCATTTTCTCCATTCCTATCTATATAAGTCTTATAAAACACCATTGCTTTGTGGCTTTAACTTATCCCAAAGAAAGGCTAAGGGAGTAAAGCCCGAAAACAAATTCAGAGCTGGAGTCCCTAAGGTGGGTGGTGCTGAATCTCAGTACTTCCGCACAATTCCTGCGACACGTTGTTGCCAAACCCACATTGGTTCTACCTTCCCTTTGGACATAAGGGCTGTGTGAAGAGAGAGATCTGCTGCTTGGGCGACAACTCATCCTCCATAACAACCTGCCCAGGCTACGTAGTTTTTCCACTACAAAAGCCAGCTGCAGGAGAAGTGCCAGGAGCAGCAGATGCCACTCTACACACATTCATAGACCTAACGAAGGCATTCTACCAGGTCAAACCGAAGTGTTTGCAGTCACAAAAAAAATTGGACACTACACCATCATCTTTAGTAGACGGAAGGATACCAACATATCTATTCTATTCTATCTATATCTATCAGTCTTATTCTATTCACTTACTATGATGTCACAGTCTGACACTTTAGCTACTACACCAAGGGATACCTTCATCTTGGTCTGATGATTGTGATGTGATAAACTATCAAGAGTCATTGAGTCTGTGTCTACCAATTATCTAAAAATCCAACCAACCAACCAACCTTTTCCAGTGGTATTAGTCCAAAGTGAAAGTAATAGGTAAATGGAGTTCGAACTCACTTACTATGATGTCACAGTCTGGTATGTTAGCTACTGCTCCACGGGGACACCTTCATCTGGTCTGATGATCGTGAGTGACAAACTTAAAAGTGTCAAGTTCACTGACTGTGTCTATAATACCTAACAGCACCCAAACTGAAAGGACTGTATAGTCCAACAACATCATGAGTGACCACAGAGGAGGAGGGTTACTTTTAGTTTTTTCCACACGAGACCTCTCATTAGACTGGCCATGTTTCACATATTAGAGTGAAGGGACACAAGTTAAATAGGAACATATGCACTCATTCTATGCATGTGCAAAATATCTTCAGCAGAAAATAACCCAACAAGGGTGACATGCTATAAAATCATACCAACCATCCTTTTGAACTCGCTTACTATGATGTCACAGTCTGGTATGTTAGCCACTACTCCAGAGGAACGCCTTTATCTTGGTCTGATGATTGGGAGACGCCAGGTAGCCGCTGCTAGTATATTTATATATATATATTATATTGATAGTGCCACGTTTGTTCTTTACAAGTATGTACCAGACTAAGCGAACCCGAGTAAATAACAATTTATAGTACAACATCATTTCAATGTGTTTTTTAAGAAAAAAATTTCCAATGCATTTTTATAGTAAAATCATTTCAATGCATTTTATAGAAAAAAACATTTCAATGCATTTTTATAGAAAAAAATCATTTCAATGCATTTTTATAGAAAAATCATTTCCAATGCATTTTTATAGAAAAAAATCATTTCTAATGCATTTTTATAGAAAAAAAAATCATTTTCAATGCATTTTTATAGTAAAATCATTTCCAATGCTTTTTATAGTTAAATTATTTCAATGCATTTATAGTAAATTATTTTCAATGCATTTTTTAGAAAAATCATTCAATGAATTTTTATAGTAAAACATTCATGCATTTTTATAGAAAAAATCATCTACAATGATTTTTATAGTAAAAACCATTTGGTTTTGTTTTGTTTCTTTGTGTAATGGCATATCAACTGTTACAGGTTATTTAATAGCCTTAAACACAGAACCCTTTAACCCCTATAGAATGCAGTGAAATGGGAACATATGCACCTCGTTGCATGCAAGTGCATGCGCTTATGCATTATCCTCTTTATCTCATGGGATTTCACTCTCGGATAATCTGTTCTAAGACGTTATCTGCATGACATCATAAATGTCTTGCAAGTGTGATCCAATCATTATGCAATAAGCGATTGAGTCCAAATGGCTACCAGTAGTAATGGTCACTCGCCATTTGGTAAGAGTCACGTGACCCTTATATACAACACCTGGTCATCATTCCATCTAATATCATTATTATTATCATTATTTTTTTCACTCTTTTTGAGTTTTTCGTATCAGAGTTAGCTGATGTATTTCACTGGAGTCTGAGTAACAGCAATCTCCTCAGGTCTCCAGGACTCTTCTGAGTATTCTTGCAGATTGCAGCAGTGCATGTTCTAAATGGTTTCAATCCTTCCTCTGATATCCAAACTTTCCAAACCCTTTTCTAATCCTTTTGGGACTGTTCCAAGTGCACCAACTACAATTGCTATCATTTTGACCTTCATATTCCATAACTTTTTCAGTTCTCTGGCAAGGTCTAAATTTTGTCCATTTTTTCATCTTTAGCTTCACCCTGTGATCTGCTGGCACTGCAAAATCCACCAGTTGACAAGTTTTTTTTTGTTTATCAACACTAGGTCTGGTCTTCTTGCTGGATAAAGTGATCCATTTTTATTTCAAAGTCCCAGAGAATTTTATGCGTTTCGTTCTCAGAACAGATTCTGGTTTATGCATATACCATTTTGTTGTATGGTCAAAATTTAATTTTTTCACTCTTGATTTTTCGTATCAGAGTTAGCTGATGGTTTTCACTTGAGGCGGAGTGACAACACTCTCCTCAGGTCTCCGAGGACTCTGAGTATTCTAGCCGATTGCAAACATGCTGTAGTGATGGTCTCAATTCTTCTCTGATTTCCAGATCTTCTGTCTTTTTTCTAAGTTTTTTTGGGGGCCGTTCCAAGTGCACCAACTACAATTGGTATCACTTTACTCTTATATTCCAGTTTTTTTTTTTCAATTCTCTGCAAGGTCATGTATTGTCCATCTTTTCATTTTCTTCCAACTTCAGCCTGTGACTGCTGGAACTGCAAAGTCCACCAGTTGGCACGTTCTCTTTTTTTTTTTATTAATCAACACTAGGTCTGGTATTATTATTATTATTAATTCATATTTATTTTGTCTGTTAATTCATTTTTAGTCTTTGTAGTCAGTTAGTTTTCAGGTGCTTAGTAAGAATTTGTTTTCATGCTTACACTTAGATATTAGTTCAGCTCGTTTGTTAAAAATGTAATGTGCAAATCTTTTTCTCATTTCCAACGAAAGTTATATACAAAAATTGCGCAATTATATATATATATATATATATATATATATATCTATTATATATATATATATAATGTATTGTGTGTGTGTGTGTTGTGTTGTGTGTGTTGTCTGTGTGTTGTGTATATAAACATTAAATATTTGGATAAGAACCAAAAGTACTTGGTCTGCCAATAAGGCTCTTTCAGAGAAATCATTAATACCTTTCAAGATTGTAATATCAAAAGAATTATTAGGAAGCTTGAAGAAAAAAGAAAAAGTTGTAAATAATAAGGATTCTGTTTTGTTTAACAAATTGTTATATATATATATATATATATATAATTAAATAAACAAAAGTTAAGAAAGTTAAAAGAAAGAAAATGAATCAGACGTATAAGTATAGATAAAAGGATATAAAACAACACAATATGCTGTTAAAGGGAAAATTTTATACATATTCATAGCTAATATTGAACAATATTTCGATTTTAAAATCATCTTCAGAGCTTGTTTTTGACGAGAGAGGAGCTGCAAATAATTTGAATTCAAAACGAAAAACATTGATGTTCCAAAAAGTCATGCGATTGTTTCTTCATAAGCCATCCGCTACGCGTTTCTCGGTCAGCACATCTTTTTTCAAAAACTGTTACACAAAGATATACATTATGTCGCTGGATTAAATAGGGCATCCACACGAGGATTCAACTCACGATTCAGTAATAATGGATCTGTGGGACTAACTTTAAAAAATCCCCCCACAGCTTTATAATAACCGTGTATTTTCCTCATTCATTACAAATAAAAAATTTAAAAATATCAAACAAGGAACATTACCGTAACGGAAAGATTGATTCAAATTCCAAACTTACCTGCAATAAAAAAAAAGAAAGAGAAAAAATTAAACTATATGTCTCAAATGGTTTGTTTTAAAGACATATCAACCTCAGTGGGTCATTTAATGCCGATAAAGTTTTGAATAAATCAATTTTTAATGAATAATACAATTTTTTTATAAATACTTTTTCTATTTAACCCATAGATGGACCCTAACAGGTACTCCACTCCGGGTCAGAGTGGATCAGGGAGCAATGGTGATGAAGGGGCGCTCCACATTCCCCAAACCTCCAAAACTGGAACCTCACCATCAGATAGGTTTAACTGTTATTCCCAGGACATGTAGACCCTCAGCCCGCGCCTTCTAGCACCCATATGATAAAAAGGGTGGAAAAAAAGAAGTAAACAGAAATTGGGGCCAGTAGAGTACTTGAGAAGTGTATTTAGTTGCCTTCCAGTTGTGAGTTCGATCCCTGGGTCAGACAGTTAAATACTCTGTTTCAATAGAAGAGTAAATCAATATCTTAAGGAGAATTAACATATATATATTATATATATATATATATATATATATATATATATATATATATATATATATACCAAGCGTGTTGGTAGATCCTTGCAGAGAGTTTGATTGTAAAAATATACTACCAAACATCAACCAGGAAGAAAAAAAATTTTGAAAAAAAGAAAAGACCAAGATATTCGTACCAACAAAAACTAATCTATTGGTATAGTATTTGGCCAAAAGAAAAAACAATTTATATGTATATATATGTATATAAGATACATATATATTCATATAACCGCTAGGAGAAGCTAATCTGTAAAAAGTGCTCGATACCTAAGTAGAGCCAAGTAATAAAGATAATCTACTGAGTCAGACGAACCTACTATTAGTTTCGCATAAAGCTCTTCAGGGCTAAAAATCTGACAGATTTTAGCCCTGAAGAGCTTTATGCGAAACTAATAGTAGGTTCGTCTGACTCAGTAGATTATCTTTATTTATATATATATATATATATATATATATATATATATATATATTAGAAGATTCCAGTTTTTTATATTCTATTACTTGAGTGGCACTGATTGGGAATTTAAAAAATATGCCCGTTTTAGATGAAGCCCTGTCATTATAATTAATTCTTATCTTTTATCTTATTTTTGTTGCTTTTTAATTCAAAGGTTCAATTCTTTTTTATTCTATTAAGTAAGCTGAATTGGAAATTTTAGAAATAAAGCTTATTTTTAAGGTCCCGTGTTCGATACCAACCCTTGCTAGCTCAGCATCTGACTAGCATAACTTGGATCTGTGCGGTAAAGTGGACACAAAACAACCTCCCCAGTCTAGCACTAGCGAAAATGAGATTGTCTGTCTGGTTGGTTTGGTTTGGTTTGGTTTGTTTTACGGCATATCAACCTCAGTGGGTCATTTAATGCCAATAAAGTTTTGAAAAATCAATTCTTAATGGATGATACAATTTTTTTATAAATACATTTTTCTATTTAACCCATAGATGGGTCCCTAACAGGTACTACCACTCCGGGCCAGAGTGGACCAGGGAGCAATGGTGATGAAGGGGTACTCCACATTCCCCAAACCTCCAGAACTGGAACCTCACCATCAGATAGTTTAACATCATTCCCAGGACATGTAGACCCTCAGCCACCACCTTCTAGCACCCATATGATAAAAAGGGGTTGGGGCTTGCCATAAGGGCAATAGGGTTGGGGCAATCATATAGGTACTAAGGCTTGGCGTGACCAGCCGATTGATCGGAGGGGGCCTCTCCGACCGCCCGTCTAGCCCAAGATAGGGCCAAAGTGGAGTATTGCATGTCATGAACTGCTCATCCACCTGGGCTCTATCCTTAAGCATCACGGGTCGCCACCCACGGCCAACAGGTGGCCCCATTGGGGGAGTCTTACCCCTCTGCAGAGGTGCAGTCGGTGCATTCTAACGCCCCAGCCGACAGGGCAGGATTGTCTGGTTGATATTGACAATAGGCCACTCTGCCTTAAGTAAGTGGCATTGATTGGACATGTTAGAAATAAGGCTTTTTTTTTTAGATGAAGCATTGTCATTATTATTAATTTTTGACTAGTTTATCTTTCATCTTATTTTTGTTGCTTTTTGATTAAAAGGTTCAGGTCTTTTTATAGCTCAGTGGGTAGGGTATTCATCTAGGAACCACAAGTTTACAGGTGCGATACCGGCTCTCGTTAACTCAGCGTATGGATTTGTGTGGTAAAGTAGGGAGCTGATGGTAGGTGTGGCACCCCACCTCAGACGCAAAACAATCTCCCTAGTCTAGCGAAAATGAAATGTTGATACTGACAATAGGCCAATCTGGAAATGTTAGGAACAAGCCTTTTTTTTTTAGATGAAGCACTGTCATTATTATTAAATTTTGACTAGTTTATCTTTCATCTTATTTTTGTTGCTTTTTAATTAGAAGTTTCAGTTCTTTTTTATATCCTATATTCTAAGTGGAATTAATTGGAATTTTTTTTATTAATAAACCTTTTTTTAGATGAATCTCTCTCATTATTATTAATTTTTTTACTAGTTTATCTTTCATCTTATTTGTATTGCTTTTAAATCATGTTAAAAAAGAAGCCCCAAATTTTCTCTCTAAGTTTATCTGTCTCAGAGGTCAGGGGTCAGGAAATTAATGCAAACCGGGTAATTACACTACAAGTACGTAATTAACTCATTTGCAATATCCTCTAGGCATGAACGGAAGAATGAGGACAATCAATCCCGGTGGATTCACCAAAGGGTCCAATCTGAAATTACCTGAATGTTACCAACTGCAATAGACATCAGAAGAGGGTAAAATGTGATTAATTTTAATGGCATGTCAACCCATTTAGAGTTAAGCAAGGTATGTATCCAATTACTCTCCCGCTAGCTATGGGTAAACATTAGGATACAGTGGGCTCTTTAACCTTGGTTAGGTAACCAGTTTAGAAGAAGGAAAAATCTTAATTCAAATCTGTTAAACTCTACTTAAGAAGTTGACATTGTGTCACATCCTGATCGTGCAGAAGGATCAGTAAAAAAAAAAATGTTTTTATTTCTTTATATGCATTGTAATTGCCTTCAAATCATTATATATAATAACATACTTAACAATGCTTCAACCAAATTACCAATTACTATTATATATATATATATATATATATATATATATAATGGAATAGGTGACTTACCGGTGAATATGGTCACGATGGTTAGATGGTGCAGAATTCAGGGAGGTAAGTCAGCGATATAACAAATACAAAGTGCTCAATGCGTTAGTAGAGCAAATTTAGTACAATATAGGTACAAGTGATAACCTACTCGGTTTGACCATAAGGATCTTCAGATAAATGTGAATAACTAAAGTGATGGAAGTTATATATTGTGAAATAAAGTTTTATCATTTGTTTAGTTATTGATAAGTGTTGGGAAATAAAATGAAATAAAAAATAAAATAAAATAAATAATATAAAGGAAAAAAATGCTTTTGTCGTATATGTGCATACACCGTTTAAGGCGGTGAATTTTCAAAAAAAGTTACCCGTGTATAAATGATACTTGAGTCTATAACTAATAGCGTTATATATATATATATATATATATATATATATATATATATAATTGGTAATTTGCTTGAAGCATTGTTAAGTATGTTATAATATATTATTGATTTGAAGGCAATTACAATGCGTATAAAAAATAAAAACAAAAAGATGTTATTTTTGTCTTATCGATTTCAAAGTAGAAACTTCATCTTCAGAGGTGTATATTAGATATACACCTCTCAAGATGAAGATTCTACTTTGAAATCGATAAAACAAAAATAACATCATTTTTTTTTATTTTTATACGCATTGTAATTGCCTTCAAATCATTAATCTAATATATATATATATATATATATATATATATATATTATATATATATCCGACAAATATATATATCCAGCAAAGGAGTATACATCATTGCAAGATGAATCTGCTCAGCCCATCAGAGTTTTGGGAGGTGGTTTGGTTTGGTTTGGTTTGTTCTACTGTGTACTTTGATCAAGTGCATTCCCTGGATCCTGATTGGCTGCTGGTTTTTAGTATAGATACTTTGATCCATAAATATCCAACACATAGCTCTGTTCTGGGAGTTACTACGGGGTCTGAAATTTGGTTACAGTCCTTGTCTGGCAACTGGACGCTAGTTGCAGCTTTTATACCTCATGTAGCCTAATGGTTAGCAAGCTAGCTTAGCAGACCATTGTTAGTGAGTTCAATTCTCAGTTGGTGCCCCATACTTCTGGCCTTGTGCCACATCTAAGCTAAGCTTAGTAAATAACCATATAAAGGTGAGTATGAAATTATCCCTTTCCAAATTTTGTTGGATTTTAACTCAAGGTGGATTTTTTTTAAAAACATGACATTTTGGTCATCCCTAATTCTTAACCATTCCTAACAGAAAACAATTCTTGGCGGTGTGGGGTGGGGATTCTTCTCTTATTTCAAAGACCTCATTTGTCACAAAATCCATCACAATCCACTAACATTTATCCTTTGGGTTTTTTTTAATCCTTTCTCGGAACTTCCCATTTCCAGATTAAGAGTCGATGACATGAAAGTCTAAGAACGACTGATCGAGGCTTTTAATTTTCTTGAATAGATTCTTTTTTTATTTTTGGTTTGGAGCACCAGTGTATAATGAAGAATATCCTGACTAGAATGCACACTGTGCGTTAAATCCAACACAATGTGATTCACTATTCTCTCTTGATTTTCTTTCTTTAGTGTTTTTTTTTTAAATCTCAGTTTGTTAATATCTATCTAACAATCTGTCTACCTATCAATGTATCTCGCTTTGTTTATATCTCTCTACCTATCTACCTCAGTTTATTTATATCTATCTCAGTTCGGTCATATCTATCTATCTATCCCAGCCTGTTTATATCTACCTCACTCTGTTTATATCTATCTATCTATCTCACTCTGTTTATATCTATCTATCTCTCTATCTATGAATCTCAGTTTGTTTATATCTATCTCTCTATCTCTCTATCTATCAATCTCAGTTTGTTTATATCTATCTCTCCATCTCTCTATCTATCAATCTCAGTTTGTTTATATCTATCTATCAATCTCAGTTTGTTTATATCTATCTATCAATCTCAGTTTGTTTATATCTATCTATTTATCTATCACCATGTTTTGATGTATCATCTCTTCAGTGTGGCTAAACATTTGCAGGCTACCTCCAGCCAGGATGGAAACCTGATTGATTTATCATCAGTCAGGTTCCTCAACATTTGTCTATCATCAGCACCTACAGACTGCGAACAGAATTTTAACTGATAAATACATATCTGTATTATAGGAGAGTGTATGTATATATATATATATATATATATATATATATATATATGCACACACACACACACACACACACATACAAATATAATGAGAATTTTTGTAATATATAGAGGATAGATGTATTCATTTGAGTCCATGTAAAATTCCAGGTTTTCACATGCCTCCTTACTTCCAAGACTGGTGCAATACGATCTTATTCCAACCTATTTAGTCTTGTCTTATACTCAGCTAAGTAAATATCAATAATGTTTGAGGTTTCTGAGCAAGAACATATCCAGCTATTTTGAATATCCCATCAACCGGTTGTGCTGCCCAAATATATCTTGTTCATATTTATCCATCTCAGTATTTGACATTTCTTTCTTCTCTACAACATACACAATCTCTCTATCTCTCAAATCTTTTGCCTCTATCTATATGAATGAATAATGATGAATATCCTGAATTATTTAGAATGCACACCGAGTTTAAATCCTACACACTGTGACTTTATTCTTGTTAGGGATTTATTTAAAAGCTTTTGTTATTTTTAGTTTTTTTTTTCTTTGGTAAGCATAAAAAGCTTCTGTCTATTGGCCCTTTATCAAGAGTAACATGGTAAAAAATAGTTACTTTAAACCATATAACTGTGTGCAAATTATTCACATTAGATAGGAATATTTGAAACCATGTAATGTATAAAATATTTGTATTAGATATGAATATTTGAAACCATATAATTGTATGATTTTTATAAGATGGGAATACTTGAAACCATACAATAGTGTACAAAATATTTGCATCAGATAGGAATACTTGAAATCATATAATTGTGTGCAAATCATTTTTATTAGATAGGAATAATTGAGACCATATAATAATGTATAAAATATGTGTATTAGATGAGAATACTTGAAATCATATGATTGTATGCAAATTATTTGTATTTGATAGGAATACTTAAAACCATATAATTGCATGAATTTTTTTATCAGATGGGAATACTTGATACCATACAATAGTGTACAAAATATTTGCATCAGATAGGAATACTTGAAATCATATAATTGTATGATTTTTTTATTAGATGGGAATACTTGATACCATACAATTGTGTTCAAAATATTAGTATTAGATAAGAATACGTGAAACCACTTTATAGTGTATAAAATATTTGTATTAGATTAGAATACTCGAAACCACTTTATAGTGTATAACATATTTGTATTAGGTATGAATACTTGAAACCATATAATTGTATGAATTTTTTTATTAGATGGCAATACTTGATACCATACAATTGTCTTCAAAATATCTGCATTAGATAGGAATACTTGAAACCATATAATAGTGTGCTAATTATTTGTATTAGATGGGAATAATTAAAACCATATAATATTGTATAAAATATTTGAATTAGATAGGAATACTTGAAACCATATAATATTGTGCAAATTATTTGCATTAGATGGGAATATTTAAAACCATATAATAGTGTATAAAATATTAGTATTAGATAGGAATACTTGAAACTATATAATAATGTATAAAATATTTGTATTAGATGGGAATACTTGAAACCACACAAGTGTGTACACAATATTTGCATAAGAGAGGAATACTTGAAACTATATAATTGTGTGCAAATTATTTGTATTAGATGGGAATACTTGAAACCATATAATTGTGTATGAATTATTTGTATTAGATGGAACTATTTGAAACCATGTAACAGTATATAAAATATTAGTATTAGATAGGAATACTTGCAACCATATAACAGAGTACAATGTGTTAATATTAAATAGGAATACTTGAAACCATATAACTGTGAGCAAATAAATGACTATCATTATTAGATAAAATAGTTACTTGAAATTATATAAAGTAAAGTAAGTAAAGTCGACGGGGCGGCCTAAAGTCGGTATCAGCCAGTCAGCGAAGGAGTCTATCCCCTTTTCAATAGCGCTAGATTGTTTTAGCATCTGAGGTGGAGCGCCACACCTACCATCAGCTCCTTACTTTACCGCACATATCCCTGTGCTACTCATACGCTGAGTTGGCGAGGACTGGTATCGAACTAGGAACCTTGTGGTTTCTAGCCGAACGCTCTACCGACTGAGCTAACCCGGCCCATTGAAATTATATAATTGTGTATAAATATTTGTATTGGATAGGAATAGTTGATACCATATAGAAGTTAAGTCGGTGAAGTGATCGATTGTCGTTATCAGAAGAACAGTGAGGTAGTCTATCCCCTTTTCACTAGCACTAGACCAGGGTATTAGTTCAGCACGACTGGAGTTACTATGATGTCACAGTCTGGCCTGTTAGCTACTAATATTTTATTCATATATATCTATCTTATTCTGTTCATATCTTATTCTATCGATATCTATCATATTCTATTCCTATCTTCTTATATTCCTATCTAAAAAAAAAATTTTTTCTAAATTAAAAAAAAAATGACACATATACAACTAATGACAAATCCAGTTCTTAAACACACATATATATAAAAGACAATTAAAACAGACATACACACATACACATTCATCCTGACCCATCCCCATCATCCAACATTCTGGACCCACACCTGCATCACCATATAAACACTCCCCATCTAGAGAGAAGAAAATCCACTACCCACCCCTGCTCCTACTCACAACCTACTGTTCTTACCATTTTGAAAATGTCCTTCATTGAAGCAAGAATTATATTTGTCCTGAAGAAGGTCTAAATGACCGAAACGTTACATCGTCGACAATAAACATCCAGTTTCCAAAACATCCCATGTTTGTCTACTTTTCTCCACATATTGTCGGATTAACCTCCTCATATTTCTCCCATTCCTATCTATATAAGTCTTATAAAACCACCATTGCTTTGTGGCTTTAACTTATCCCAAAGAAAGGCTAAGGGAGTAAAGCCCGAAAACAAATTCAGAGCTGGAGTCCCTAAGGTGGGTGGTGCTGAATCTCAGTACTTCCCAGCAATTCCTGCGACACCGTTGTTGCCAAACCACATTGGTTCCTACCTTCCCTTTGGACCATAAGGGCTGTGTGAAGAGAGAGGATCTGCTGCTTGGGCGACAACTCATCCTCCATAACAACCTGCCCAGGCTACGTAGTTTTTCCACTACAAAAGCCAGCTGCAGGAGAAGTGCCAGGAGCAGCAGATGCCACTCTACACCACATTCATAGACCTAACGAAGGCATTCTACCAGGTCAACCGAAGTGTTTGCAGTCACAAAAAAAATTGGACACTACACCATCATCTTTAGTAGACGGAAGGATACCAAAATATCTATCTTATTCTATCTATATCTATCAGTCATTCTATTCACTTACTATGATGTCACAGTCTGACACTTTAGCTACTACACCAAGGGATACCTTCATCTTGGTCTGATGATTGTGATGTGATAAACTATCAAGAGTCATTGAGTCTGTGTCTACAATTATCTAAAATCCAACCAACCAACCAACCTTTTCCAGTGGTATTAGTCCAAAGTGAAAGTAATAGGGTAAATGGAGTTCGAACTCACTTACTATGATGTCACAGTCTGGTATGTTAGCTACTGCTCCACGGGGACACCTTCATCTTGGTCTGATGATCGTGAGGTGACAAACTTAAAAGTGTCAAGTATCACTGACTGTGTCTATAATTACCTAACAGCACCCAAACTGAAAGGACTGTAATAGTCCAACAACATCATGAGAGTGACCACAGAGGAAGGAGGGTTACTTTTAGTTTTTTCCACACGAGACCTCTCATTAGACTGGCCATGTTTCACATATTAGAGTGAAGGGAACACAGTTAAATAGGAACATATGCACTCATTCTATGCATGTGCAAAATATCTTCAGCAGAAAATAACCCAACAAGGGCTGACATGCTATAAAATCATACCAACCATCCTTTTGAACTCGCTTACTATGATGTCACAGTCTGGTATGTTAGCCACTACTCCACAGGAACGCCTTTATCTTGGTCTGATGATTGGGAGACGCCAGGTAGCCGCTGCTAGTATATTTATATATATATATATATTGAATAGTGCCACGTTTGTTCTTTTACAAGTATGTACCAGACTAAGCGAACCCGAGTAAATAACAATTTATAGTACAAATCATTTCCAATGTGTTTTTATAGAAAAAAATAATTTCCAATGCATTTTTATAGTAAAAATCATTCCAATGCATTTTTATAGAAAAAATCATTTCTAATGCATTTTTATAGAAAAAAAAATCATTTTCAATGCATTTTTATAGAAAAAATCATTTCAAATGCATTTTATAGAAAAAAAAATCATTTTCAATGCATTTTTATAGTAAAAATCATTTCCAATGCATTTTTATAGTTAACATTATTTTCAATGCATTTTTATAGTTAAAATTATTTTCAATGCATTTTTATAGAAAAAATCATCTACAATGAATTTTTATAGTAAAAATCATCTACAATGCATTTTTATAGATAAAATCATCTACAATGCATTTTTATAGTAAAAACCATTTGGTTTTGTTTTGTTTCTTTGTGTAATGGCATATCAACTGTTACAGGTTATTTAATAGCCTTAAAACACAGAACCACTTTAACCCCTATAGAATGCAGTGAAATGGGAACATATGCACCTCGTTGCATGCAAGTGCATGCGCTTATGCATTATCCTCTTATCTCATGGGATTTCACTCTCGGATAATCTGTTCTAAGACGTTATCTGCATGACATCATAAATGTCTTGCAAGTGTGATTCAATCATTATGCAATAAGCGATTGAGTCCAAATGGCTACCAGTAGTAATGGTCACTCGCCCATTTGGTAAGAGTCACGTGACCCTTATATACAACACCTGGTCATCATTCCATCTAATATCATTATTATTATCATTATTATTTTCACTCTTTTTGAGTTTTTCGTATCAGAGTTAGCTGATGGTATTTCACTGGAGTCTGAGTAACAGCAAATCTCCTCAGGTCTCCAGGACTCTTCTGAGTATTCTTGCAGATTGCAGCAGTGCAGTGTTCTAAATGGTTTCAATCCTTCCTCTGATATCCAAACTTTCCAAACCCTTTTCTAATCCTTTTGGGACTGTTCCAAGTGCACCAACTAAAATTGCTATCATTTTGACCTTCATATTCCATAACTTTTTCAGTTCTCTGGCAAGGTCTAAATATTTGTCCATTTTTCCTTTAGCTTCACCCTGTGATCTGCTGGCACTGCAAAATCCACCAGTTGACAAGTTCTTTCTTTTTTGTTTATCAACACTAGGTCTGGTCTTCTTGCTGAGATAAGGTGATCCATTTTTATTTCAAAGTCCCAGAGAATTTTATGCGTTTCGTTCTCAAGAACAGATTCTGGTTTATGCATATACCATTTTGTTGTATGGTCAAAATTTAATTTTTTCACTCTTTTTGAGTTTTTCGTATCAGAGTTAGCTGATGGTATTTCACTTGAGGCGGAGTGACAACACGTCTCCTCAGGTCTCCGGGACTCTTCTGAGTATTCTAGCCGATTGCAACAATGCTGTAGTCTGTATGGTCTCAATTCTTCCTCTGATTTCCAGATCATTCTGTCTTTTTTCTAAGTTTTTTTTGGGGGGTCCGTTCCAAGTGCACCAACTACAATTGGTATCACTTTTACTCTTATATTCCAGTTTTTTTCAATTCTCTGGCAAGGTCCATGTATTTGTCCATCTTTTCATTTTCTTTCAACTTCAGCCTGTGATCTGCTGGAACTGCAAAGTCCACCAGTTGGCACGTTCTCTGTTTTCTTTTTTTTTTTTAATTAATCAACACTAGGTCTGGTATTATTATTATTATAATTCATATTTTATTTTGTCTGTTAATTCATTGTTTAGTCTTTGTAGTCGTTAGTTTTCAGGTGACTTAGTAAGAATTTGTTTTCATGCTTACACTTAAATATTAGTTCAGCTCGTTTGTTAAAAATGTAATGTGTAAATCTTTTTCTCAATTTCCTACGAAAGTTATATACAAAACAATCGCGCAAATGTATATATATATATATATATATATATATATATATATATATATATATATATATATGTATGTGTGTGTGTGTGTGTGTGTGTGTGTGTCTGTCTGTGTGTCTGTGTGATATAAACATTAATAATAGTTTGGATAAGAACCAAAAGTACTTGGTCTGCCAATAACGGCTCTTTCAGAGAAATCATTAATACCTTTCAAGATTGTAATATCAAAAGAATTATTAGGAAGCTTGAATGAAAAAAGAAAAAGTTGTAAATAATAAGGATTCTGTTTTGTTTAATCAAATTTGTTATATACATACATATATATATATATATATATATATATATATATATATATATAACAAAAGTTAAGAAAGTTAAAAGAAAGAAAATGAATCAGACGGTATAAGTATAGATAAAAGGATATGAAAACAACACAATATGCTGTTAAAGGGAAAATATTTTATATCATATTCATAGCTAATATTGAACAATATTTCGATTTATAAAAATCATCTTCAGAGCTTGTTTTTACTCCGGACTCATCGAGAGAGGAGCTGCAAATAATTTGAATTCAAAACGAAAAACATTGATGTTCCAAAAAGTCATGCGATTTGTTTCTTCATAAGCGCATCCGCTACGCGTTTCTCGGTCAGCGACATCTTTTTTCAAAAACTGTTACACAAAGATATACATTATGTCGCTGGATTTAAATAGGGCATCCCACGAGGATTCAACTCACGATTCAGTAATAATGGATCTGTGGGACTAACTTAAAAAATCCCCCCACAGCTTTATAATAACCGTGTATTTTCCTCATTCATTACAAATAAAAAATTTAAAAAATAATCAAACAAGGAACATTACCGTGGAAACTGGAAAGATTGATTCAAATTCCAAACTTACCTGCAATAAAAAAAAGAAAGAGAAAAAATTAACTATATTGTCTCAAATGGTTTGTTTTAAAGACATATCAACCTCAGTGGGTCATTTAATGCCGATAAAGTTTTGAAATAAATCAATTTTTAATGAATAATACAATTTTTTTATAAATACATTTTTCTATTTAACCCATAGATGGAACCCTAACAGGTACTGCCACTCCGGGTCAGAGTGGATCAGGGAGCAATGGTGATGAAGGGGCGCTCCACATTCCCCAAACCTCCAAAACTGGAACCTCACCATCAGATAGAGTTTAACGTTATTCCCAGGACATGTAGACCCTCAGCCACCGCCTTCTAGCACCCATATTATAAAAAGGGGTTGGGGCTTGCTATAAGAGCAATAGGGTTGGGGCAATCATAGAGGTGCTAGGGCTTGACGTTACCAGCCGATTGATCGGAGGGCCTTTCCGACCGCCCGTCTAGCCTAAGTAAGGTTCTAAGTGGAGTGTTGCAGGTCACGGACTGCTCATCCACCAAGACTCCATCCTTAAGTATCACGGGTCGCCACACACGGCCAACAGGTGGCCTTATTTGGGGGAGTCTTACCCTTCTGTAGAGGTGCAGCCGGTGTATTCTAACGCCCCAGCCGACAGGGCGTCTCAAATTGTATATTTATAATAAAATATAACGTTAAGTTCTGATTATCAAAGGTTAATTAAATGAAAAAAAAAGTCGTTCAATAATTAAAGAAACATACAACAAATACATAGACAAAAATTCAATTCCCAAATCCATCCTACCCTGTCGGTGGGGCGTTATAATACCCCGACTGCACCTCTGTAGAGGGGTAAGACTCCCCAAATGAGCCACGAATTTCTATTGATAATGGAGATTTGGCCTCGTAACCTAAACTACGTCATATTACCCAAGTGCGATGGAGCTCATGTCTACATTAATCTTAGATATACAATGATATTGAGTACGATTATTATATATATATATATATATAATATATATATATATATATAATATATATACTTTGGTGTGGTACCAAGTTTCTTGGTACAAGGTGATTCTAGGTGGGTCCTAATTCTCTACCAGTAGTTTGTTGTAGAGTTCAGGTTCCGTATGAGAGCTCAATGTTTAATTATTGTAAACAGACCAAAGTTATTTGTGAATAAAAGGCTTTAAATACCATGGGTATCGTGGTTATGGACCATTTCCACTCGTGAGTATGCGCACAAGCTTCTTCAGACCACAAATAAAAGATATCAGTGGTCTGAAGAAGCTCGTGGTCATACTCACGAGTGGAAATGGTCCATAACCACTATACCCATGGTATTTAAAGCCTTTTATTCACAAATATAATATATATATATATATATATATATATATATATATATATATTGGACGTCCTCTCTTACGCTACAAAGACAAATTGAAGGACAATTTGAAACGCCTCGATATTGACCTGAGTACTTGGGAAGATCTAGCATCGGATCGGAAGGAATGGCGTAAGACCTGTTTCGCTAGACTAAAGAGCTTTGAAGAAAATAGACTGAAGCATAGAGATCGGCTACGCCTAACTTTAAAACAGAAACATTTAACTCCTGCCTTGGAGCATTTCGTTTGTCAGTTTGGCTTCATGGCTAGCAGCAGGGCTGGGCTGCTGTCACACTCGAGGAAACATAAAATGTCTTCTTGACAGCATGCACAACATGGGAGGAAACAAATCACTCGCTACTGACCCTCATCTATCGTTCACTATAGGAGAGTCCACCATATATATATATATCATCATCATCATCATGTCGAGCTGTTGGCACGGATATCCATGACAATCTCTCTCCATCCGTCCCTAACGCTCATCATTCTCGGGAGGTCCTCTGTGCAGCATCCTGTATCCGTACAGAGCTGATCAATGTACGTCTTTGCTGGTCGTCCCACACTGGCGTGCAGGAGGACGTCGCTTATGAGTTCGTCCTTGCTTCTCCAGCAGTGTCCCATGTGTCCTGTCCGTCTTACTCGGATGGTTTGGGTGATATGTGGCAGGTGGCCGTTCAGCTGCTTTCTCGTGGGGTGCTGTTTCCACGTCTTGTTCAGATTATATATATATATGTTAGTGAACAAAAGTGATAAGACAAAGATGCATATTCCTTTTTTACTTATATATTTGTTATTTTTCTCACTTAGTTTCAACCTTATTTCATCATCAAATGTTTTTTTTGTTAATATTAATAACGTAGGAGGTTACCTAATATTTTTACCGACCCTTGAACATCAGCACCTTGTACTAAATTAAAACTTTAAACCAGTATCCCTCTTAAAATGTTTACAAGTGTTCTTAGTTTCTTTAATCACAATTTTGGAGATGGAACCTTCTCTTTTTATTTCCTGGCTTGATGAGTTAAAGGTTACCCGACGTTGCCCGGGATCCTTGAAAAGAGTTTGTTTATTTTTCATCCTCACTGTTTACTCGAAAGAGGTGCCAAGCAAGCAACAATATCTAATTTTCTTAAGTGCATAGCAATGTGCTTCTTCTGTCGCCCATTGCATCTCTCTCTCTCTCTCTCTCTCTCTCTCTCTCTCTCTCTCTCTCTCTCTCTCCACCCACCACCAACCCGTCCGCCATTATACCTTTTGGCATTACGCCTCTTGCATGTTTGCAATGTGGAAGTAACCACCCCAGGGATAAGACCACAGACAACATCTTACATTTTAATGAAATGGAAGGAAGTGGCTTTTTACGCAATGAAATAAAATAAAATTGCGAACAAATGTATGCAGCCGAGCGTATCCGTAGTTTGAGCATGTTTCTGTGTAAAAATCTGCATAATGAGTTGTGTGTACACAGTCGCGGAGGTGTGTACCCAGTTGAACGGATTTAAGGTGTAAGCTGAGGTGCGAGCAGAAAACAATATCAAGCCTGGTTTTGTATGTGTGCACGTGCAAGTACTTGTGGTAGGAGATAAAGTGATCATTATACGCATATAAAACCATAATATATATATATATATATATATATATATATATATTATATATATTATATATATGTATATGTATATATATACACACATGGATGTGAATGAGATTGCTTTTAATATGCAGAGGTAAATAATTTGATAATCAAATATATTATAATATATATATATATATATATTATATATATATATATATATATATATGAGGGTTGGAGTAGTAAAATCCGACAGTATGAGGTAGGTAAAAGGAAGAGTGAACAAAAAATAATGACTCAAACAAGTAGAAGTAGGAGAGAAATATTTCATCCTTCTTTACGCGAAGAACATCATCAATCTAACTTTATTCAAGACAATATACGTACATACCACAAACTCACTTTCTCTTCAATAAATACAAATGTACATACTTTGTTTTGAATAACGTTAGACTGGTGATGTTCTTCGCGTAAAGAAGAACGAAATATTTCTCTCCTACTTCTACTTGTTTGAGTCCTTATTTTTTGTCCACTTTTCCTTTTACCTTACCTCATATATATATATATATATATATATATATATATGGAGTTGGATGGATTTACTTTTGATATACAGGGGTAAGTAATTTGATAAATCAAACACACACACACACACACATATAATATATATTTTTCCCCCAAGCATTGAAAATTGGAATTCCACTTGACTTTATTCCTAATATATTCTCTAACCGTCTTCTTTCTTTTCAAAATTCCGTCGCAAACGACGATGACGCCAACATCACTGTTCTCTATCGCTGTGGGACGTTTTCTTCAAACAATTTCAAAAAAATTATTTTTTTCGAACATTTCAAAATTCTCCGTATTTTGATCGCTTTAATTTCAAACACCAAACATTTTACTCTGACGAAGGCCGTTATTCTTTGTATACTTAAAAAATGTGTATACTTTTTGTAGTTTTCTATTATTATTATTATTATTATTATTATTATTATATTTAAAATAATGATAAATAGAATACATGTGTACATGAATAAACACCTGGCCGAAACACGTGTTAGGAAAATAAGATCTATTTTATCCATGCAGCATTTTCTTTCCTTTGTTTTTTTTTCCTTTCAACATACCATCGGATTCGCTTCCACTTTCACACACAACACACACACACACACATATATTATATATATATATATATATATATATATATATATATATATATATATATATATCATGTGCGCAGAACGAAATATGTGCCTGATTGTGTATGTGTACGTGTGCTAGTACATGTTGTGAGAGAGAATTTGAGATGAAGTGATTAATATAGACATGTAAAACCATGCAAGTACATGGATGTGAATGGGTTTATCCTTGATATTCACAGGTAAATAATTTGATAATTCAAGGACATTTACACACACACACACACACACATATATAAGGTGTGTCATAAAAGTATCGAGATTGAAGCTGTATTTACCATGATAGAAATGAACGGTGAATGGAACGTTAAATTTTTCAGCATACAAGGTGTGTCAAAATGTACAACAAAATCTGGATACTTTTTGACACACACCTTGCATATACTTAAAATCGAACCAGCGATCACAATACAATGTATGTATATATATATATATATAATATATATATATATATATATATATATATAAAGAGTTCATGTAGATGATGGTTGTACCAGTTTTGAGAGTGAAAGAATCGTGCATGAAAACCTAAAGCGTCAACTTCGAAAGGGTTACATCTGTCATATTGAAGAGAACATGGAGGGTTTGAAATGTCAGACATGTGGTCGAATTTTGCTTTCTAAGGATGGATATGAAATCTCACCAGGGTCAATCCATGCAAATTCCAGGAGCAAACAATGTGTCTTGTGCTCTCTGTTACAAGGTCTGTAAGTTGGCTTCTGGTCTTAAGAGACATATGGTGGTGCATAAGCATCAAATTTTGTCATCTGATTCAACGGGAAGGAAGTCCTTTCAATGTCATATTTGCATCAAACTTTGTGGATGTGCAGCAGGTTTGATGAGTCATTTGAGGGCTCATGCAAGGAAGGGTTCTGGTGGTGGAGTTATGGGATTGTGAGGGACGGCAATGATCTGTAAAGATTATCTATTGCTTGCTTGCTTTTATATATATATATATATATATATATATATATATATAGTAAATGAAGAAAAACTCTAAACGTGCTTCATTAAAATAGCTCTGTTCTGTTACTCACTGGTATTAGGCACATTGAGCTCTCCTTATGGTCTACCTGCATCAGCTTGGTTAAACCATACATGGAAAGACCCTAACTACGGAAAAGAAACTATATATATATATATATATATATATATATATATATATATATATATAAGGCGTTTCAAAACATTTCATATCATTTCAGATGTACAGGGTGTTTCAGAAAAATTGTTATAACTTTTTCAAATGCACTGTATATATATATATATATATAATTTTAACCCAAATATTTTATAGAGAAGGGCTTTAAATTTCATATCGCCTAGGGCTGTCACTGATATGGATTCCTACACTGGCTCTATAAGTCCATATTGATTACATTCCAATTCATTTGGTTTCGTTTTCCAACATTCAAAATTGTGAATCTTTCTTTTCTTATTTTTCTTGTGTTGAGTTTCCCATATATATATATAGCATTATAGTGTGTATTGAGCACTGTATATTTGTTATAACGCTGACTTGTCCGAGTAACACTTATACAAACCAAATATTAAGACCAACCCGGTAAGTTATTCCCTTATATATATATATATATATATATATATATATATATTCATAAACACATAAAAAATGCACAATGCTTTTTTCGATACACACACTTACACACTCTAATACTCACACCGCAAAAAAGAATATTTGACGTCATATTTCAAACCGTCCATTTTTTCAACGTTCTTTTTTCAGACTTCAAATTTTAAACAGACTGATAAACAAGGACTATTACTCGCTTTTCTCGTTATTCTGTGATAAAAAATTTTTTATCAACCAACAAATGCCCTGAAGATGATCTAATTCATAGATCGAAACACTGCAGTGTCGGCCAATAAACTTACCATTTAACTCATTTAAACCCGTGTTTTTTCAATTTTTCTTAATATACTAAATATATATATATATATATATATATATATATATATATATATATAAGATTTATCCAAAACTTGGTAGTAAGGGATGATTCTGTATGTGATTTCAAGATCCACTGTACTAATATTGATGATCCAGTATGTATAAATACAGTGAATCATTAAATCACTAAAGAGAGCTCAATGTAAAATAGCCTTTTAGATTATATACAGAGCAATATTTTCTGTCATGTCACCTTTTTGTCTGTCTGGACACCCTAGAAATCAACTTTGAGATGTATCTCTTTTTTTCATTCATTTCCTGTTTCTATGGTTACACTCCCACACTGTTAAAAAATATATATAATTTTTTATTATTTTTTTGTTTTTGTTTGAATTTATATATATTCAGCTCTTTGGGGTTTTTTGTGATATGCTTGTTCATAAGTGAATTGAGACCCATCTGATGAGGCGAAAATTTGGGGAGCCGGTTTAAATCAAC
Source organism: Doryteuthis pealeii (assembly GCA_023376005.1). Lineage (NCBI taxonomy): Eukaryota > Metazoa > Mollusca > Cephalopoda > Myopsida > Loliginidae > Doryteuthis > Doryteuthis pealeii. The sequence goes on along the minus strand of CM042178.1, from coordinate 53,441,031 downwards.
TTAGATTTATATGGGCCCCAATTTTTGTCGAAATAAATTTATTATGGGATTACTGTATTGAGTTCTTCCTTTATTGATATATATATATATATATATATATATATATATATATATATGTGTGTGTGTGTGTGTGTGTTAATGTAGCGTGGACATGAAATCAACAGGGCTTGGTTACAGTTTCTCAACTAGGTAATCTTTAGACAAAGTTTGAAAATTGCATGGGCAAGAAACTATCAGTAACTAAGACCATTGACTTCAAGCCCATGAAACCCTAACTTAACTATATATGCTCTATCCACGATATTGCACCATATATATATATATATATATATATATATTAACTATCTTTAATAACTAACACACATAACTTGCAACCCCCCCCCCCAAAAAAAATAATAATAGACTCTTCAAATTAAAAAAGAAATTAGATAAAACTAAAATCAACTCATATACCCCATGATGACGACTGGGGAAGCAGTCGAAAGCGCTCGGGCTGACAGTATGGGAAATATCCTATTTCAATTAGATTCAAACACTAGAAAGATCAGCAGACGAATGGAAAAGACACAGATCCAAATAATAAAGAAGTACTCTGTGTTATTCAATAACACATGCCAGTATAATATTATATATATATATATATATATATATATATCCAGGCATTTTCAAAACGTTTATTAAAAAAATGACGACCAATCACCTAAAAGGTGAGGCTCCGAAACCATTGGTAAAACGGACTCTTAAATGTATTGTAAACTATAATTATATATATACATATATATGTACATATATATATATATATGTGTGAGTGTGTGTGTGTGTATCGTCTGGGTGGCCTAATGTCGGTATCAGCCAGACAGCGAAGGAGTCTATCCCCTTTTCACTAGCCTTAGACCAATTAGATTATTTTAATATATATATATATATATATATATTATATATATATATATATATATTATTATCCCATTTCTAAAATGATTATATAAAGATCAATAATCTAAAAATTGACCATGTGTCACATCCTGCTCATGTGAGTAGGAATATATATATATATATATATATATATATATATCAGTTGAATTTCTTATTTCTTATCCCAGTTTTCGAATGATGATATTATGATTATTAATTTAATAATACAAACAGAAATTATTATAATTCAATAAAATAAGATTTTTTTCGAATTTATTAAAATTTCTGATTTTGAATTTACGCTCGAGGGTTAATTGTAAATATAAACACTCAAGAAAAAACATTCAGATGACATTCTCGATGTAATGTGATGCATTTAATTTAATTTTTAATTACTATTAATTATCATTAATTCCCCCCCTCATGCAAGATTATAAGTGTTGATTTGTTTACCCCAGCTTGTTTTTCATGATACATCACCAATTATATATATATATATATAAGCGAAAGAGAAAGGAAGAAATTTACGGTGACAAAAGAAAGAAATTCGAAGAGAAAGAGAAAGGAAGAAATTTACGGTGATAAAAAGAAAGAAATTCGAAGAGAAAGAGAAAGGAAGAAATTTACGGTGATAAAAAGAAAGAATTTCGAAGAGAAGAGAAAGGAAGAAATTTACGGTGATAAAAAGAAAGAATTCGAAGAAAGAGAAAGGAAGAAATTTACGGTGATAAAAGAAAGAAATTCGAAGAGAAAGAAAGAATTTACGGTGATAAAAAGAAAGAAATTCGAAGAAAAGAGAAAGGAAGAAATTTACGGTGATAAAAGAAAGAAATTCGAAGCGAAAGAGAAAGGAAGAAATTTACGGTGATAAAAAGAAAGAATTCGAAGCGAAAGAGAAAGGAAGAAATTTACGGTGATAAAAAGAAAGAAATTCGAAGAAAAGAGAAAGAAGAAATTTACGGTGATAAAAAGAAAGAAATTCGAAGAAAGAGAAAGGAAGAAATTTACGGTGATAAAAAGAAAGAAATTCGAAGCGAAGAGAAAGGAAGAATTTACGGTGATAAAAAAAAGAAATTCGAAGCGAAAGAGAAAGGAAGAATTTACGGTGACAAAAAGAAAGAAATTCGAAGAGAAAAGAGAAAGGAAGAAATTTACGGTGATAAAAAGAAAGAAATTCTAAGAGAAGAGAAAGGAAGAAATTTACGGTGATAAAAAGAAAGAAATTCCAAGCGAAGAGAAAGGAAGAAATTTACGGTGACAAAAAGAAAGAAATTTGAAGAGAAAGAGAAAGGAAGAAATTACGGTGATAAAAGAGAAATTCGAAGAAAAGAAAGGAAGAAATTTACGGTGATAAAAAGAAAGAAATTCGAAGAGAAGAGAAAGGAAGAAATTTACGGTGATAAAAAGAAAGAAATTCGAAGAGAAAGAGAAAGGAAGAAATTTACGGTGATAAAAGAAAGAAATTTCGAAGAGAAGAGAAGGAAGAATTTACGGTGATAAAAAGAAAGAAATTCGAAGAGAAAGAGAAAAGAAGGAATTTACGGTGACAAAAAGAAAATCGCAGTGAAAGAGAAAGGAAGGAATTTATGGTAACAGAAAGAAAGAAAGTCCTAGAGAAAGAAAGCTGAGACAGGAAGAAAGAAAATTATGATTACAGGAAGAGTGTCGAAGCGAAAGAGAAAGGAAGAAATTTACGGTGACAAAAAGAAAGAAATTCGAAGCGAAAGAGAACGGAAGAAATTTACGGTGACAAAAGAAATTCGAAGAGATTTACGACAAAAAGAAATTCGAAGAGAAAGAGAAAGGAAGAAATTTACGGTGACAGAAAGAAATAATTATTTTTTAAAAGTTGTAGTAAAAGAGAAAGGAAGCTATATTTTATTTTTTATTTTTATCTATTCATTTTTTCAAAATCATTAAATTTTCTCTAACAACCTTTTCCTCTATAAATCCATTTAATATCATTTCATCTGGGCCAATACTGTTTTTTTCCCAAAAAAACCTTATCCACACAATTTGCTGCCAATCTCATCTGATTGTATAAACTATTTACCCATAAAGATTTCTTTTCAAACATTCTTATTACAGAACGAAAGAAACCAAAAACCAAAATCTTTGAAATCTCCAGAACGTTTTTCTCTTAAAATTTGTTTAAAGCCGCATTTATCCGAGTGGCGGGTGGGGCGGTTCCAAAAAACAAACAAAAATTAGAAATAACGGCGCCTTCTGCCGATGTCGTCGCTAAAACGAATAAATACTCTTTGATATCAATTTTATTTGAGAATTCTTAATCTCCACTTCTGCGAAAAATTCCACCTACATCTTCGGAATGTTTCAAAGAATAAATGCCAAAAGAAATTACTTATTTGTTCTAAAGTTCTAAAAGATTCAACCCCGCAAATATAACTCGGCCCTAACAAATTCATTTTGCATCGTTACCTTATTAATAGCACTTCAATCCATACAGGTCTACGGGTGAAAACCATTTGTTAGTTAGGCATATTTATTTATTTCATTGGCATTGCAGTCTTGGAAGACGTATAGTTCTTGTGCCCCTGAAGTTACAACGCCTCCTGTAACTGGTAAGTCCAATGTTCGAAAAACATTATCGACAACAGATGTCGCATGTGAAAGGCTGCCCCTGAAGATGTTGATGTGCTGGTGCTTTGTTGCCGCCGCTTTCTTCTGTACCTCTTGGCTTAATGGTGTTACATAATTATTAGATTCCTAATATTATGTACAGTAGTGTAGAAATCAAAATAGCTGTTATAAGTTGCAGCCCACGGCCTTGAAGGATTTGAATGACAAGGCTTGACCACAGTCCTAACCTTCCGGTGGATACCGTGAGAATCGGTGGAGAAGACCCTCTTCCGGTTTAGATTAGAAATAGATTTTAGTCAGTCGCCGAGAAACCACGACGGTGGGGAGTCGTGTTATACACGCTCCTACTCGATCTGCGCAGGTAGTCTGGTGGGGATTTCGAAATAAAATGTGATCTAAGTAAATCGAAATCTTGTGTTATTATCTAAAAACTACCAATGACACAGGGCTTCTGATAAAGACAAATCCCCAATGGAAGATCAGACACGAAGTCCCCAAGAGAAGTCCAGACGCTAGAAGAGATGTTAAAAGAAGACGTAAGATAGAAAAGACGTCAGAAGAAGAATAAAAGTAAGTAATGAAAAGGGTATACAACAATGGTACAGCGCCAGGGTGGCTTCAGACATGAACAGTCCGCTACAGAGAGCCTGTCACCCTGAGCCAAATTTTCCCAGCTGGAAGGGGCAATGCCAAAGTACCTGAGATCATTATTGCAGATATCCTTGAAACGTAGCTAGGGGCGACCAATCTGTCTCTTACCATATCTATTTAGGATGGGCCTAGAGATCCAAATGGCAATTTCACCATTACATGCAGTTTAACGTCATACCCAGGACAATAAGACCATCAACCACCGCTTTCTAGCACATATATGATAGAAAGGGTAGGTGGAGTGTGTGGTATAAACTGGAGAGTCGTGGAAAATGGACTCGTCGACACGAATTCAAATCTTAGTCAAGGCTGTTTACATTTCACATAGCGCTAATATCCTTGGGAAAGGTATGCATCCAACTACTCTCTCTCCAGCTATGGGTAAATAGTAGGGCAGACTGGGCTCATTAACGTTGGCTCAGTAACCAGTCTCGGAGATGGAAAACTTTGAATCCAAATCTGTCAAAGAAATTAAACTTGTGTCACATCCTGCTCCTACGGAGGGGTTGATATATATATATATATATATATATATATATATATATATATAGAGACTTGGCTGATTCATTCAGGTCTCAAACCGGCAAGAGGTAGCTGTTAAAGTGTAGCCAGGCTGATAAGAGGTGAAACCTTGAAACACGTGTCTGTGGATAACTTATTTATTAATATATATATATATATAAATATATATATATATATATATATATATATATATATATATATATTATATATATACTCCCATAAAATAAGTTCTATACCCATAAACTCTCATTCCCAAACAATAACTACTCATCCAGAAAATCACAATCCACCCACATCTGGCACCTAAAGGATATGAATATTTCCCCAAAATAACCTGGGAAATCCTAAAAATTGCACCCACTTACAAGTCTACAAAAAATGCCTTCTTTGCCTCCAAGAAAAACTCCCATTATCATCCAACTACCGCATTGTACCCTCCTAAACAAAAAAAGTGTAGAACATGAAAATAAACACCTGTTATCAAATTTCGACCCATACACTTAACCCATCATCACAATCCACACCCAATGCCCACACCACCACCACGATACTATCGCACACATAACACACCGCATCTTCACCACCATACATTAACACTAACCAATATCAACCCTGAATACATCCATCAGAAACGTAAGTATAATTTTTTCTCTACTCGACACACCATACCCCCATAACTGTACCCTAGTACCATAACCCCCCCATCAACCGCAGTATTACTCCCACAACAATAACTAAATTGGTAACACGTGTATATAATCGTACACCACACCACTTCTACCACATGCACACGCGCATGCATCCATGCATACACGTGGCACCTTCCCATCTCTTTTACACCAGCACCAATCAATCCCCATACTATGCTCGTTGATGGGCGTTTATAGTTGAATATAATGTTTAATATGTTTACTTAAGAGCTATTGCCAAATAGTTCAATATGTAAAAAGTATGATAATCTTGATTAACTCTCTCTCACTCTTTTCTTCTTTCTTTCCTTTTCATATTTTCATTATGTTCGATTGAAACAGATTAGCGTTATCACTTCAACGCGCTCACTCCTCTATCTTTCTTCTACTCCTTTCTTTCTTTCTTTCTTATATTTTTCTGTGTAGCATGTCTTTTTCTTCTCTTTATTTCTTTATGATAAAAACGGAACAGCCCATTATTTAGCTTATGTGACAACACTCATAAGAAATAAGAATTCGGTGGATAAACAACACACGATAATCAGGATTTAAGATGTCGGCATTTCATCTTGGACGATTTGCACGTTCTCATTTTTAACGAAGTGTTGCAAAATGATAACGGTCGTGCTTTTAGGACATGAGCATTAATATATAGATTATTCGTGTGCTTTAAAAAGAAAGGTGACATCTCTACGCTCGACAGCAAGCCTCTAAAGCCAGTAGAACAATTCACGTACCTAGGTAGTAATATCTCATCCACAGAAAGCGATGTTAATGCATGCATAGAGAAGGCATGGTCCGCTATAAATAGACTTTCAGTTATATGGAAATCAGATCTCCCCGTAAAGTTGAAGCGACAATTCTTCCAGGGCGTAGTGGTATCGGTGCTGTTGTATGGCTGCACCACTTGAACCTTGACGAGGTGTCTGGAAAATATACTGGGGGAGCTGCTCAAGGATGTTGCGTGGGTCTTGAGCAAATCGTGGAAGCAGCATCCCACGAGAACGCAGCTATATGGCCCCCCTGCTACACAAACCATCCGAGTAAGACGGAAAAGACATGCGGGACACTGCTGCAGAAGCAAGGATGAACTCATAAGCGACATTCTACTATGGAAACCGACACATGGACATACTAGTTTGGTTTGGTTTTACGGCATATCAACCTCAGTGGGTCATTTAATGCCGATAAAGATTGAAATAATGGTTTGGTTTGGTTTGTTTTACGGCATATCAACCTCAGTGAGTCATTTAATATCGATAAAGTTTTGAAATGAATCAATTCTTAATGGATAATACAATTTTTTTAGAAATACATTTTTCTATTTAACCCATAGATGGAACCCTAACAGGTACTACCACTCCGGGTCAGAGTGGACCAGGGAGCAATGGTGATAAAGGGGTGCTCCACATTCCCCAAACCTCCAAAACTGGAACCTCACCATCAGATAGTTTAACGTCATTCCCAGGACATGTAGACCCTCAGCCACCGCCTTCTAGCACCCATATGATAAAAAGGGGTTGGGGCTTGCCATAAGGGCAATAGGGTTGGGAAAATCATATAGGTGCTAGGGCTTGACGTGACCAGCCGATTGATCGGAGGGGGTCCCGTCTAGCCCAAGATAGGGCCAAAGTGGAGTATTGCAAGTCATGAAGTGCTCATACAGCTGGGTTCTATCGTTGAGCATCACGGGTCGCCTCCCATGGCCAACAGGTGGCCCCATTGAGGGAGTCTTACCCCTCTGCAGAGGTGCAGTGGTTGCATTCTAACGCCCCAGCCGACAGAGCGGGGACATACTAGTGCGGGTTGTCCAGCGAAGACCTACATAGACCAGCTAGGGCAGATACAGCATGCTGTGCGGAGGACCTCCCGGAGTAAATGAATGATAGGGATGATTGGCGAGAGATTGTCATGGATATCGCGCTGCTGGCGCGACATTATTATTATTATTATTATTGAACCAGAGTGAATATAGAATTAATAGAAACATATGAAACAGTTTGACTCTCTGGAGAATGCCTTGAAGGTGCTACACGATTTTATCATGAATTTCTGTAGAAGGTCAAACGATGGGAGTATTATTACCACATTTAATAAAACATGCTTACAAAATGAATGAATATATATATATATATATATATATATATATATATAGCCTGTAGGATTCTCTTACTGTCCATAGGTTTGTATATATACATCGCATCAGATAAATTCAAGTAAAAACACTCATTTTCCCTCTCACTCCCTTATTTGTATATATATATATATAGTGGGAGAATATGTGCTTAATTGAAGTCGTACCTAATTTTGAAATTTAATTAATTAATAATTAATCAATTAGGCGGGCGTACCTATTTAAATGTAAGGCTAAACAAATCGAGAAAAATCGAGAAAAATCAATCTCTGTATGTACATTTCTCAATTTGTTTAGCCTAATACATTTAAATAGTATGCCCGCCTAATTGATTAATTATTAATTAAATTTCAAAATTAGGTACGACTTCAATTAAGCACATATTCTCCCAAAAATTGTCGGCTAAAAAAAGCCATATCATAAACACATCGCTTGTGTATTTACTGCTCATATATATACCAATCCCTCCGCACAAGCAAGATGTGACACAAGGTATATTTCTTAAGCGAAGTTTAATAGATTAAAATTCAGAGTTTTCCTTCTCCTAGACTGGTTACCTAGCCATGGATAAAGAGCCCATGCTGGCCTGCTATTTACCCATAGCTAGAGGGAGAATTTGATTAATACCTTTGCCAAGGATATTAGCGCTATGTGAAATGCAAACAGTTTCGTCCAGGAATTGAACTCGGGTCGACGAGTCCATTTCCTACGACTAACAATTAGACCTGGCGCCTCCATATATATATGAAGTAGATAAACAAAAAATTTGAGATGGCGTTAGCTGACAAGTTTTTTCAGGAGATTATGTGCTTAATTAAAGTCATACCTAATTTGTAAATTAATTAGTTATGATTAAATGAATTAGGCGTGCATATCGGTTTAAATGTAAGGCGTAAACAAATAGAGAAAAAGTCAATCTCTGTGTGTACATTTCAGCCTATATATGAAATATCAATCCTCATTGGCCAGATATACCAGCTAATTGTTTCGCTTACTAGCTCATCAGGACAAGAGTCAGATTCTTACCCGTATGAGCGAGTAAGCGAAACTATTAGTAGGTATTTCGGACTAATTTGGATTAATATTACTATTTCCTTTATTTAGGTATCGAGTACTCTTTACATTTTTAGCTTTAGACAACCTAATTTACACACACATTAATATATATATATATATATATATATATATATGTGTGTGTTGTGTGTGTGTGTGTGTGTGAATTAGGGTAGCGTGGATATGAAGTTAACGGCGCTTGATAACTGACAACTTCTCGACGATGCGATTTTCAAACCAAGCACTTGTTTTGAAAATAGCATAGGTGAGAAAGTATCATTTACCAAGCGTCATGGAATTCGCGTCTACGCTACCCTAACGTTGCTATATATCTAATCCCCCTCTCTCTCTCTCTCTCTCTCTCTCTCTCTCATATATATATATGAGGGAAAAATGAGTAAAGAAATGTAGATGGATAAAAATGAATTTTATCGATATCACTTATACATGTGTTTCGGTCTGTTTATCAAAATGTATACGGATTTACGTTATTATTATTATTAAAATAATCAGATGGAGTTGAAATGATGACGATAATAACAAAAAATAAACTCAGAAAATAAAAATAACACTCTGATGAAGGTCGGCAAAATCTGTGTACGGAACATTTTATGCATTTTTTCCTATTGTTATCATCATCATTTCAACTCTATGGGTAAATAATAGGGCAGACAAGGCTCTTTAACCTTGGTTAGGCAACCGGTCTAGAAGGAAAACTCTGAATTCAAACTTGTTGAACAGCGTTTAAGAAACTGACCTTGTGTCACATCCTGTTCGTGCGGAGGGGTTGGTAAATAAATATATATATATATATATATATATATATATATATTGGATCATCTATATACGCATATATATATATATGTATATATGTATATATTCATATATAGAACGTAACTTGAATAAGAAAATGTGTTATTTAATTCATCATAATTATAATTATAAATAAATAGGCAGATTTTTTAAATTAAGTCACCACTTCCTTTTTTTTTCTCTTTCTTTTTTTACTAAAAACCGTCGAACTTATCTCGGCTGAACTTGAAAAACGGTCGGAAAATTAGGGAGACCCAGAACAATCAGAACCCACAAATTTTGTAATATAACTGTTAATTTTAACTAGGGGGTTTAAGGTTAGGGTTAGGGTTTAGGGTTAGTTTAATGGAAAAATAAATAAATAATTTGGGTTCTGTTTTTTGGGGGTCACCCTAATTTTCCGACCGTTTTTCAAGTTCAGCCCTTATCTCGAGATTTATTTTAATCATTTATTAACATTTTTTAAAACTTTAGAAGTTACTTTAATTCATTCATATTAGTGTCGTCTCGAATATAACATTTATTTCGACCATTTATTCATTAGACAATTCGCAGCGATTTTTTACAGAATTTGATAAATAATTATCTCTTATTAGTTACCACCAATTTTCCCTGTGAAATTTACCCCACCCTAAATTTAACACAATGAAACTTGCATAAAAATTAATATTATCTTGAAAATAAATTCGAAAGAAGATACATTAAACAAACTCCTGGTGATTTTTTTTTTTTAATTTTCGGAAATAATGAAAATTATGATTGAGAAACAATGTTTTCATTTTTGCACCGTTAGTTCAACTGAAATTTAACGTAGCCAAAAACAACTTACGACAAGAAGATTCTTAAAATATACCATGAAAAATTAATTAATGGTTCGATTTTCACGAAAATATATTAGGGGAAAAAAATTTTTTACGAGGTCTACCCCCCATCCCCTATTTTATTTCACTTAGCGCTAATACCCTTGGGAAAGGTATGAATCCTACCCACACTCCAGCTATGGGTAAATAGCAGGGCAGACTGGGTTCTTTAACCATGGCTAGGTAACCAGTCTAGGAGAAGGAAAACTCTGAATTCAAACCTGTTGAACAGCGATTAAGAAATTGACCTTGTCTCACATCCTGCTCGTGCGGGGGGGGGTGATATATATATATATATGTGTGTGTGTGTGTGTGTGTATATACATATATGTATATATTCGTATATAGAAAGTAACTTGAATAAGAAAGTTTGTTATTTAATTCATCATAATTCTAATGATAAATAAATAGGCAGATTTTTTAAAATTAAGTTTTTCTCTCATTCTTTTTTTACTAAAAACCGTCGAACTTATCTCGGCTGAATTTGAAAAATGGTCGGAAAATCAGGGAGACCCAGAAAAAGCAGAACCCACAAATTTTGTAACATAACCGGTAATTTTAACTAGGGGGGGGGTAGGATAAATAGCAGGGCAGACTGGGTTCTTTAACCATGGCTAGGTAACCAGTCTAGGAGAAGGAAAACTCTGAATTAAAACCTGTTGAACTCCGCTTAAGAAATTGACCTTGTGTCGTATCCTGCTCGTGTGGAGGAGTTGGTAAATATATATATATATATATATATATATATATATTGATATATTATGCACACAAACTTGCCATATATATATATATATATATATATATATATGATTTATATTATGCGCACATACTTGCCATATATATAAGTGTGTGTGTGTGTATGTAATTTATATTATTCACACACACGCCCCGCCGCACCATATATATATATATATATATATATATATATTATGCATACATACCCGCACTATATATATATATATATATATATATATATATATATATTGATTCATATTATGCACACATACATGCCATATATATGTGTGTGTATGAGTTATATTATTCAGACACACACGCACCATATATATATATATATATATATATATATATATATATATATATATGTGTGTGTGTGTGTGTGATAGATCCAAACAACCAGTCATATTATATTAACAATGGGAACAGGAACAGGAATAGAGAGGTTGATGCAATTATATTTTTATGATTTTGAATGTCAAATATAAGCTTTTTTTGGGGGGGGGGGACACACAAAAGAAGGAAAGAGAAGAATCTGTCTTCCTGCAAATCTATACACAAAACACAATAGGGTGTGTGTGAGGGGGGCGGGCTTATTAAAAAACAATTTGGCATTTTATCATTCAAAGAACCTGCATTATTTTTCGTGATATTTGCATCAGTGTTTATTGATTTGCCTCAATGCCCTTGCTTATATGAAATCTTTTTTTTTTTTTTAATATATAGACAGAAAACGGATTTTACAAGCATGGGAATCTTATTTTGGTTCTATCATTGTTCATTATCAATCATTCTGTATTATCTGTCTTCTGTTCGTTATCTATCTATCTATCTATCTGGGTCTGTCTATCTACCTTTGTCTGTTCGTTACCTATCTATGTTACCTTTAGATAGAACACGTTTTCAGCTACAATAAATCAACAAATTGAATGCAAAATCATAACAGTGTCCGTGCTACTGTATGGCAGCACCCCTTTGACTCTAACGAAACTATTGGCGAAAGAACGCTTCTATGGCGGGGCAAGTTTTCAGCTACAAAACGTCAACAAATGGAATGAAAAAATCATAGCTGTGTTCGTGATACAAATTACTTGTATAATAGACATCTTGTGTATAGATTGTATAATAGACATATCATTTGACGAAAGAATACCTTTTAGATAGAACACGTTTTCAGCTACAAAATATCAACAAATTGAATGCAAAATCATAGCAGCGTCTGTGCTACTGTATGGCAGCACCCCTTGGCCTCTAACGAAATGCTTCTTTAAGGAATACCTTTTAGATATATCAAGTTTTCAGCTACAAAACATCAACAAATGGAATGAAAAAATCATAGGTGTGTTCGTGATACTGTATGGCTGCACCACTCGGACTCTAGCGAAACTATTGACGAAAGAACACCTTTTTGGTGGGGCAAGTTTTTAGCTACAAAACGTCAATAAATGGAATGAAAAAATCATAGCTGTGTTCGTGATACTGTATGGCTGCACCATTTGGAGTCTACCAAAACTATTGGCGAAAGAAGAACACCTTTTTGATAGAGCAAGTTTTCAGCTACAAAACATCAACAAATGGAATGAAAAATCATTGTCTATCATTATCTATCTGTCTATCTACCTTTGTCTGTTCGTTACCTAGCTATTCTTGTTCATTATCTATCTGTGTCTGTTCATTATCTGTCTATCAATCTTTGTTCATTATCTATCTGTCTATCTTTCTGTATTTATCTGTCTATCTATCTTTGCTGATTATCTATCTGTCTATTTACCTGTTCGTTACCTATCTATCTTTGTCTCATTCTATTTCTTTCTATCTTCGACTGTTCATTATCTATCTATCTTTCTGTATTTATCTATCATTGTCTGTTCGTTATATATCTATCTGTCTATCTGTCTTTGTTCATTATCTATGTATCTGTCTTTGTCTGCTCCTTATCTACCTATCTTTGAATGTTTGTTATTTATGTATCTATCTTTGTCCGTTAATTATCTATCTTCGGCTGTTCCTTATCTATCTGTCTATCTATCTTTGTTCGTTAACTACCTATCTTCGACTGTTCATTATCTATATATCTATTATTCTTTATTTATCTATCTATCGTTGTATGTTCATTATCTATCTGTTTAAATTTTCAATGTTCCATTGCAATCAACTAAAGTCGGTAGGCCAGTTCACATACCTAGGTAGTAATATCTTATCCACAGAAAGCGATGCTAATACACACATAAGGAAGGCAAGGGCTTCTACAGACATTATCAATCATATGGAAATCTGATCTGTCTAATAAGTTAAAACAAGACTTCTTTCAAGTTGTAGCTGTATTGCTGCTACTGTACGGCTGCACCACTTGGACCCTAACGAAACGCCTAGAGAATAATCTAAATGAGAGCTGCACAAAAATGTTGCGTATAGTCTTAAACAAATGGTTGAAGCTACACCCCACAAAAAAGCAGCTGTACGGCCACATGCCCCTCATTAAACGAGCCATCCTAGTGAGATGAACACGACATACTGGATACAGCTGGAGAAGCAAAGACGAACTCATAAATGACGTTCTCCATTGGTGATCGGCGCATGGACATGCCAATGTGAACCGTCCAGCAAGTACCTACATCGATCAGCCCTGTGCAGATTCTTGATGCTGCGCGGAGGACCCCTCGATTGTAATCATCGATTGGGACGGTTGGCGGGCGATTGTCATAGATGTCAGTGCTTCCAGCAGGACGTGCTGATGACGAGACCAGTTCACATATCAAGGCAGTAATATCTCATCTACAGAAAGTGATTTCAGTATATACATAGGAAAGTCATGGACCGTTATGGACAGATTATCCATTATATGGAAATCTGATCTCACTGATAAGATAAAGTGAAAATTCTTCCAAGCTGTAGCTGTGTTCGTGATACTGTATGGCTGCATCACTAGGACTCTAACGAGACGCTTGGCGAAAGAACACCTTTTAGATAGAGCAAGTTTTCAGCTACAAAACATCAACAAATTGAATGCAAAATCATAGCAGTGTCCGTGCTATTGTATGGCTGCACCCCTTGGAATGGAATGCAAAATAATAGCAGTGTCCGTGCTATTGTATGGCTGCACCACTCGGATTCGTTTGGCGAAATAATACCTTTTAGATAGAGCAAATTTTCAGCTACAAATCGTCAACAAATTGAATAAAATATCATAGCTGTATCCGTGCTACTGTATGGTTGCACCTTTTGGAATCTAACGAAACGCTTGGCGAAAGACCATTTTTTAGATAGAGCAAGTTTTCATCTATAAAACATCCACAAATAGAATGAAAAATCTTGGCTCTCCGTGCTACTATATGGCTGCACCACTTGGACTCGCTTGGTGAAAGAACACCTTTAAGATAGAACAAGTTTACATGTACAAAACGTCAACAAACGGAATGGAAAATCATAGCCGTGTCCGTGCTACTATATGACTGCACCACTTGAACTCTAACGAAACGCGTGGCAAAAAAACACGTTTTAGATAGAGCAAGTTTTCAACTACAAAACGTCAACAAATGGAATGGAAATCATAGTTGTGTCAGTGCTACTATATTAAAAAAATAGTTTTATTATTGAAAAAAAAAAAAAAAAAAAAACAATGTATAAAATAACATAGTGGAAAGTGAGGAAAAAAGGACCCATGGGGTGAGACAGAACCCCACCTTCAAAAGCCAAGCAGAAAGGGATGGGCTTCAAAAATCTGACCCCAAGATGTCCGTTAATTTTTTTATTTCTCATATACCTAATTTTATTTCTATATTGAGTTAACTTGGGGGACCCCTAACTAGAACTGAGACCCTCCCCGGATCTAAATCTAGCTCTAATTGTATAATAGACAAATTATTTGTGTGGTTTGTATAATAGAAGGACAAAGTGTTTGTGTGTAACTTGTATTATATAGATAAATTATTTGTGTATAGTTTATATAATAGAGAGACAAATTACTTGTATAATAGACATATTGTGTATAGATTGTATAATAGACATATCATTTGACGAAAGAATACCTTTTAGATAGAACACGTTTTCAGCTACAAAACATCAACAAATTGAATGAAAAATCATAGCAGTGTCCGTGCTACTGTATGGCAGCACCACTTGGCCTCTAACGAAATGCTTCTTTAAGGAACACCTTTTTTGATAGATCACGTTTTCAGCTACAAAAATGGAATGAAAAATCATAGCTGTGTTCGTGATACAGTATGGCTGCACCACTTGAACTCTAACGAAACTATTGGCGAAAGAACACCTTTTTGGTGGGGTAAGTTTTTAGCTACAAAACGTCAATAAATGGAATGAAAAAATTATAGCTGTGTTCGTGATACTGTATGGCTGCACCACTTGGACTCTAACGAAACTATTGGCGAAAGAACACTTTTTTGGTGGGGCAAATTTTCAGCTACAAAACGTCAACAAATGGAATGAAAAAATCATAGCGGTGTCCGTGATACTGTATGGCTGCACCACTTTTAACGAAACTATTGGCGAAAGAACACCTTTTTGGTGGGGCAAGTTTTTAGCTACAAAACGTCAATAAATGAATGAAAAAATTATAGCTGTGTTCGTGATACTGTATGGCTGCACCACTTGGACTCTAACGAAACTATTGGCGAAAGAACACTTTTTTGGTGGGGCAAATTTTCAGCTACAAAACGTCAACAAATGGAATGAAAAAATCATAGCGGTGTCCGTGATACTGTATGGCTGCACCACTTTTAACGAAACTATTGGCGAAAGAACACCTTTTTGGTGGGGCAAGTTTTTAGCTACAAAACGTCAATAAATGGAATGAAAAAATCATAGCTGTGTTCGTGATACTGTATGGCTGCACCACTTGGACTCTAACAAAACTATTGGCGAAAGAAGAACACCTTTTAGTTAGAGCAAGTTTTCAGCTACAAAACATCAACAAATGGAATAGAGAATCATAACTCACAAGACAAAAGAGTTCTATTATGATTATTACACCATAATTCTGACGAAGAAGAAGAAGAAGAAGAAAAGAAGAAGAAGAAGAAAAACAAACGAAATTCAAGATATTAAGAACATTTTGAACGTTTCAGTAAATCACAACTTACATTGAGATTCTTGCAAAGCTTTCCTTATTAAGACATTGTTCGATCGACTTCCTCTAGGAACTTTTGTTATGGATCTCTGGTTCCGTTTCATGTTCCATACTTTCTACGGGAAACCCTCTGGTCTCATTTCTAGGGCTTACATTCCTGCAGAATGTTCTATTGCCTAAACATTATGGAAATATATATATATATATATATATATATATATATACTCCTATGTAAATATATATATAAATGCATATATATCTTTACATAAATATATATATATATATATATATATATATATATATATGTTTATGCATAGGAGTATATATACAAGCATATATGTAGTCACATAGGAGTGTATATATATGCATAGGAGAATACATAAATACAGATGCATATATACACATATATATGCATAGGATAATACATAAATGCATATATATATTTATATATATATATATATATATATTATACATACTACATATATATATATATATACATACCTACATATGCATATATATACATGTATACATTGGAGTATATATATATATATATATACATATGCATATATACACATGTATACATTGGAGTATATATATATATATACACATATGCATATATACACATGTATACATTGGAGTATATATATTATACCTACAATATGCATATATACACATGTATACATTGGAGTATATATACCTACATACATAAGAGTATATATACCTACATATGCATATATGCATAGGAGTATATATATCTACATATGCATATATATATATATATATATATATATATATATATATATATATATATATATATGCTGAGGAGAACACATACATGCATATATATATAAAAGAGTATATATATATATATATATATATATATGCATATATATACATAGGAGTTTATACACCTGAAAATATATATATATATATATATATATATATATACATAGAAGTATATATACATACATGCATATTACACATACATTATATATGCACATACATATGCATTACACACACATAATTCATATATGAATATTATATGTGTGTACGTAATGTTTATGTACATATATAATGTATATGTAGGTAATTTGTAAGTATTAATAT
>CM042178.1:53381368-53418868 GCA_023376005.1 Doryteuthis pealeii | reverse complement strand
CATCCCAGCTAAATAATGGACCATTCCGTTTAAATAGTAACAGCATGATTTTTTTTTTTTTTTGCATATTTTAAAAAAAGGAGATTGATTTTCTTTTCTGAGTGTCTGCCCCTATTCTCTTATCTTTTTATTTTTTTTCTGAAAACTTACTAGGCTGACACAACGTAAGGTTCAGAAGTATACGGGAAGGGACGATAGTTGTGGCAGGATAAATCGTGACCTTTTCTTTTTCCCAAGCTGAAGGGGCTGATCAAGGGGATTCGTCTTGAATGCGTTGAGGCCATCAAGAGGTCCGTAACCCCCTTTTGTTGTTCTACCATTTTATGTAAATCTTTGTACTCTTTTTATTGTTAACCACTTTGTGTAAAAACCTTGTAAATGTTGTAATACAAGTGTCTGCATTCTAGTTTTGCGTTTGTTCTTCTTTGTCCGACAATTTGCCAACGACCACGGGGAAATAACCGCCCCTTCGATACGTAAATACTTTTATTTTGCAAATTAGCTGGAATTCGCGACCAGACTTATCTTCTAAGAGTTCTTGGTATCGTGTTGTTAGGTGTTCATTCGAGCTTCACGGGTCGTTTCTTGTTTTAGTTCTCAGTTTGCAATTAAAACCGCCGTTACAGTATGCTGGAATTAATGCCGTTGAAGGTTCGTTGAGAGTTTAGGGAACGGTAATACCGCGTTACCATTAATGCGTGGTTTGTGATAAGTAGGCCCTGATTTTGGGCTAAGTGAGAGAGCGTGGTTTTAGACGCCTCTCTCCAGTAACAGTTCCTTGATAAGTAAAATGTAGGGATCGCTTATTTTTGCGACTTCCCTCGTTGACTGCTCCGTGATAAGTAACGTAGGGTTTTGATTTTGGCGCCAATATGCCATTGGCGATCTGTCCCCCTAGTGGCAGGGGAAGACAATTCTCATGGAATTTCCGATAAGACATACCAGAAGAATCCTTACAGCAGAACAGAGAAGGATGGGAAAGTGCATTAGATTCAAGAGGGGTTCTTCTTTAGAGGAGAAAACATTTAGTTTGCTGTTTGGATTTGTTGTGTCCTTAAAAGGGATACAATCGAACGAGGTTGTAGTCGGGTGGAAGAACCACTCAACACGTTCGTAGAGTTAAGGTAGAAGGTTTTATTGCAGAGGGATACAATAAGACAGACAAGGTACGCTACTCATCCTCGAAGCCAGCCCAGCTTAATGCCGTGCTCACTATATATAAAGTCAGACCACATGGGTGAGAGGGGGTGTGGACTATTCCATTACAACAACTTTAATTCACCAAACAACTGATATATATGATATATATATACATATATATATATATATATATATGTGTGTGTGTGTGTGTGTGTATATATATATATATATATATGTATATATATATGCATAGAATATAAGCTATATATATATATATATATATAGTTCAGTCGGTAGAGCGTTCGGCTAGAAACCACAAGGTTCCTAGTTCGATACCGGCCCTCGCCAACTCAGCGTATGAGTAGCACAGGGATCTGTGCGGTAAAGTAAGGAGCTGATGGTAGGTGTGGCGCTCCACCTCAGACGCTAAAATAATCTCCTTGGTCTATCGCAAGTGAAAAAGGGATGACCATTTTAAAATGATTTTGCTTGCTTATAGTAGTCCATAGCAGACAACGATAACCTCACTCAACATGATTTACTTATATCTAATGCGTATTGCATATTGTTCTACAGTATTGAGCACGCTTTTAGTTTTTACTTGTCTTTCTATTATTTATACTAGCAACAAAACATCACCCTACGGTGAATTGTTTGTGACAACAGTCTCATTACTTTTCAGACACACCTCGTAAAAGTTGGGAGTAAAAGTGAGTGTAGAGAGAGGAGTTGGAATGTGAGGCCAGAATAAAGTTAAGTAATATGAAATAATATTGTTTAACGTATGTTTATTAACTTCTCTTTTGTGAGAGGGCTCTCTCCCCTCATCCCTGGAAGCCGAAAAATAATAAATTATTAAAATGGTTAATTAGATATCATAATTGGTTAAATAATTCATTTCTAATTTCTAACAAAGTTTCCAGGATATAATCTAATGCAGGGTAAAATAAGCGTTAATCGATTTATTTATTTTGATATTATCTTTAATTTAGAAAAACAAAAACAGAGAAGCCCTCCCTCCTAAAAGGAGGGGAGATGGAACTTCCTCTAGATTTTCTCTCTTTTTCCTCTGCTTTTAGATAAAAGCCTGGGGCTTTTTTTCTTTTTTAATGTGACGATTACTTTATCGAAGTTTCGCTTGTTTTGTTTAGATAAAATAATTTGAATTTCTCTCATGAAAAAACATCGGAGTTGATTTATTGTCCGGGAGAGCCTGCGGTGTCTTGGTTAGAGGGTTGAGCAACGACATCGAAGTAAGTGATTTCGAACTTCACTCACTTTCCGACTAATACCCTTGGGAAAGGTATGTAATTTCTTATCCCACATAATGAATAAATCAGTTTCCGACCCCCCCCTCCAACCCATCCCTTTCGGTTTGTGGAAATCCAAATTTTAATAATCAATGATATTTAAGCATCCCCTGCTTTTCTTTTAACAAGCACTGACAATGTACCCCCACCCCGGGGGTGCGTTCGAACTAGACAGGCGAAAAAGAGGGTAGAGAAGAAAAAATCAATTAATGAATGAATACACACCATAAAGTAAATAGGCGCATTGTGTAATGGTTATCATTGTAAGAACTGGACTGGAGTTCAAATCCAGGACGAAACTGGATAGAGTCCAATACATTCACTGTTTGCAGTCGATTTTCAGTTTTAAACCACCCACTCGGATAGAGTCAAAAACAATACAGCTTCAGTCTCTATACTTTTTGAACACAGCTCGCATTTTGAAGAAAATTAACGTTCCATTCATTGTTCCTTTCTATCCTGGTAAATACAGCTTCATTCTTGTCGCATTTTTAACACAGCTCGTATTTTGAAGAAAATGAACGTTCCCTTCATTGTTTATTTTGGTCCTGGTAAATACAGCTTCAGTCTTGATAGTTTTTTTAAAACTCAATTTTATTTTGATAAAATACAAACTATGTTTCATTCATTGTTTATTTCTGTCTTGGTAAATACAGCTTATGTCTCGATACTTTTTGAACGTACCTAGTATTTTATATTTTAAAAAAACTAACGGTTCATCCCTCGTTCATATCTGTATTGGTAAATACAGCTTCATTCTTGACACATTTTAAACACAGCTCGTGTTTCGAAGAAAATGAACGTTTCATTCATTGTTCAATTCTGTCTTGGTAAATACAGCTTCAGTTTTGATAATTTTTGAACACGACTCGTATTTTGAAGAAAATGAACGTTCCCTTCGTTGTTCAATTTGGTCCTGGTAAATACAGCTTCAGTCTCGATTCATTTTTGAAAGTTCAGTTCGTATTTTATTAAAAGAAAATAACGTTTCATTCATCATTCATTTCTGTATTGGCAAATGCAGTTAAAGTATTGGTACTTCTTGAACACAGCTCGTATTCTATTAAGAATTAACGTTTCAATCATCGTTCATTTCTGTCTTGGTAAATACAGCTCCAGTCTCGATACCTTTTCAACACATCTTGTATTTTATAAAAGTGTAGGTATAGCTGCCTACAGTCTATGAGGAACAAAATATAAGTTCACAGAATGTAATGACGACAGAGAAAGCACATGTACTTTTAACCTTATTTATTCACATGTAAACTCAACAACAGTCAATATAACAAGTACTTAGGGGCAGTACTTACAGTTCATATATATCTCCCTCGTTGAGGGGGTGTCAGGTTGAGTCTTCAGTTGTTACTCCCTCACTGAGGGGAAAGTTCCTTCAGTCACAAGAGATTGAGACAAGAGCTCGTTTCTACGAGGCTCACACGTTGGTACCAAAACCGTAAAAGAGGGTTCTTCACCCAACCTGACAAGGGACGTTACCTTTTCTACTTCCTGTTGCCGAAGGCACAGGAGAGTTCTAGTCCCTACAAAAGAAAATTAACGTGCCTGTCTTGGTAAATACAGCTTCGGTCATGATATGATACCCTATGAACACAGCTCGGATTTTGAAAAAAATTAACGTTCCATTCATTGTTCATTTCTCTCTTGGTAAATACAGCGTCACTCACGATACTTTTTGAACACAGCTCGTATTATGAAGTAAAAGAAACGTTTCATTCATTGTTCATTTTTGTCTTTGCAAATACAGCTTCAATCTCGATACTTTTTCAACACAGCTCGTATTTCGAAGAAAATGAACGTTTCATTCATTTTTAATTTCTCTCTTGGTAAATACAGCTTCAGCTTTAATAATTTTTCAACACGACTCGTATTATGAAGTAAAAGAAACGTTTCATTCATTGTTCATTTTTGTCTTTGCAAATACAGTTTTAGCCTCAATCCTTTAAAACGCATAATGTACAGCCATTTAATAAAATCATGAACTGACATGTCGAACATATTTCAACTTGTGCTTTTTTTCTTTTTTATGATTTTTTTTTTCGGCACCGATAATATTCATATTTATTCTATTCATTATCATTGTTATGATAATTATCCCTTTGTTATTATGAGAATTGTATTGATCAGCAGTTATTCCTAATACAAAACCAATGCATCTCTCATATAACATAACCTTTTTAGATATAGATTTTTTTCCTCGTGTTTCCAGGTTTACTGATATTATAATTTCATCTTCTTTTTTCCCACCATTCAGCATTCTAGACATCGTTTAAAAAAATGAGTCAACAAAATGTCACAGCAAAGTAGAGTAGGTGTGTGTGTGTAGAGGAGGGGGAAGGTCATGTAGGTATGAGTGTGTATGTGTACTTATGTGTGTATGTGTTTTTAGGCTTGTGTATATGAATGTGTATTTGGGAACATGCACTATTGAGTGCGTATGTATTTTTATGACTAGGAATCGTAAGAATTCCTGTTCGATACCGGCCCTTGCCAACTCAGCGTATGAGTAGCACAGGGATCTGTGCGGTAAAGTAGGTAGCTGATGGCAGGTGTGGCGCTCCACCTCAAACGCCAAAACAATCTCCTTGGTCTAGCCCTAGTGAAAAGTACAACGACACAAAAAAAAGAAACGCGTTCATTTCTGAAAACAGTCTCTGAAGATAAAGTTTACTTTGAAATCGATAAGACAAAAAACATATTTTTGTTTTTATTTTATATGTATTGTAATTGTCTTCCTGTCATTATTATATAATGGGTTTAAAAAATTTGAATACTCGACAAAAATGAATAAAACAAAAACGTCTTGACTATTTTACCTTGGTATGGCAACCGATCTGGGAGAAGGAAAACTGAATTCAAACCAAAGATGCTCTCTTCTCGTAAGTCAAAATTACTTTGAGAGCTCTACCCTCTGTCTTTCCTCCTTCTTTCTTTCTTGGTATAGCAACCAGTATAGGAGAAGGAAAACTCTGAATTCAAACCGAAGGTGCCCTCTTCTCGTAAGTCAAAATTACCTTGAGAGCTACCCTCCTCCTCAACCTCCGCTTTCTATCCTATCCTATGTATGATTAAAAAGCAAAGTTATGAGTTAAATAGATAAAGACATTAAGACCCGCATCTACCGCCTTCTGTCACATAGATATTGAAAAGCCGAGACAGACAGACACTACAATATAATATAAGCTTAACACTTACTTTAATATTTCTAAGAAATGATAATTTTCTTTTTAATAAAATAAGATAAAAATGTCTGAAAAGTAATTCTAAAAAAGAATATAAGAAATGTTCAAAACATTTTTAAGACTATTCATATAAATACACTCTCCGGATTCCTTGTAAAATTATATCATAGAAATGTCTTCTTTGATATTGATAGAGGGATTTTTTTTTTCAATTACATCCCCACGATTGCCAATTCAGTCTCCACTGACAGTGAAGTCAACAGCAGAATAGCGAGAGCGGCGGCAGTTATGGCCAAACTGAGCCAGAGAGTCTGGGACAATGCCAGCCTTACTAAGAGAACCAAATTGCGCGTTTACAAAGAAAAGAACCAAATTGCGCGTTTACAAAGAATTAGTAGAGGTCACCCGACCGGTAGGGAGCCTACACCTGCGCTTAAAAGATGTCTGCAAGAGAGACATGAAGACATGCCACATTAACACCAACACATGGGAGGCTTGTGCAGAAGACCGTGCGACCTGGCACCTCCTCGTCAAACAAGGAACGGGAAGGAGTGAAAAAAAGAGGAAAGAAGCCGCCACGGAAAAGAGAGCCAAAAGGAAGGAGATACAAAAGCAACTCTAGCAAGCATTACTGTTTGTTTGCAGTCACTGCACCAGCGATTGCCATTGTTCAGCCACATACGCAGTTGCAGATAAAAAAATGTGAACACTACGCCACCGTCTTTAGTAGACAGAAGAATGTCAACAACATCCCCGGACAGGCGGACACCACAAATATAGTATTATAGACCCCAGATGAATCCAGGTGTATATACAAGGTGTGTCAAAAAATTATCGAGATTGAAGCTGTATTTACCAAGATAGGAATGAACAATAAATTTAACGTTAATTTTATTTTCAGAATACAAGGTGTGTCAAAAAGTACCGAAAATCTCTATACTTTTTTGACGCACCTTATATAAATACCAGCAATGGATTCCTTGTAAAATATTACCCAAGAAATGTTTTATTTGATCTTAGTAGAGGGTTTTCTTTTCGATTGCATCCCCGAAGAGACAGACAGAGAAACTACAAATATAGAATAAGCTTAACTGCGTTATTCGGACTATTGTCCTCATCTTAATTGTTATCCATACAAAGTTTCGGTCGATGTTCCCTCCGGACTTTTTCAGATATTTCTTTTCAGACTCGGAAACCTTCTGTTCGAACTCGGGAAACTTCTTGTCGTAATCGGGAGCCATCACGGAACTTTGTTCAGGGTACCCACGTGGACTGAATAAAGGGTTAGGTTCAAAGTTCGGTGATGGCTCCCAATTACAACAAGAAGGTTCCCGAGTCCGAAAAGAAGGTTCCCGAGTCCGACAAAAAATACCCGAAGAAGGCCGGAGGGCACATCGGCCAAAACGTTGTACAGATAACAATGAAGATGAGGACAATAGTCCGAATAACGCAGATAATACTAATCATCAAGCTTCATCTCAAACATTCAGAATAACCTTACTTTAATATTTCTAAGAAATTATATTTTTTCTAAAAAATTCAAAAAGCATAAAACTGTCAGAAAACTAATTTTAAAACAATATTACAAATTTTCAAAAAAAATTATAGGCTATTATTTGGATTATTCAGACTATTGTCTTCATCTTTATTGTTATATGTACAACGATGTTTCAGTCGGCCTTCTTCAGGTATTTACTGTCGAACTCAGGAACCTTGTGGTAATCGGGAGCCATCAGGGAAGTTTAAAACCAACCCTTTATTCAATCCACGGGGGTGTCCTGTTCTCATTCCACTAACCACAGCTAGGGTACATGTGTTAAGCTGTATTCTTCAGGTATTTCCTTTCGGGCTCTGGAGTCTTCTCGAACTCGGGAATCTTCCAGTTGGACACACAGCGTAGTGGATAAAGTCGTTGGATTAAGACTCTTCTAAATTACAGTTATCTCTAGGCTGCAGGTTCAATCCTCGTCAAAAACGACAATAAAATAGAATAATAATCAACACAGCTTAACACCTGTACCCCAGGTATAGTTAGAGGAATGAGAACAGGATACTTCTGTGGATTGAATAAAGGGTTGGGTTTAAACTTCCGTGATGGCTCACGATCACGACAAGGTTCCTGAGTTCGAAAAGGCTCCTGAGTCCGACAAGAAATACCTGAAGAAGGCCGGAGGGCACATCGGCAGAAACGTTCTAATTAGGATTGAAAATTTCAGTTCACATAAATATGAGGTGGAAAATTGCAACAAAAATGGCCTGTGTTTTTATTTAGTTGCAAGAAAAGTAACTTATAACTATCATAATAATGTCGCAATGAAACAAACAGAGTGTTCGTAAAGAAATGGTATAATATAGTAACTTAGTATACATTTGGTTTTCATATCTGGATAGATTTTTCAGGAATACTACGGAGCGTACCTGAAAAAACTTTGGGGTACACCAGTGCGCACTGTTTGAGAACCACTGCCCTAGACAGACAGACAGAGACACAAAAATGTAGTATTGAATTAACCCTTACTTTAATGTTTCTAAGAAATAATATTTTTTCTAAAAAAATGTTTAAAAAGATAAAATGTCAAAAAAATAATTTTTAAAAAGAATATTAGAAATTTTCAAAACATTTTTAAGGCTATTCATCTTTTTCATTTATTTATTTATTTATCTTTTTATTTATTATTTTTTTATTTTTTTGTGGCGCTATGATTTGAAAACAGGTGGTTTCTTTGAAACATATGTCAAATTTTTATCAACAGGAAAAGCTCACAAAGTCTCTACCCTGAAGCGACGACTCACCACCCCTGAGTATACGAGTTCATATTGTATTCACTTGAATAGACTTGTTCCCAGGTTTCTTAAGAGAAATAAAGTTTGAATAAATAATAACCTTTACGAAATACACCCACCTACTTTTGAGATACAAACAAGAAGTAAACAGACATCTGAAAGAAAACCTTGTTTTATAGACTGTAGTTTTAATAGTTCGACACAAACATGAATCTATACTGTTATTAAGAGTTTGGAAGTAGTTATCTCTAAAAAACGTATAATTACCAACAGTTCAGTTAAAGATGAAAACCACTAGACTGCTTGTAAAATTGAGCCATACATTTTGGATGAAACTGAACAACAGAAACATATTTCATATTTCAGTTATAGTAGTAAAGATATGAACTGTGTAGTTGAGCCATACTTTTTGGATGAGCTGACAACAGAAAAAATATTTCATATTTCAGTAAGGTATAGTAAAGATGCGAACTGTGCTGTGGAGCAATACTTTTTTGATGAGCTGACAACAGAAACATATTTCATATTTCAGTAAGGTATAGTAAAGATGCGAACTGTGATGTTGAGCCATACTTTTTGGATGAGCTGACAACAGAAAAAAAATTCATATTTCAGTAAGGTATAGTAAAGATGCGAACTGTGCTGTTGAGCAATACATTTTGGATGAGCTGACCACAGAAACTGTGCTGTTGAGCCATACTTTTTGGATGAGCTGACAACAGAAAAAAATCATTTGTCAGTAAGGTATAGTAAAGATGCGAACTGTGATGTTGAGCAATACATTTTGGATGAGCTGACAACAGAAACTGTGCTGTTGAGCCATACTTTTTGGATGAGCTGACAACAAAAATATTTCATATTTCAGTAAGGTATAGTAAAGATGCGAACTGTGCTGTTGAGCCATACATTTTGGATGAGGTGACAACAGAAACTGTGCTGTTGAGCCATACTTTTTGGATGAACTGACAACAGAAACATATTTCATATTTCAGTAAGTTATAGTAAAGATGCTAACTGTGCTGTTGAGCCATACTTTTTGGATGAGCTGACAACAGAAAACTATTTCATATTTCAGTAAGTTATAGTAAAGATGCTAACTGTGCTGTTGAGCCATACTTTTTGGATGAGCTGACATCAGAGACTGTGCTGTTGAGCCATACTTTTTGATGAGCTGACAACAGAAAACAAATTCATATTTCAGTAAGGTATAGTAAAGATGCGAACTGTGCTGTTGAGCCATACTTTTTTTGATGAGCTGACACAAGAAAAAATATTTCATAGTTCAGTAAGGTATAGTAAAGATGCGAACTGTCCTGTTGAGCCATACTTTTTGGATGAGCTGACAACAGAAAAATATTTCACATTTCAGTAAGGTATAGTAAAGATGCTAACTGTGCTGTTGAGCAATACATTTTGGATGAGCTGACAACAGAAACTGTGCTGTTGAGCCATACTTTTTGGATGAGCTGACAACAGAAAAAAATCATTTTTCAGTAAGGTATAGTAAAGATGCGAACTGTGCTGTTGAGCAATACATTTTGGATGAGCTGACAACAGAAAAATATTTCATATTTCCATAAGGTATAGTAAAGAGGCGAACTGTGCTGTTGAGTCATACTTCTTTGATGAGCTGACAACAGAAAATATTTCATAGTTCAGTAAGGTATAGTAAAGATGCGAACTGTCCTTGAGAGCATACTTTTTGATGAGCTGACAACAGAAAACTATTTCATATTTCAGTAAGGTATAGTAAAGATGCGAACTGTGCTGTTGAGCCATACTTCTTTGATGAGCTGACAACAGAAAAGAATTCATATTTCAGTAAGGTATAGTAAAGATGCGAACTGTGCTGTTGAGCCATACTTTTTGGATGAGCTGACAAAGAAAATATTTCATATTTCAGTTATAGTAATAAGATATGAACTGTTGTAGTTGAGCCATACATTTTGGATGAGCTGACAACAGAAAAATATTTCATATTTCAGTTATAGTAGTAAAGATGCGAACTGTGCTGTTGAGCTGCTTTTTGGATGAGTTGATAGCAGAAAATATTTCATATTTCAGTAGGTATAGTAAAGATGCGAACTGTGCTGTTGAGCCATACATTTTGGATGAGGTGACAACAGAAAATATTTCATATTTCAGTAAGGTATAGTAAAGATGCGAACTGTGCTGTTTGAGCCATACTTTTGGGATGAGCTGACAATGAAAAATATTAATATTTCAGTTATAGTATAAAGATATGAACTGTGTAGTTTGAGCCATACTTTTTGGATGAGCTGACAACAGAAAAATATTTCATATTTCACTAATCTATTATAATGGAGATTGTGTATTTTTCTGTCTGAAAACCGAAACTATATTCCTACTCAAATCACAATTCTCTTAGTTTATTGACATCACATTCTCCATGATTTTATTTTTATTTAAACCTCAATCTATTAATAAAATTGTCTTACATTATTAATCTGTTGACTATGTCTACATACTGACAACATGCAATTATATTTTAATAACAACAAAATAGCGGTTTACAGTGTGAACGGGAAGGCTAATTTGCATATTAATATTAAAAAATCGAATTTAATAAATATGTGCTTAGTATTATTGATTTTCTAACTGTTTGGTTTTATTTCAATGAAATATAAGCAAAAATCTCTTCAATAAATCTTAATTGAAATCTATTACAAGAAAAGATAAGTTTTCATTTTATTCTTTACTTCTCTTATAACTAATACTTATAATTAGAAAATAACAATGAAGACGAGGTGATGGAAAGTAAGTTTCAGTGTTTCCTTTTTTATTATACTCCCTCTGTTTCAAATCTTTTATTATACTCCCTCGGTTTCAAATCTTTTTTATCTGATTCTTATTTAGTTTTATTACCTTTCTAATTTAATATAAATATTTAATTACATTAAAAATTGAATACTTGCACCCGGAGGGTGCATATATTTGCTATATATCAGAGCGAACTGTGCTGTTGAGCCATACTTTTTTGATGAGGTGACAACAGAAAAATATTTCATATTTAGTTATTGTGTGTAGTGTAGAAAAATATTTCATATTTAGATTTCGGTATAGTAAAGATGCGAACTGTCTTTGAGCCTACTTTTTGGATGACTGACAACAGAAAAACATTCATATTTTCTAGTAAGGTATACAGTAAAGATGCGAACTGTGCTGTTGACCAACTTTTTTTGGATGAGCTGACAACAGAAAACATTCATATTTCACTAATAGTAATAAGGATGTTATCTGTGGAGTTGGGCCATACTTTTTGTATAAGCTGATAACAGAAATATATTTCATATTTAAGCAATTTCTTATAATAATAATGGAGATTCGCTGTCTGTAATGAAAACTACGTCACTGTTTACGTCACAAACCCAATACCACCATACTCACGCCTTTTTTTTTCAGTAACAAGAATAAACCTTAGTTACTTCTTGTTACTGAAAAAAAAAGGCGTGAGTATGTGTATTGGTTTTGTGACGTAAACAGTGACGTAGTTTCATTACAGACAGCGATTCCTTATTAATGAAGATTGCTTAAATATGAAATATATTTCTGTTATCAGCTTAATCACAAAAAGTAATGGCCCAACTCCACAGATAACATCCTTTATTACTATTAGTGAAATATGAATGTTTTTTCTGTTGTCAGCTCATCCAAAAGTATGGCTCAACAGCACGTTCGCATCTTTACTTACTTACTGAAATAGAATGTTTTTCTGTGTCAGCTCATCCAAAAAGTATGGCTCAAACAGCAGCAGTCGCATCCTTTACTATACTAAATTAAATATGAAATATTTTTTCTACACACACCACAATAACTGAAATATGAATATTTTTCTGTGTCACTCACAAAAAAGTATGGCTCACAGCACGTTCGCATCTTATTAGTATAGCAATATTATGCACCTCGGTGCAAGTATTCAGGTTTTAATGTAATAAAATATTATATTAAATTTTAGAAAGGTAATAAACTTAAATAAGAATACAGATAAAAGATTGAACAGGGAGTATAACTAAAAGATTTGAAACAGAGGAGTATAGATAAAAAGGAACAACTGAAAACTTATCTTCCATCACTCTCGTCTCATTGTTATTTTTTTCTAATTGTAAGTATTTTAGTTATAAGAGGAAGTAAAGAAAAATGAAACTTTATCTTTCTTGTTAATAGATTTCAATTAAGATTTATTGAAGAGATTTTTGCTTTATTTCATTGAAATAAAACCAAACAGTTAGAATCAATAATACTAAGCACATATTTATAAATTCGATTTTAAATTACTATGCAAATTAGGCTTCCGTCCACTGTAAACCGCTATTTTGTTGTATATATAAATATAATTGCATGTTGTAGTATGTAGACTAGTCAACAGTAATAAAATGTAACAATTTTATATAATTGAGGTTTTAAATTTAAAAATAAAATCATGGAGATGATGTCAATAACTAAGAGAAATTGTGATTTGAGTAGGATATAGTTTCGTTACAGAAGAAAAATACACAATCTCCATTAAATAAGATTTAGTGAAAATGAATATTTTTCTGTTTTTGTTCGCTCCATCCAAAAGTATGGCTAACTACACAGTTCATATCTTAACCTATTAACTGAAATATTAAATATTTTCTATTGTCAGCTCATCCAAAAGTGGCTCACAGCACAGTTCCGCATCTTTACTATACCCTACTGAAATATAAATATTTTTCTGTTGTCACCTCATCCAAAATGTTATGGCTCAACAGCACAGTTCGCATCTTTACTATACCTTACTGAATATAAATATTTTTTCTGCACAACTCATCCAAAGCCCCACACCAACGGGCCCCATGCTTCAACAGCAAGTTCGCATCTTTTAAAATACTATAAGCTGAATATGAATATTTTCTGTGTCAAGCTCATCCAAAATGTCATGGCTCAACTAAGCCGTTCATATCTTTATACTATAACTGATAATATGAAATATTTTTCTGTGTCAGCTCATCAAAGTATGGCTCAACAGCACAGTTCGCATCTTTCTATGACTTACTGAAAATATGAATTCTTTTGTTGTCGCTCATCAAGAAGTATGGCTCAACAGCACAGTTCGCATCTTTACTATACCTTACTGAAATATGAAATGTTTCTGTTGTCAGTCATCCAAAAGTATGGCTCAAACAGGACAGTTCGCATCTTTACTATACTTACTGAACTATGAAATATTTTTCTGTTGTCAGCTCATCAAGAAGTATGACTCAACAGCACAGTTCGCCTCCTTTAAACTATACCTAGGAAATATGAAATATTTTCTGTTTGTCAGCTCATCACGACCAACATGTATTGCTCAAGCAGCACAGTTCGCATCTTTACTATACCTTACTGAAAAATGAAGATTTTTTTCTGTTGTCAGCTCATCCAAAAAGTATGGCTCAACAGCAAGTTTCTTGTTGTCAGCTCATCCAAAATGTATTGCTCAACAGCAACAGTTTTAGGCATCTTCTATACTTACTGAATGTGAAATACTTTTTCTGTTGTCAGCTCCTCCAAAAAGTACTGGCTCAACAGGACAGTTCGCATCTTTAACTATACCTTACTGAACTATGAATAATTTTTCTGTGTCAGCTCATCAGAAAAGTATGGCTCAACAGACAGTTCGCATTTTACTTATCCTTACTGAATATGAATTTGTTTTCTGTTGTCAGCTCAATCCAACAAGTTATGGCTCAACAGCACAGTCTCTGATGTCACTCATCCAAAAAGTGGCTCAACAGCACAAGTTAGCATCTTACTATAACTATGAAATAAGGGGGGGGGGGGGGGGGGGGGGGGGGGGGGGTGAATATTTTCTGTGTCAGCTCATCCAAAGTATGGCTCAACACACAGTTAGCATCTTTACTATAAATTACTGAAATATGAATATGTTTCTGTTGTCAGTTCACAAAAAGTATGGCTCAACAGACAGTTTCTGTTGTCACCCTATCCAAAATGTAATGGCTCAACAGCACGTTCGCATCTTTACTATACCTTTACTGAATATGAAATATTTTTGTTGTCAGCTCATCCAAAAAGTATGGCTCAACAGCACAGTTTGTTGTTCAGCTCACTCCAAAATGTATTGCTCAACATCACGTCGCATCTTTACTATACTTTACTGAAATGATTTTTTTCGTTGTCGCTCATCCAAAAAGTATGGCTCAACAGCACAGTTTTGTGGTCAGCTCATCCAAATGTATTGCTCAACAGCACAGTTCTGCATCTTTACTATACTTACTGAAATATGAATTTTTTTTTCTGTTGTCAGCCATCAAAAAGTATGGCTCAACATCACCCGTTCGCATCTTACTATATACTTACTGAAATATGAAATCTGTTTCTGTGTCAGCTCATCAAAAAAGTATTGCCTCACAGCACAGGTTCGCATCTTTACTATACCTTACTGAAATATGAAATATTTTTTCTGTTGTCAGCTCATCCAAAAAGTATGGCTCAAACTCACAGTTCATATCTTTACTACTATAACTGAAATAATGAAAATATGTTTCTGTTGTCAGTTCATCCAAAAGTTAATGGCTCAATTTTACAAGCAGTCTAGTGGTTTTCATCTTTAACTGAACTGTTGGGTAATTATACGTTGTTTAGGAGATAACTACTCCAAACTTAATAACAAGTATAGATCATTTTGTGTCCGAACTATTACAAACTAAGTCTATAAAACAAGGTCTTTGCGTTTCAGATGTTGTTTTACTTCTGTTTTGATAAAGTAGGTGGTGTATTTCGTAAGGTTATTTATTTTATTCAAACTTTATTCTCTTAAGAACCTGGAACAGTCCTATTCAAGTGAATAGCATATGAACTCGTATACTCAGGGTGGTGAGTCGCGCTTCAGGGTAGAGACTTTGTGAGCTTTTCCGTTGATAAAAATTTGACATTATTTCAAAGAACCACCTTTTTCAAATCATAGCGCCACAAAAAAATCAAAAAATAATAAAAAAAAGATAAATAAAATAAATAAATGAAAAAGATGAATAGCTTAAAAATGTTTTTGAAATTTTCTAATATTCTTTTTAAAATTATTTTTTTGACATTTTATCTTTTAACATTTTTTTAGAAAAATTTATTTCTAGAAACATTAAAGTAAGGGTTAATTCATACTACATTTTGTTCTTGTCTGTCCTGCTAGGGAAGTGGTTCTCAACAGCTGCGCACTGGTGTACCCAAAGTTTTCAGGTACGCTCCGTAGTATTCCTGAAAATCTATCCAGATATGAAACTCAATGTATACTAAGTTACTATATTATACCAATTTCTTACGAACATTCCTGTTTGTTTCATTGCGACCCATTATTAGATAGTTTATAAGTTACTTTTCTGCAACTAAAATAAAAACACAGGCCCATTTTTTGTTGCAATTTTCCACCTCATATTTATGTGAACTGAAATTTTCAATCCTAATTAGAACGTTTCTGCGATGGCCCTCCCGGCCTTCTTCAGGTATTTCTTGTGACTCAGGAGCCTTTCGAAACTCAGGAACCTTGTCGTGATCGTGAAGCCATCACGGAAGTTTAAACGCCAACCCTTTATTCAATCCACAGAGTTATCTCTGTTCATACCCCCCGCCCCCCCCCCCCGCCCCCCCCCCCCCCCCCCCCCCCCCCCCCCCCCCCCCCCTCCTCTAACTATACTGGGGTACAGGTGTTTAGCTGTGTTGATATTATTTCATTTTATTTGTCGTTTTTGACGAGGATTAACCTGCAGCCTAAGATGATTTACTGTAATTTAGAAGAGTCTTAACCAACGATTTCATTCCACTATCGCTGTGTGTCTCAAGCTGGACAATTCCCGAGCTTCGAGAGATCCAGAGGCCCGAAAGGCAAATACCTGAAGAATACAGCTTAAACATGTACAGCCTAGCTGTGTTAGTGAATGAGAACAGGACACCCCCGTGGATTGAATAAAGGTTGGTTTTCAACTTCCCTGATGGCTCCCGGATTACCACAAGGTCCTGAGTCGACGTAATTACCTAGAAGGCCGACTGAAACATGTGTAGCATATAACAATAAAGTGAAGAACAATATCTGAATAATCCAATAATAGCCTATATTTTTTTGAAATTTGTTAATATTGTTTTAAAATTGTTTTCTGACAGTTTTTGCTTTTTGAACTTTAGAAAAATAATAATTCTTAGAAATTTAAAGTAAGGTATTCTGAATGTTGGAGATGAAGCTTGATGATTAGTATTATCTGCGTTTATTCCGATATTGTCCTCATCTTCATTGTTATCTGTACAACGTTTTGGCCGATGTGCCTCCGGCTTCTCGGGTATTTTGTCGGACTCGGGAACCTTCTTTTCGACTTTCGGAACCTTCTTGTGTATATGGGAGCCATCACGAACTTTGAAGCTAACCTTTATTCAGTCCACGTGGGTACCCTGAACAAAAGTTCCGTGATGGCTCAGATTACGACAAGCAAGTTCCCGAGTTCGAAGCAGAAGGTTCCGAGTCTGAAAAGAATATTGAAAAAGTCCGGAGGAACATCGACCGAAACTTTGTAATGGATAACAATTAAGATGAGGACAATAGTCCGAATAAGCAGTTAAGCTTATTCTATAATTTGTAGTTTCTCTGTCTGTCTCTTCGGGATCAATCGAAAAGAAACCTCTACTAAGATCAAATAAAACATTTTTGGTAATAATTTTACAAGGAATCCATTGCTGGATTTATATAAGGTGCGTCAAAAAAGTATAGAGATTTTCGGTACTTTTTGACACACCTTGTATTCTGAAATAAATTAACGTTAAATTTATTGTTCATTCCTATCTTGGTAACTACAGCTTCATCTCGATAATTTTTGACACACCTTGTATATACACCTGGATTCTCTGGGGTCTATAATACTATATTTGTGTGTCCGCCTGTCCGGGGATGTTGTTGACATCTTCTGTCTACTAAGACGGTGGCGTAGTGTTACATTTTTTATCTGCAACTGCGTATGTGGTGAACAATGGCAATCGCTGGTGCAGTGACTGCAAAAAAACAGTAATGCTTGCTAAAGTTGCTTTTGTATCTCCTCCTTTTGGCTCTCTTTCCGTGGCGGCTTCTTTCTCTCTTTTTTTCACTCCTTCCCGTTCCTTGTTTGACGAGGAGGTGCAGGTTCGCACGGTCTCTGCACAAAGCCTCCCATGTGTTGGTGTTAATGTGGCATGTCTTCATGTCTCTCTTGCGACATCTTTTAAGCGCAGGTGTAGGCTCCCACGGTCGGGTGACCTCTACTAATTCTTTGTAAACGCGCAATTTGGTTCTTTTCTTTGTAAACAGCGGCAATTTGGTTCCTTAGTAAGGCTGGCATTGTCCCAGACTCTCTGGTCAGTTTGGCATAACTGCCGCCGCTCGCTTTTCTGCTGTTGACTTCTGTCAGTGGAACTGAATTGGCAATCGTGGGGATGTAATTGAAAAAAAAAATCCCCTATCAATATAAAGAAGAAATTTCTATGTATTAATTTTACAAGGAATCCGGAGAGTGTATTTATTAAAGAAGTCTTAAAAATGTTTGACATTTCTTATATTCTTTTTTAGAATTACTCTTTTCAGACATTTTATCTTAATTTTTTAAAAAAGAAATTATCATTTTTAGAATATAAAGTAAGTGTTAAGCTTATATTATATTTGTAGTGTCTGTCTGTCTCGGCTTTCATCTATGTGACAGAAGGGGTAGATGCGGGTCTTAATGTCCTTTATCTATTTAACTCATAACTTTGCTTTTTAATCATACATAGGATAGGATAGAAAGCGGAGGTTGAGGAGAGGGTAGCTCTCAAGGTAAATTTTTGACTTACGAGAAGGGCACTTCGGTTTGAATTCAGAGTTTTCCTTCTCCTATACTGGTTGCTATACAAGAAGAAGAAGGAGGAAAGACAGAGGGTAGAGCTCTCAAAGTAATTTGACTTACGAGAAGAGAGCATCTTGTTTGAATTCAGTTTTCCTTCTCCCAGATCGTTGCCATACCAAGGTAAAATAGTCAAGACGTTTTTGTTTATTCATTTTTGTCGTATTCAAATTTTTTAAACGCCATTATATACATAATGACAGGAGACAATTCAATACATATAAAATAAAAAAATAATGTTTTTTGTCTATCGATTTCAAAGTAAACTTTATCTCAGAGACTGTTTTCAGAAATGAACGCGTTTCTTTTTTTTGTGTCGTTGTACTTTTCACTAGGGCTAGACCAAGGAGATTGTTTTGGCGTTTGAGGTGGAGCGCACACTGCCATCAGCTACCTACTTTACCGCACAGATCCTGTGCTACTCATACGCTGAGTTGGCAAGGCCGGTATCGAACAGGAATTCTTACGATTCTAGTCATAAAAATACATACGCACTCATAGTGCATGTTCCCAAATACACATTCATATACATCAAGCTAAAACACATACACAACATAAGTACACATAACAATTCATCCTACATGACTTCCCCCTCTCTCACACACACTACCTACTCTACTTTGGCTGTGACATTTTGTTGACTCATTTTTAAACGATGTCTAGAATCTGAATGGTGGGAAAAAAGAAGATGAAATTATAATATCAGTAAACCTGGAAACCCGAGAAAAAATCTATATCTAAAAAGGTTATGTTATATGAGAGATGCATTGGTTTTGTTTAGGAATAACTGCTGATCAATACATCTCATAATAACAAGGATAATATCATAACAATGATAATGAATAGAATAAAAAATGAATATTATCGGTGCGAAAAAAAAATCATAAAAAGAAAAAACGGCACAAGTTGAATATGTTCGACATGTCAGTTCATGATTTTATTAAATGCTGTACATTATCGTTTTAAAGGATGAGGCTAAAACTGTATTTGCAAAGACAAAATGAACATGAATGAAACGTTTCTTTTACTTCATATACGAGTCGTGTTTGAAAAATTATTAAAGCTGAAGCTGTATTTTACCAAGAGAGAAAATAAAAATGAATGAAACGTTCATTTTCTTCGAATACAAGCTGTGTTGAAAAAAGTATCGAGATTGAAGCTGTAAATTTGCAAAGACAAAATGACAATGAATGAAACGTTTCTTTACTTCATAATACGAGCTGTGTTCAAAAAGTATCGTGAGTGACGCTGTATTTCAAGAGAGAAATGAACAATGAATGGAACGTTAATTTTTCAAAATCCCGAGCTGTGTTCATAGGGTTCATATCATGACGAAGCTGTATTTTACCAAGACAGGCACGTTAATTTTCATTTTTTTTTTTGTAGGACTAGAAGCTCTCTGTGCCTTCGCAACAGGAAGTAGAAAAGGTAAACGTCCTTGTCCAGGTTGGGTGAGAAACCCTCTTTTACGGTATTTTGGTACCAGACGTGTGAGCTCGTAGAAACGAGCTCTTGTCTCAAGTCTCTTGTGACTGAAGGCAACTTTCCCTCAGTGAGGAGTAACAACTGAAGACTCAAACTGACACCTCCCTCACGAGGAGATATATAAGAACTGTCAGTACTGCCCCTAAGTACTTGTATAATTAACGTTGTTGAGTTTATCATGTGAATAATAAGGTTAAAAAGTAATGTGCTTTCTCTGTCGTCATTACATTCTGTGACCTTATATTTTGTCCTCATAGACTGTAAGGCAGCTATACCTACACTTTTATAAATACAAGATGTGTCTGAAAGAGGTATCGAGACTGGAGCTTGTAAATTTACAAGACAGAAATAAACGATGTTGTAAACGTTAATTCTTAATAGACTACTCGAGTGTGTTCAGAAGTACCAATACTTAAACTGCATTTGCATATACAGAAATGATGATGAATGAAACGTTATTTGCTTTAATAAAATACGAACTGAACTTTCAAAAATGAAATCGAGACTGCAGCTGTATTTACCAGGACAAATTGAACAACGAGGGAACGTCATTTTTCTCAAAATACGAGTCGTGTTGCAAAATTATCAAAAAATGAACTGTAATTTACAGAGACAGAATTGAACCAATGAATGAAACGTTCATTTCTTCGAAACACGAGCTGTGTTTAAATATTGTCAGAATGAAGGCTGTATTTACGCAATACAGATGATGAACGAGGGATTGAACGTTAGTTTTTTAAATATAAAATACTAGGTAGTCAAAAAGTATCGAGAACATAGGCTGTATTTACGCAAGACAGAAATAAAAATGAATGAAACATAGTTTTGTATTTATAAATAAAATTGAGTCTTTAAAAAAACTTCAAGACTGAAGCTTGTATTTACCAGGACCAAATAAACATGAAGGGAACGTCATTTTTCTTCAATACGAGCTGTGTTAAAATGCGACAAGAATGAAGCTGTATTTCAAGGATTAGAAAGGAAGCAATGATGGAAGTTAATTCTTCAAATGCGAGCTGTGTTCAATAAGTATAGAGACTGAAGCTGTAATTGTTTTTGACTCTACCGCGTGGGTGGTTAAACTGAATATCGACTGCAAACAGTGAATGTAATGGACTCTATCCATTTTCGTCCTGGATTTGAACTCCATCCAATTCTTTACAATGATAACCATTAACAATGCGCCTATTTCCTTTATGGTGTTATTCATTCATAATTGATTTTTTCTTCCTCTCCTCTTTTCGCTGTCTAGTTCGGAACGCACCCCGGGGTGGGGGTACATTGTCAGTGCTTGTTAAAGAAAAGCAGGGATGCTTAAATATGCATTGATTATTAAAATTTTGGATTTTCCACAAACCGAAGGATGGTTGGAGGGGGGGGTCGGAAACTGATTATTCATATGTGGGATAAGAAATTTACATACCTTTCCCGCAAGGGTATTAGTCGAAAGTGAGTGGAACGTTCGAAATGCACTTACTTCGATGTCGTGCTCAACCCTCTAACTCAAGACCGCAGGCTCTCCCGGACAATAAATCAACTCCGATGTTTTTTCATGAGAGAAATTCAAATTATTTTATTAAACAAAATAAGCGAAACTTCGATAATAGTAATCGTCACATTAAAAAAGAAAAAAAGCCCCAGGCTTTTATCTAAAGCAGAGGAAAAAGAGAGAAAACTAGAGAAGTTCCATCTCCCCTCCTATTTAGGAGGGAGGGTTCTCTGTTTTTGGTTTTCTAAATTAAAGATAATATCAAAATAAATCAAATCGATTAACGCTATTTACCCTGCATTAGATATATCCTGGAAACTTTGTTAGAAATTAGAAATGAACCTTATTTACCAATATGATATCTAATTAACCTTTTAATAATTTATTATTTTTCGGTTCCAGGGATGGAGGGGAGAGAGCCTCTCACTCAAAGAGAAGTTAATAAACATCGTTAAACAATATTAATTCATATTTACTTAACTTTATTCTGGCCTCACATTCCAACTCTCTCTCTACACTCATTTTAACTCCCACTTTACGAAGGTGTGGTCTGAAAAGTAATGAGACTGTCTGTCACAAAACAATTCACGCGTAGGTGATGTTTTGTTGCTAAGTATAAATAATAGAAAGACAAGTAATAAACTAAAAGCGTGCTCAATAACTGTAGAACAATATGCAATACGCCATAGTATAAGTAAATCATCGTTGAGTGAGGTTATCGTTGTCTGCTATGGAACACTTATAAGCAGCAAATCATTTTAAATGGTCATCCTGTTTTCACTTGCGATAGACAAGGAGATTATTTAGCGTCTGAGGTTGGAGCGCACACCTACCATCAGCTCCTTACTTTACCGCACAGATCCCTGGCACTCATACGCTGAGTTGGCGAGGGCCGGTATCGAAATGTCTAGGAACTTGTGGTTTCTAGCCGACGCTCTACGACTGAATATATTATATAATATATATATAGCTTATTTCTATGCAATATATATATACATATATATTAATTATATTACACACACACACCACACACATATATATATATATAATATATGTATATATATCATTCATACTATATCAGTTGTTGGTGAATAAAGTTGTTGTAATGGGAATAGTCCCACACCCCCTCTCACCCATGTGGTCTGGACTTAATATAGTGACACGCATAAGCTGGGCTGGACTTCGAGGATGAGTAGCGTACNTGTAAATTAAGTAGGCAGACTGATGGCCTCATTAACGTTGGCCTCGAGTACACCAGCTCTGCGGCAGATGAAGGAACAACTATTGAATCCCCAAATTCTGCCTCAAAGAAATTCAAACTGGTGCCTGTCACCCTATCCTGGCTCCTACGGCAGGGGTTGATACAGGATAAATAATATAATCTACTATATCAATATATCATATAACTATATACTATATATTATGGTAAACGAGACTTGGCTGCATACCTCATTCCAAGGTCTCAAACCTGGCAAGACGGTAGACTGCTTAAAGAGTGTCAGCCAGCTGCATAAGAGGTCCGAAACCTTGAAACACGTGCTTCGTGTGATAACTTATTCCATTAATTACTAATTACTATATAATATATAAAAAATTACCTACGCGGATACCTATACTACTATACTATAGTATAGTTATCTGCTACTTATATCATATACATCACGTATATATTATATACTCCCATACAACCAATAACGGTTCTCTAGCCCAATAAAGCTCTCATTCC
Organism: Doryteuthis pealeii; assembly: GCA_023376005.1. NCBI lineage: Eukaryota > Metazoa > Mollusca > Cephalopoda > Myopsida > Loliginidae > Doryteuthis > Doryteuthis pealeii. The sequence continues at coordinate 53,395,868 of CM042178.1, read as the reverse complement.
CACATACACATAACTACTCATCCACGCACATCACAATCCACCCACATTCCTCGGCACCCTAAAGGACTATAATATTTCCCCCAAAAATAACCTGTGGAAATCCTAAAACATCACACCTTACCAAGATCTTAATACAAAACAAATGCCCCGCTTCTTTGCCCTCCAGAAACTTACTCCATTATTCATCCACCACGTTCACGCCATTGTACCCTCCTAAACAAGAAAAAGCTGAAATACTATCCAAGTGCTTAAACATGAAAATAAACCAACCCTCGTATAACAATTCTCGACCCATACACATTAACCACCAACGCCCATGCATCACTCACACATCCACTACCCACATGCCCCACCACCACCACCGCATACTTACGCACAACATAACACCACCAGGCGCATCTTCCACCCACCAGTACATTAACACTAACCCAATATTCAACACCTGCCAAGACATACCATCAGAAACCGTAAGTATAATTTTTTCTCTACTCGACACACCATACCCCATAACTGTATCCTGAAGTACCATAACCCACTCCCCAGCTAACCGCAGTATTTACTCCGCCAAACAATAACTAAATTTGGTAACACCGTGCTATATTAACGACACCACCAACCACTCTCTACCACACGGCCACACGCGCAATGCATCCATGCATACACGTCGGCACCCCTTCCCATCCTCCTTTTACACCAGCACCAATTCAATCCCCCATTACTATGCTCGTTGATGGGCAGTATAGGTGAAATTAATGTTTTTATATGTTTACTTAAGAGCTATTTGTTACCAAACTAGTTCAATATGTAAACAAAGTCATATAATCTGCATATTAAACTCTCTCTCACCTTTCTTCTTTCTTTTCCTTTTAACATTTCATATGTTCGATTGGAAACACGATTTAGCGTTATCACTTTCAACCCGGCGCCTCATCCATCTATCTTCTTCTACTCCCGTTCTTTCTTTATTTATGCATTTTCTGTGAGCATTGTCCCTTTTCTTCTCTTTATTCTTTAGATAAAAACGGGAACAGACCCATTATTTAGCTTATGTGACAAACACTCTATAAGAAATAAGAATCTCCGGGGATAAACAACACACGACAATCAGGAATTTAAGATCATCCGGCCACCTTTCATCTTGGACGATTTGCACGGTCTCATTTTAAACGAAGTGTTGCAAAATGATAACCGGTCGTGCCTTTTTCATCGGGCACCATGCAGCATCTAATGATTATAGTCTTACTTCGTGCTTTACAAAAGAAACGGTGCACATCGTCTACGGCTCGACCAGCAAGCCTCTTACAAGCAGAGCCTAGAACAATCTCAACGTTACCCTACGTCGGCAGTGAACTATCCTCAATCCACAACTAAACACGTTAACTGGCATGTCAAGAAGAGGCAAGTGCACCGTCCGAATAAATAGACTTTCCACAGTTATATGGAAATCAGAATCTCCCCGTAAGTTGCACACGACACACTTCTCATCCCAACGGGCGTCAGTGGTATCGGTGCTGCTATCGCTATGCTGCCACCACTTTTGAACCTTGACGAGCGGCTGTTCTGGAAAACTAGACTAGAGGGAGAGGACTCGCCGCACACAGAGGATGTGTGCGTGGGTATCATTCGACGCCAAATCGTGACACCCGCACAGCATCCACGAGAACGCAAGCATATACCTGTCCCCCTGCTACACAAACCATCCGCGAGTAAGACGCGAACCAGACATTCGCGGACACTGTCAGCAAGCAACGAATGAAACTCATTAAGCGACATTCTACTAATGCGAAAACCGCACACAATGATACGATACTCAGTTTGGTTTGGTTCAACGAGCATAGTCACAACCTCAGTGGGTCATTACATGTCGCATAACGATCTTGAAATAATGGATATTGGCATTTGCTTTGCTCAATTACGGACACTATCAACCTCACGTGCAGCTCATTTTAATGATCGATAAAGCTTTTGAAATGAAATCAATTCTTTAATGGATAATACCACATCTTTTTCTAGACAATACATTTTCTAATTCTAACCCATAGATGCTGACACCCTAACAGGCTTACTACCACTCGCGAGTCAGAGTGTGAGACCAGGGAGCAAATGGTGCATCAAGGGCCGTGCTCCACAATCCCCACAAATCCTCCCAAACACAACTGGAACCTCCACTCAATCACGATAGAAGTTTTACACGTCCACTTTCCCAGCGACAGAATAGACCCAAGCCACCCGCCCTTCTCAGCACCCATATGATAACAAAGAGGGTTGGGGCTTGCCACAAGGGCAATAGGGTTGGCGAAAGATCACTATAGGTCATGCTAGGATTGACGTGACCAGCCCGATTCGATCAGTGACGAGGGGCGTCCGTCTAGACCCCACAACACCGATAGGGCCAAAGATGGAGTATTGACAAAGTCTCATGGCGCAACACTGCTCATACATCTAGATGGACGTCTATCTCAATTGAGCATCGACGCGGTCGGCCTCCAAATGACGTGGATCTCGCCCACAACAGGCGTAGAGCCCCATCTGAAAGCGAGTCTTTACCACCTACACATGCAGAGGCATGCAGTAGGGTTGCATAGTGTCTAACGCAATCCAGCCGGATCAGAGCAGCGAGCAGACGCCATACTAGATGCGGCTGCAAGCGAAGACACTTACACTGACCAGCCCTAGGTGCAGACCTTACAGCAGCGCTGTGCCGAATAGGACCTCCCGGCCAGTAACATGAATGATAGGACATATTGATGCGCCGAGAGATTTCATGGTATCTATCGCGCTGTGCTGGCGCGTACCACTCATTATTATCTAATTATCTCATCTATCTATTATTATAATCAGATTACTATATGCAACCAGAGGTGCAATATCAAGAACTTAATAGAACATCACTGAACAGCAGTTTGACTCTCTGCCCGATGACCACTGCCATTCTGAGGTGCTCACACGAATCCTTTTATCATGAATTATCTGCTAGTACACGCGTCAAACCAATGCGGCCCTAGTATTGATTACCACATCTAATACACCTAACACCTGCAATTACACAAAAGCTGACATGAATATATACGTCCATAGTCACGCTAGATATATCATAAGTTAATATAAACATACTAAGATATATAATAAAGCCTAATGTAGGATTCCTCTTATCATGTCCATTAGGTTCTGTACATCATACATCCGCATCAAGACTAAATCTGTCAAGTAAAACACATACTGCAATTTTCCCTCTCACTCGAATCTCTAATTGATCGACATGCATAACTACTATATACTAACCTACACTGCAGACGTCGAGGCTATCATATACACTACACTATACTAGACCACAGACTACATATATATATACTCAATAACTAATACGTGGAGAATGATGGTGCTTAATCAAGTCGTCTACTAATTTTGGAAATTAATGATTAATAATATAATACAATTAGCCGGGCCGTTATCCAACTTCAACATGCGTTAAGCGCCTATATCAAATTCGTACGGAAAAAAATCCGAGCACATCCAAACTCATCTGTACTGTACATTTCTCAATAATGTTATAGCCCCATTCTCAATCATTAAATAGTCTACTGCCCCGCCTAATTGATATAATTACTCTACATTACAAATCTACATTTTCAAACACACTTAGGTAATCCGCACTGTCAATTACAGTCACACTAATCTCTCCCAAAAATTGGTACTTCGGCTATAAAAAGCACATATGCCATAAACCACATCGCTTGTTTTATTTACCTGCTCATATATAATACCCATCCCCCCGATCACAACAACGATGTGACACAAGGATATATTTTTAAGCGCGAAAGTTTAATAGCTAATATTCATGATGTATTTCAGTTCTCTGGATGGTTTACCTAGCCATAGGAATAAGAAGCCCAGTCTGCTCCCTGCTCCTTACCATAGCTGGAGGGAAGATTTGATTAAATACCTTCTGCCAAGGATATTAGCGCATCTGCTGAACCTGCAAACAGTTTCGTTCCAGGAATTGAAGCTCGTGGTACGAGGAGCTCCATTTCCTTACATAACCTAAAATTACAGAGAACGCGCCTCCCACATACATATACCTATCATATATATAATAATATATATTATATATAATATATATATCCTCATTGGCCCAGAAATATAACCAACTAATTGTTTTTGCTTACTAGCCTCATCCGCAGGGGCAAAGAGTCCAGATTCTTTCCGCGTATCATGAGCGCGAGTAAGCGGAAAACTCATTAGTTGGTCTGATAATATATTACCAACCCTCCACCACCGAGCAGCTGATGTGATACAAAGATCAATTCTTAAGCGGCAGAGTTGCAGCAGTTTGCAAATCAGAGTTTTTCCTGGTCTTAAACTTGAGAAGTTACATAAACCTTCCATTCTAAATTAATGTCGTCTCGACATATAAACATTTAATTTCGACCACATTCTAATCTCATTATGACACAATTCCAGCGCATTTTTTACGAAACATTTGATAAATAATTATCCTCTTATTAGTTACCACCAATTTTTCCCTGTGAAATTTACCGCACCACTCCTAATATTTGATAACAATGAAACTTGCATAAAAATGATATCTCTGTGAAAATAAATTCCTTCATCGCAAAGAAGAATCATCTAAACAAATCACCTGATCGACTTGTTTTTAATTTTCAGCTTACGGCAAATAACTGAATAATTATGATGAGAGTAACAATGTTTTCATTTTTTGCACCGTTAATTCAACTGAACGATTTAACGGTAGCCAAAACACAATCTTACGAAAGAAGATTCATTAACAATAATACATCATGTAGATAACATATACATGGCTTCGATTTCACGAAAATACATTACGGGGAAAAAAATTTGTTATACGAGGTCATCCCCTATTCTTAATTTCACATTAGCGCTCAATCCCTTGGGAAAAGGTATGAATTCCTACCCACACTCCAGCACTTGCGGTACGAATTTAGCCAGAGCAGACTGGTTCTTTAACTATTGGCTAGGTAACAGTCTAGGAGAAGGAAACAACCTCTGAATTCAAACTGTTGAACAGCGATTACAGAATTGAACCTTGTGTATCACATCCTGCTCGTGCGCGGGGGGCGGAGGGTGAATAATATATATATATATAATATTAATTCACTATATATAGGCTGCATCTATATGCACCTATATATACATATATATTATATATATACTATTATTATATATATGTGGTGTTGTGTATACTATACATTATATGTTATATATTCATTATAAGAAAGGCTAACTTTAATAAGGAAAGTTTGTTATTTAATTCATTCAATAATTTCTAACTGATAAATAAATAGGCAGATTTTTTTTTAAAAATTAAGTTTTTCTCTCCTGTTGTTTACAAATACCGGTCGAATCTTACTCTCGGCCAGAAACTTGAAAAATGTCGGAAAATTAGGGAGACCCATGAAAAAAGCAGAACCCACAAATTTTGTAACATAACCGTTAATTTTCAACTATTGAGTGGTTTCCGGTAAATAGCAGGAGCAGACTGGCGTCTCTTTAACCCATAGGCTAGACGTAACCAGCTCTAGGAGAAGGGAACACTCCTGAATTTAAAACCTGTTGAACTCCGCTTAAGGATAATTGACTTGTGTTCGATATTCCTGCTACGTGTGGAGACGTTGGTAAATATATATATATATATATTATATGATATATATTATATATTATATATTTATATTTGATATATTTGCACGACAAACTTGCTATATACTTACTATATGCTATGTATATATATATATATTGATTTTATATTAGGCGCACATACTTGCCATAGTATATATATATATATAATTAAATAATTATAGTATATATAACTATTATATATATATTGAATTATATTAAGCGCACATACTTGCCCATATAATTATGTGGGTGTGTGTGTCATGTTATAATTTTATATTATTCAACACACACCGCCCGCCACCAGAATATATATATATATACTATTTATTATGCATACATACCGCTCACCCACTATATAGTAATATATATAACTATTATATTGATTCATATTAGCACACATACATTGCCATAATATATTGTGGTGTCGATGCTGTGTGAGTTATTATTATGCAGACACACATCGCAACTCATATATATTATATATATACTATTAACTATATATATAATGTGTGTTGTGTGTGGTGTGTACACCGTCCTTTAAGATCGAATACAACCTCATCATATAATACTTAACCCAATGGCGAACAGGCATAAACAGAATAGAGAGGTATGATCGACGATATAAATATATCTTAAACTGACTTTTGAATGTCAAATATAAGCTTTTTTTTTATGACGGGGGGTAGACACACAAAAGAAGGAAAGATGACGAATTCTGTAGCTTCGCTTGCAAATCTATACACAACAACACAATATTAGGGGCTGTGCTGTGTGTGGGGGTGCGGGAGGGGCCTTATTAAAAAACAATTTGGCATTTTATCATTCATAAGATAACACTGCCCATTATTTTCGTGATATTTGCGATCATGTGTTTTATGTGATTTTGCTTCAAGCCCTTGCGTTATATATGAAATATCTTTTTTTTTTTAATATATAGACAGAAAACGGATTTTACACAGCATGGGAATCATTTTTTGTTCTATCATTGTTCATTATACAACACTTCTTGTATTTATTCTGTCCTAATCTTTTCGGATCGTTAGTTTATCTAATCCTATATCCTATTCTGTCTGTCTTCTATCCTCTCTGTTGATCGTTAACTTTATCTTCATGTTACTTTTAGATAGAACACGTTTTTCAGCTACAATACATCAAACAAATTGAATGCAAATAATGAACAGTGTCCGCTGCTCTACTGTATGCGCATGCACCCTTTGACTCTAACGAAACTATTGGAGAGAACACTACTATGGCGGAGGCAAGTTTTCAGCTACCAAAACGTACGAAGAATGAAAAAATTCATAGCGGCAACCCCGTGTTCTGATACCTGTATGGTTGCACATTTGACTACAAAACTATTGGCGAAAGAAGAACACCTTTTTAGATAGAGAAGTTTTCCAGCTCAAAACATGCAACCAAATTGCAATTAGAATCCATTGTCTCAATCATTATCTATCTGTTCTATCTTACTTTGTTGTGTCTGTTTCGCGTACCTAGCTATTCTTGTTCATTATCTATCTGTGTCTGTTCATGTATCTGTCTATCAATCTTGTTCATTATTACCTGTCTATCTACCTTTTCTGTATTTATTGTCTATCTATCTTTGCTGATTATCTATCTGTCTACTGTTACCTGTTCGTGTACCATATCTTTGTCTCATTCTGTTCTTTCTATCTTCGACTGTTCATATATCCTATCTATCTTTCTGCTATTTATCTATCATTAGTCCTGTTCGTTATACTTATCTATCTGCTCCTATCTGTCTTTGTTCATTACTTATGTAATCTAGTCTTTGTCTGCTCCTTATCTCTACCTATCTTTGAATGTTTTTGTTATTGTAATGAATCTATCTTTGTCGTTAATTATCTATCTTCGGCTGGTTTCCTTAATCTACTCTGTCTATCTATCTTTGTTCGTATTACTACCTATCTTTCGACTGTTCATTATCTATATATTATTATCTTTATTTATCTATCTATTCGTTGTATGTTCATTATCTATCTGTCTATTAAATTTTCAATGTCCATCTTGCAATCAAGCTAAAGCGGATAGGCCAGGTTCACTCAATACCTACGGTAGTAATATCTTTATCCACAGACTAACGAGTGCTAATACACACACAATAAGGAAGGCACCAGGCTTCTACAGACATTCAATCATATCATATGGAAATCTGACTGTATTTAATAAGTAAAACAAGACTTCTTTTCAAGTTGTAGCTTGTATTCTGCTACTGTACGCTGCACCACTTGGACCCTAACGGAAACGACCTAGAGATAATCTAACTGAGAGCTGCCACAAAAATGTTGCGTATAGTCTTAAACCAAATGCGTTGAGAGCTACACCCCACAAAAAAGCAGCTGTAACGCACATGCCCTCATTAAAAAGCGGCACGGAGTGAGATGAACACGACATAACTGGATACACTGGACGTAAGCTAAGACGAACGTCATACAGTACCGTTTCCATCTTGGCTGATGGCGGCGGCATGGACATGCTCAATGGGAACCGTGCGAGTCAAAGTACCTACATCGATCCCAGCCTGTGCAGATTCTTGGAATGCTGCGCGGAGGAACCCCTCGATTTGTAATCATGGATTGGACGGGTGGGCGGGCGATTTGTCATAGATGTTCAGTGCTTCCAGCAGGACCGTTGTGCTGCGATGACGAAGACCATGTCACATGAGTCAAGGCAGTGAATACTCATCTACAGGAAAGCGATTTCAGTATATACATAGGAAAGTCACATGGACCGTTATGGGACAAAGGGGTGGGATTATCCATCATATGGGAAATTCTGATCTCACTGATAAGATAAAGTGAAAAAATTCTCCAAAGCTTGTAGCTGTGTTCGTTGATATCTGTTATGGCTGCAATGCACTAGGATCTAACAGACGCTTGGCCGAAAGAAACCTTTTCAAGATGAGCAAGTTCCTTACAGGCTACAAATCATCCAAACATAATTGAAATGCAAATCATAGCAGTGTCCGTGGCTATTGTATGGCTGCACCCCTTGGAATGGAGATGCAAAATAATTAGCAGTGTCCGTGCTATTGTATGGCCTGCCACCACCTCGGATTCGTTTTGGCGGACAATAATGACCTTTTAGATAGAGCAATTTTCAGCTACAAATCGTCAACAAATTAATAAACTATCATAGCTTGTATCCGTGCTTAACTGTTGGTTGCACCTTTCTGGAATCTAACCGAAACACGCTTTGGCCGAAAGACCATTTCCTTAAGACTAGAGGCAAGTTTTCATCCTATATAAAACATCCACAAACTAGATAATGCCAAAAATCTGTGCTCTCCGTGCACTAACTCTATATGCTGCACCACTTGGACTCGCTTGGTGCCAAAGAACACCTTTAGCATAGAACAGCTTTAACATCTACAAAACGTCAACAAACGGATATGAGAAAATCATAGCCGTGTCCGTGCTATAACTATAGACCTGGGCACCACATTGACATCTCTAAGAAAACGCGTTCTGAGCAAAAAAAAACGTTTTAGAATAGAGCACAGCTTCCTGTCAACGTCAAACGGTCAACAAAATGGAATGGCAAATCTAGCTTGTGTCACGCTGCTACCATATTAATAAAAAAATATAGTTTTATTTAATTGAAAAAAAAAAATAAAAAAACAAAAAACCAATCGTAATAAATAACCTAGTGGACACAAGTAGACGGAAAACAAAGGACCCATGGAGCGCACGGTGAGACAAGCAACCCACACCTTCAAAAGCGCAAGCCCAGCACAAGGAGCATGGCTTCAAAAATCTGACCCAGACCTAGTCCTCCGTTACATTTTTTACTTTTTCAATCTAACCTAATCTTTATTTCTATATGAAGTATAACTTGGACGAGGACCCCTAAACACTAGAACTGCAGACGCCTCCCCGGATCTAAACTCTAGCTCTAATTGCACTATAATAGATAAAATTACTTAGTGTGGTTTGTATAAAAGAAAGGACAAAGGTGTTCGTGTTGTAGCCCTGTATCTATAAACAGATACAATCTATTTTGATGTATAGTATATAAATAAGAGAGACAACATTACTTGTATAATAGACATATGGGTGCTATACGATTGTCATCACACAACCACATAATCATTTGACGAAAGGCAATACCTTTTACGATAGAACACCAGTTTTCAGCTACAAAACATCAGACAAATTGAATAGTACAAAATCATAGCAGTCTGTCCGTGCTAACTGCTATCGGCCAGCACCCTTGGCCTCTAACGAAGATGTCTTTCTTTAAGGAATCCCTTTCTTCTGATACGAACCAATAGTTTTCAGCTACAAAAATGGAAATGAAAACATTATAGCTGTGATTCGTGATACTGTATGGCATGCCAACCACTTGGACTCCTTAACAAAACTATTGGCGGAAAGAAGAAACACCTTTTAGTCTAAGAGCAAGTTTTCAAGCTACACAAACATCAACAATGTAATAGAGAATCCATGACCACTCACCAAGACAAAATGAGTTCTATTATGACTATTAACCATAATTCTGACGAAGAAAGAAGAAGAAAAGAAGAAGAGAAGAAGAAAAACACAACGAAAATTCAAGATTTCAAGAGAGCATTCTTGAACGTTTCAGTACATCACAACTTACATTGAATTCTTGCAAAGTTTCCTTATTCAACGACATTGTTCGCCAAATCGACTTCCTCTAGGACTTTTGTTATGGATCTCTGTTCGTCTTCATGTTCCATACTTTCTACGGGAACCCTCCTGGTTCTCATTTCTAGGCTTACATTCCTGCAGAATGTTCTTTGCCTAACACATTCATGGAACATATATATATATATATATATTATATATATATATATATATACTCCTATTGTAAATATAATATATAAAATGGCATATATATCTTCTACATAATATATATCTATTATATATTTATATTATTTATATATACTGTTATGCATAGGAAGAGAGTCTATATATACAAGCACATATGTAGTATCACATAGAGAGTGATATATTATATATGCAGATATCATATGCATAGGAGATAATAAATACAGATGCATATATAGCACATAACTATATCGCATAAGCGACTAAATACATCAAATGCAATCATAATATTACTATAATAATACTTTCTACAAGTACCTACTATAACCTATATATACATACCTACTCGCATACTATATACAATGAAATTACCATCCTGGAGATATATCAATATATAAAAATACTATATCACCCGGGGATATATTTATAACAGTGAACATAATATACATGTAACATTGGCACAGTAACCCCAGCAGCCCAGACTAATATATATATACATATCACCTATATTATATATACATATGGCATATATACACATCCGTATACATGTGACTTATATATTATTACTACATAATGGCATAATACACATGTATACATTGGAGTCATATACCTATAATTTATACCGTAACATATGCCATATATACACATGTATACATTCGAGATATACTATACCTACATTACAAAGACATATATTACCTACATATGCATAATTGCATAGAGACAATTATATATATCCTACTTATATGCCATAGGAAGTACTAGGTATATATATATATATAGCCTATACTACTATATATACTTACTAATATATATATCTTAGCGAAGGAAACACCACATACATGCATATATATATAAAGAGTATATATATACTATATTATATATATATATGCATATATATACATAGGAGTTTATACACCTGAAAATATATATATATATATATATATATATATATACATAGAAGTATATATATACATACATGCATATTACACATACATTATATATGCACATACATATGCATTACACACACATAATTCATATATGAATATTATATGTGTGTACGTAATGTTTATGTACATATATAATGTTTATGTAGGTCATTTCTAAGTATTCATATGTAGATTATATATATATACATTATATGTATGCATGCATATACATACCTATATATATTTACACATATGGATATATAATCATCCTCATATATAAAAACATATACACCTAAATGTGTGTATATATATATATATATATATATATATATATATATATATATATACATACATACATATATATGTATATATATGCACAAACATAAGTATATGTAAATGCATATACATACAAATACACACATACATAAATACACACACACGTGTAAATACATACATACACACGCATATATATATGTTGAAAAATGAATAAAGAAAAGAAAGTATAGAATGGATAATATAGGATATTTTAATCAATATTACTTACACGTGTTTCGGTCAGGAGTTTATCCATGAGTACATTATTCAAACTATTATTATTTTTAAATAATCAAATGAAATGAAATAATAATAATAGAACTATTATTATTTTTAAATAATTAAGTGAAATGAAATAATAATAATAGAAAAAATGTAGAAATGTTCTGCACACAAAGAAAATTCGACCTTCATCAGAGTAAATCATCTTTACTTTTTAACTTTACTCTGATGAAGGTCGAATTTTCTTTGTGTGCGAAACATTTCTACATCTTTTCTATTATTATTATTATTATTTCATTTGATTATTTAAAAATAATAATAGTTTGAATAATGTACACAGGGATAAACTCCTGACCGAAACACGTGTAAGTAATATTGATTAAAATATCCTATATTATCCATTCTATACTTTCTTTACTTTATTCATTTTTTCAACATACCGTCGGATTCAGTTCCAGTTTCATTTTATATATATATATATATATATATATATATATATATATATATATATATAACCTGTGCAGATTGATATAAATCTATTTAGATTGCAAAGAAACATTCTACATAAAAACTTTCATTTTATTTTCCTTTAAAATTGAAACTACTAAAATCCCAGTAATTACTCTCTCTCTCTCTCTCTCTCTCTCTCTCTCTCTCTCTCTCTCTCTCTCTCTCTCTCTCTCTCTCTAACCTATTAGACAAACTTTCCTCATCCCTTGCTTCTTTCTCTCCGTTCACCTTGTATCTCCCTTGACTCTAAAATAGGAGACCTGGAGAAACAATAAAATCCTTCTCTCGTCTCAGAATCGTCAGAAACAGATTGCTGCACATGAAATTTAGTTGCATGCAATAAAAAATATAAAAATATATATCTTATTTTCTTTTTCATTTCAGCATTTCATGTTAAAATATATTCACCTGCACAACTAAGTCAGGAATTGAATGTAGAGAAAACCAATAAGTATATATATATATATATATATATATATATATATATATATGTGTGTGTGTGTGTGTGTGTGTGTGTGTATCTATAGTAAAGAAAAGGGCTTAAAAATCGCCAACAGTCTGATGAAACTCAAAGGTATATTCAAATACTTGTGAGTAGAAAAGGATCCATAACCACATAATAGCCGATTTTTAAACTTTTTTCTTTACTCTATATATTGCTTTGTTATATATATATATATATATATATATATTCTTTAGCGTGGTACCAAGTTTCTTGGTACAAGGTGATTCTAGGCTTGTCCTATTTCCTACCAGTAGTTTGTTGTAGAGTTCAGGTTCTGTATGAGAGCTCAATGTTTAATTATTGTAAACTGAGCAAAGTTATTTGTGAATGAAAATGCCTTACATACTATGGGTATCGTGGTTAATCGTGGAAATGGACCATAACCACGATGAATCGTGGAAATGGTCCATAACCACGATACCCATGGTATTTAAGGCCTTTTTATTCACAAATATATATATATATATAAGTTTGTTTATGTATTTTACGGTCACAGAGAGATCAGATTTCCGGGGAAACGATCATTGCTTTTTTGAGTCAATTTAAATTACCAGTTAGAGAGCTCATACCAAATTTATATATATATATATATATATATATATATATATATATATATATATATATGCTCTCAAAACCACAAAATTTATGTATATATATGTTATATGCTCCCAAAACCCGGGATAGAGCTTTCTATGAGCGACTTTAATTGACTTTCACCACCAGCGTAATAAAGCAATGGTCGTCTGTTGTTTACAGATTTGATCTCTCAGGTGATCGTAAAATATACAACCAATGTATGTATTTATCAGTTACAAACACTGCTCCCTTAATGTCAGCTGTCGACAGCTGAGAGGTTACGGAATCGGGTTGATGAAAAGTCAGTCGGATTTCGCTCCGAGTCAGAAGTTGTTGCTATGTCTTAAGCTCACTGTTGAGACGTCGAAACACGGTGTCTGTGGATGACTTATATTTATATACATATATGCTTATGAATTTGATTATATATATATATAATATATATATATATATACTTATATTATATTCTACACACATATATACATACACTTCTATATTATTCTATACATATATTATATATATAATATATAATATATATATGAGGTAGGTAAAAGGATAGTCGGATTCTACTACATCCATCCTATCTTCATATATATATATATATTATATATATATATATACACACATATATACAGCTTATATTATCTTTATACATATGCATACATATTATATAATATTTTAGACATATATATATATATATATATATATATATATATATATATATATATATATATATATGATATTCCATGCATATATATATAGCTTGTATGATATTCTATACCTATATATACATATACACACGTTATCTAATATTCTATATATATATATATATATATATATATATATATATATATATATATATATATATATAACTGATATTCCATGCATATATATATAGCTTGTATGATATTTATACCTATATATACATATACACATACGTTATCTAATATTCTATACATATATATAACATATACACA
>CM042178.1:53373868-53376368 GCA_023376005.1 Doryteuthis pealeii | reverse complement strand
ATAGTAACAATATTTTGAGTGTATAATATATATATTATATATATATAATTATAATATATAGCTTATATTATACATCCCAGCTAAATAATGGACCATTCCGTTTAAATAGTAACAGCATGATTTTTTTTTTTTTGCATATTTTAAAAAAAGAAGACTGATTTTCTTTTCAGAGTGCGCCTATTTTTTATCTTTTTATTTTTAATATTATAATATTAATATAATATAATAATAATATTTTTAATAGACTTGATAGGCTGACTCAACGTAAGGTTGAGAAGTATACGGGAAGGGACAATAATTGTGGCAGGACACATCGTGACTTTTTCTTTTTCCCAATCTAAAGGGGCTGATCAAGGGGATTCGTCTTGAATGCGTTGAGGCCATCAAGAGGTCCGTAACGACGGAGCTGAGAGACATACCAGAAGAATCCTTACAGCAGGACAGAGAAGCGTGACAGAGATGGATGGGAGAGTGCATTAGATTCAAGAGGGGTTCTTCTTTGGAGGAGAAAACATTTAGTTTGCTGTTTGGATTAGTTGTGTCCTTAAAAGGGATACAATCAAACGAGGTTGTAGTCGGGTGGAAGAACCACTCAATACCTTCGTAGATTAAAGATATAGGGTTTTATTGCAGAGGGATACAATAAGACAGACAAGGTACGCTACTCATCCTCGAAGCCAGCCCAGCTTAACGCCGTGCTCACTATACATATAGTCAGACCACATGGGTGAGAGGGGGTGTGGACTATTCCATTACAACAACTTTAATTCACCAAACAACTGATATATATGATATATATGATATATATGTGTGTGTGTGTGTGTGTATATATATGTATATATATATATGCATAGAATATAAGCTATATATATATATAGTTCAGTCGGTAGAGCGTTCGGCTAGAAACCACAAGGTTCCTAGTTCGATACCGGCCCTCGCCAACTCAGCGTATGAGTAGCACAAGGATCTGTGCGGTAAAGTAAGGAGCTGATGGTAGGTGTGGCGCTCCACCTCAGACGCTAAAATAATATCCTTGGTCTAGCGCAAGTGAAAAAGGGATGACCATTTTAAAATGATTTTGCTTGCTTATAGTAGTCCATAGCAG
Source organism: Doryteuthis pealeii (assembly GCA_023376005.1). Lineage (NCBI taxonomy): Eukaryota > Metazoa > Mollusca > Cephalopoda > Myopsida > Loliginidae > Doryteuthis > Doryteuthis pealeii. Next base: position 53,375,263 of record CM042178.1, on the reverse strand, counting down.
ACAACGATAACCACACTCAACATGATTTACTTATATTTAATGCGTATTGCATATTGTTCTAGAGTATTGAGCACGCTTTTAGTTTTTACTTGTCTTTCTATTATTTATACTAGCAACAAAACATCACCCTACGGTGAATTGTTTGTGACAACAGTCTCATTACTTTTCAGACACACCTCGTAAAAGTTGGGAGTAAAAGTGAGTTTAGAGAGAGGAGTTGGAATGTGAGGCCAGAATAAAGTTAAGTAATATGAAATAATATTGTTTAAGGTATGTTTATTAACTTCTCTTTAGAGAGAGGGCTCCCTACCCTCATCCCTGGAAGCCGAAAAATAATAAATTATTAAAATGGTTAATTAGATATCATAATTGGTTAAATAATTCATTTCTAATTTCTAACAAAGTTTCCAGGATATAATCTAATTCATGGTAAAATAAGCGTTAATCGATTTATTTATTTTGATATTATCTTTAATTTAGAAAAACAAAAACAGAGAAGCCCTCCCTCCTAAAAGGAGGGGAGATGGAACTTCCTCTAGATTTTCTCTCTTTTTCCTCTGCTTTTAGATAAAAGCCTGGGGCTTTTTTTCTTTTTTAATGTGACGATTACTTTATCTAAGTTTCGCTTGTTTTGTTTAGATAAAATAATTTGAATTTCTCTCATGAAAAAACATCGGAGTTGATTTATTGTCCGGGAGAGCCTGTGGTGTCTTGGTTAGAGGGTTGAGCAACGACATCGAAGTAAGTGATTTCGAACTTCACTCACTTTCCGACTAATACCCTTGGGAAAGGTATGTAATTTCTTATCCCACATAATGAATAAATCAGTTTCCGACCCCCCTCCAACCCCCTCCCTTTCGGTTTGTGGAAATCCAAATTTTAATAATCAATGATATTCAAGCATCCCCTGCTTTTCTTTTAACAAGCACTGACAATGTACCCCAACCTCGGGGGTGCGTTCGAACTAGACAGGCGAAAAAGAGGGTAGAGAAGAAAAAATCAATTAATGAATGAATACACATCATGAAGTAAATAGGGGCATTGTGTAATGGTTATCGTTGTAAGAAGTGGACTAGGAGATTCGAGTTCAAATCCAGGACAAAACTGGATAGAGTCCAATACATTCACTGTTTGCAGTCGATTTTCAGTTTTAAACCACCCACTCGGATAGAGTCCAGGATATTCACTGTCATATATATATATATATATATATATATATATATATATATAGATAGATAGATAGATAGATAGATAGATAGATATGAACACATCGAGATAGATAGATAGATATGAACACATCGAGATAGATAGATCGATATGAACACATCGAGATAGATAGATCGATATGAAACACATCGAGATAGATAGATCGATATGAACACATCGAGATAGATA
>CM042178.1:53321368-53371368 GCA_023376005.1 Doryteuthis pealeii | reverse complement strand
AGATAGATAGATAGATAGATAGATATAGATAGATAGATATGAACACATATAGATAGATAGATATGAACACATATAGATAGATAGATATGAACACATATAGATAGATAGATTGATAGATAAATATGAACACATTGAGGTAGATAGATAGATTGATAGATAAATATGAACACAGTGAGATAGATAGATAGATAGATAGATAGATAGATGATGAACACATTGAGATTAGATAGATAGATAGATAGATAGATATGAACACATTGAGATAGGTAGATAGATAGATAGATAGATAGACAGATATGAACACATTGAGATAGGTAGATAGATAGATAGACAGATATGAAAATATGAGGCAAATATTTATGTGAAATGTAACATTAAAGAAACAAGCAAAACAGTACAAATAATCACAAAGAAATTTGAGTCGTAATAAAATTGTCTTTTATATGTGTATTATAAATTGTATCAAATTAACAAGTTACAAAGGTGTTTTTTTTTTGTTGATGAATTTTCCTTTTTACAAATTCTTATTTGTGTTAGGGCTTACTTGTATTTGTTCACCTGATTCGAGGAGGGTTGTTATTTCGTGACTTGCCTGTTCGCTGGCTACTGCTTTTATGAGGGTTCTCTACTACTAGAATCCCCCTTTCCTCCGCTCTCAGAATGTCCGTTAGTTGGCGGGAGTTTTGAACTTTTGGCGTCGGTCAGTCTGGCTTTATCTTTCTTTTTTTTCTTCTTTTTTTTTTTTAGAATACGATTTTTGCTTCTTTGTTCCCCCAAACCTGGTCTAACAAGAATCTACAGATTATGAACCATTACAACTTTAAACAAAGAAACAAAAGATCCTCGATTTCTATAAGAACCATGTGTTTCCGTCTTAAGGTGAACAAATAATCGATTTATTGTTCATTTCTGTCTTGGTAAATACAGCTTCAGTCTCGATACCATTTCAATACATCTTGTATTTTATAAAAGAAAATGAACGTGCCTGTATTGGTAAATACAGCTTCAGTCTCGATACCATTTCAATACATCTTGTATTTTATAAAAGAAAATGAACGTGCCTGTATTGGTAAATACAGCCTCAGTCATGATATGATACCCTATGAACACAGCTCGGATTTTGAAAAAAAAAATGAACGTTCCATTCATTGTTAATTTCTCTCTTGGTAAATACAGCTTCAATTTTGATAATTTTTGAACACGACTCGTATTATGAAGTAAAAGAAACGTTTCATTCATTGTTCATTTTTGTCTTTGCAAATACAGCTTCAATCTCGATACTTTTTCAATACAGCTCGGATTTCGAAGAAAATGAACGTTCCATTCATTGTTCATTTCTCTCTTGGTAAATACAGCTTCACTCACGATACTTTTTGAACACAGCTCGTATTTCGAAGAAAATGAACGTTTCATTCATTGTTAATTTCTCTCTTGGTAAATACAGCTTCAGCTTTAATAATTTTTCAACACGACTCGTATTATGAAGTAAAAGAAACGTTTCATTCATTGTTCATTTTTGTCTTTGCAAATACAGCTTCAATCTCGATACTTTTTCAATACAGCTCGGATTTCGAAGAAAATGAACGTTCCATTCATTGTTAATTTTTCTCTTGGTAAATACAGCTTCACTCACGATACTTTTTGAACACAGCTCGTATTTCGAAGAAAATGAACGTTTTATTCATTGTTAATTTCTCTCTTGGTAAATACAGCTTCAGCTTTTAATAATTTTTCAACACGACTCGTATTATGAAGTAAAAGAAACGTTTCATTCATTGTTCATTTTTTGTCTTTGCAAATACAGCTTCAATCTCGATACTTTTTCAATACAGCTCGGATTCGAAGAAAATGAACGTTCCATTCATTGTTAATTTTTCTCTTGGTAAATACAGCTTCACTCACGATACTTTTTGAACACAGCTCGTATTTCGAAGAAAATGAACGTTTCATTCATTGTTAATTTCTCTCTTGGTAAATACAGCTTCAGCTTTAATAATTTTTCAACACGACTCGTATTATGAAGTAAAAGAAACGTTTCATTCATTGTTCATTTTTGTCTTTGCAAATACAGCTTTAGCCTCAATCTTTTAAAACGCATAATGTACAGCCATTTAATAAAATCATGAACTGACATGTCGAACATATTTCAACTTGTGCTTTTTTTCTTTTTTATGATTTTTTTTTTTCGGCACCGATAATATTCATATTTATTCTATTCATTATCATTGTTATGATAATTATCCCTTTGTTATTATGAGAATTGTATTGATCAGCAGTTATTCCTAATACAAAACCAATGCATCTCTCATATAACATAACCTTTTTAGATATAGATTTTTTTCCTCGTGTTTCCAGGTTTACTGATATTATAATTTCATCTTCTTTTTTCCCGCCATTCAGCATTCTAGACATCGTTTAAAAAAATGAGTCATCAAAATGTCACAGCAAAGTAGAGTAGGTGTGTGTGTGTAGAGGAGGGGGAAGGTCATGTAGGTATGAGTGTGTATGTGTACTTATGTGTGTGTGTGTGTTTTTAGGCTTGTGTATATGAATGTGTATTTGAGAACATGCACTATTGAGTGCGTATGTATTTTTATGACTTGGAATCGCAAGGTTCCTGGTTCGATACCGGCCCTTGCCAACTCAGCGTTATGAGTAGCACAGAGATCTGTGCGGTAAAGTAGGGAGCTGATGGCAGGTGTGGCGCTCCACCTCAGACGCCAAAACAATCTCCTTCGTCTAGCCCTAGTGAAAAAGGGGATAGACTCCCCCGCTGGCCGATTGATACCGACATTAGGCCACCCCGATTACTTTTTTTATTAGTGTATGTGTACGAGTACTTGTATATCGTGGTTACGTGTTTATCATGTATACTGGTGTGTATTTGTGTTACTGTGTAGGAGGGTGACTGAATATGCATCAGTATTTGGTAACAAGTATTGTGTGTCTGTGCATGTGTGTGTATGTGTGCTTGTATATATGTTTATGCGTGTATATATTTGTGTGCGTTTAAACTTGTGCATGTGTATTTGGGAACATGCATTATTGTGTGTGTGTGCGTGTGTACTGTTATGTATTTTGTGTGTGGATTATTGTGTATGTGCGTACTTGTATATATATATATATATATATTGATGCGTGTATGTATTTGGGTGTGTGTTTGTGCATATGAATGTGTATTTGTGTATGTCTAAATGTGCATAAGCATTTGAGAACAGTATTGTGTGTATGTAAGTATATGTACTTGTATTATCTACATAATGTATTAATCTACATATACGTATTATCTACATAATCACCATTTCGCTCGATCTATTTTTATGGTGCGCTGTGACAGTTTTTATATACCCATGTCAAACAACCTCACTACCATGTCGTTGATAAGTGTAACGAACTTCCTCCTCAATTTGCGGACGTTTTTGATATCCATGTACGACTCGCTATACACTTCCATTAATTGTCAATGAATTTCTATCGGTTTAATGCATTTTGCGTTCGAAAACCGAATAACGGCGCACGTGGTGGTAGCCTCAACCGGGAGTTCTCGCGCAGGCGCATGCACAACAAACATAACAGTGTTGTCAATAGCCGCACGAATAGTTTCCCTGCGTTCACAGCGTTTTAGGGACCTTATATATATATATATATATATATATATATATATATATATATATTTCATACAGCGACTGCTGTTTAAACAGTAGCATTGCATCCAACAAAGCCTTCATCAGATGTCTAGGAATACTTGTATGTATGTTTATCATGTATGCGTGTATGTATGCGTTAGTGCATATGGGGATGTATTTGTGCTTCTGTTTAAGGGTGTGTGTATTTGGTATACATATGCATGCGTATTTTGGTAACATGTGTATGTGTATGTTTACTTTTATGTATGTTTATCATGTATACGTTTATGTACATGTGTGTACTTAGGGCACCTCACATGATGTAATGGTATATAATGTGAGCTAGATTAGCATACCATTGGTAGTGAGTTCGATTATCACTGAGCACCCCATACTTCTGACCTTGTGCCACATCTAAGTTAACCTTAACTATATCTGTGTGAGTGTGCCTTTGTGTATGAGTGTGTGTATCAATGTGTATGTGCATTTGAGAACATGCATACTTGTGTGTATATGTTTGTGTGCATGTGCATGTATTCATGCTTACTATAAATGCATGTGTGCAATTGTATATGCATATGCTTCTGTGTGTGGAGTTGTGTCTGTGCCTCATTGGCATTTCAGTCTCGGAATACTATGATAAAGTTTGTTTGTTTTGTTTTTATGTGCCCCTGAAGTTACAGCGCCTCCTGTGACTGTGAAGTCCGATGTTTGAAAAACATTCGCGACCACAGGTGTCGCATTTTGAAGACTGTCCCTGAAGATGTTGATGTTCCGATGCTTTGTTGCGGCTGCTTTCTTCTGGACCTCTTAGCTTCCTGGTGTTGTGTCAGGGTGACTTCTGACGTGAGCAGTCCTCTATGGAGATTCTGCAGCCACCGAGGACGGTCCTGAGCCAAATTTTCCCAGCTGGAAGGTGAAATCTCAAAGCACCTGAGATCATTCTTGCAGACATCCTTGAATCGCAGCTGGGGGCGACCAATCTGTCTTTTACCAGACCTAAACTCTCCATAGAGGATATCTTTTGGGATTCGATCCATCATCCATCCGACGTACATGACCCAACCATCGGAGACGACGTTGTCTCAGTAGAGAGTATAAGCTGGGGAGTTGAGCTCACTCTAGGACTGCTGTGTTAGTGATCCTGCTATATATATATATATATATATATATATATATATATATATATACAAGCTATTAATGTGCCAACAAGTGTCTGTGACTACTTGTGTTTATGTTTGTGTGTAAGTCTGTGCATGTTCCCACATGCATTATTGTGTGAGTAAGTGTCTACTTGTATTTATGTTTATCATGTATGAGTCTATGTATTTGAGTTTGTGTATATGGGATTGTATTTGTGTTTCTGTGTAAGTGTGTGTGTCCAAATATGCGTGTTTATTTGCTAACGCATTCTTTTAAGTTTAAAATTTAGTTTAAAAAAGTAAGAGATTACATTCATTCATTTTCATCCATCCATTCATTTTGCCATTGATTTCAAACACACACACACACATATATATAACAAATAAATAAAATTAGATAAATATAATAATACATAAATATATGAATAGATGAAATAAAAATAAGAGAAAAAGAAGAAGGAAGGAGGAAGAGGAAAAAAAATGTTAAATTAAAAAAAATTGAAATTGAAATTGAATGAGCAACGGCTATTACCAATGATACCACGACCTTCCTCGTGGCTTTATAAAAATTAAAAAACAAAAAGAACGCCACGAGACGCGTGTAAAGAAAAGAAAAAAAAGAAAAAAGAGAAGAGGAGAAAAAAACAAAGAAAAAAAAATAACGACACACAAAAAAAAAAAGAAACGCGTTCATTTCTGAAACAGTCTCTGAAGATAAAGTTTACTTTGAAATCGATAAGACAAAAAACATCTTTTTGTTTTTTATTTTATATGCATTGTAATTGCCTTCCAATCATTATTATCTAATGAGTTTTAAAAATTTGAATACTCGACAAAAATAAACAAAACAAAAACGTCTTGACTATTTTACCTTGGTATGGCAACCGATCTGGGAGAAGGAAAACTGAATTCAAACCAAAGGTGGTCTCTTCTCGTAAGTCAAAATTACTTTGAGAGCTACCCTCCTCCTCAACCTCCGCTTTCTATCCTATCCTATGTATGATTAAAAAGCAAAGTTATGAGTTAAATAGATAAAGACATTAAGACCCGCATCTACCGCCTTCTGTCACATAGATATTGAAAAGCCGAGACAGACACTACAAATATAATATAAGCTTAACACTTACTTTAATATTTCTAAGAAATGATAATTTTCTTTTTTAATAAAATAAGATAAAAATGTCTGAAAAGTAATTCTAAAAACGAATATAAGAAATGTTCAAAACATTTTTAAGATTATTCATATAAATACACTCTCCGGATTCCTTGTAAAATTATATCATAGAAATATCTTGTTTGATATTGATAGAGGGATTTTTTTTTCAATTACATCCCCCACCATTGCCAATTCAGTCTCCACTGACAGTGAAGTCAACAGCAGAATCGCGAGTGCGGCGGCAGTTATGGCCAAACTGAGCCAGAGAGTCTGGGACAATGCCAGCCTTACTAAGAGAACCAAATTGCGCGTCTACAAAGAAGAGAACCAAATTGTGCGTTTACAAAGAATTAGTAGCCGTCACCCAACCGGTAGGGAGCCCACGCCTGCGCTTTAAAGATGTCTGCGAGAGAGACATGAAGACATGCCACATCAACACCAACACATGGGAGGCTTGTGCAGAAGACCGTGCGACCTGGCACCTCCTCGTCAAACAAGGAACTGGAAGGAGTGAAAAAAAGAGGAAAGAAGCCACCACGAAAAAGAGAGCCAAAAGGAAGGAGAGACAAAAGCAACTCTAGCAAGCATTACTGTTTGTTTGCAGTCACTGCACAAGCGATTGCCATTCAAAAATTGGTTTGTTCAGCCACACACGCAGTTGCAGATAAAAAATGTGAACACTACGCCATCGTCTTTAGTAGACAGAAGGATGTCAACAACATCCCCGGACAGGCGGACACCACAAATATAGTATTATAGACCCCAGATGAATCCAGGTGTATATACAAGGTGTGTCAAAAAATATCGAGATTGAAGCTGTATTTACCAAGATAGGAATGAACAATAAATATAACGTTAATTCTATTTTCAGAATACAAGGTGTGTCAAAAAGTTCAGATTTTAAAGCTGTATTTACCAAGATAGAGATGAAGAATGAATGGAAGTTATTTTTTTCAGAATACAAGGTGTGTCAAAAACTACCGAAAATCTCTATATTTTTTTGACGTACCTTGTATAAATACCAGCACTGGATTCCTTGTAAAATATTACCCAAGAAATGTTTTATTTGATCTTAGTAGAGGGTTTTCGTTTCGATTGCATCCCCGGAGAGACAGACAGACAGAGAAACTACAAATATAGAATAAGCTTAATTGCGTTATTCGGACTATTGTCCTCATCTTAATTGTTATCTGTACAAAGTTTCGGTCGATGTGCCCTCCGGACTTTTTCAGGTATTTCTTTTCGGACTCGGAAACCTTCTTTTCGAACTCGGGAAACATCTTGTCGTAATCGGGAGCCATCACGGAACTTTGTTCAGGATACCCACGTGGACTGAATAAAGGGTTAGGTTCAAAGTTCCGTGATGGCTCCCGATTACGACAAGAAGGTTCCCAAGTCCGAAAAGAAGGTTCCCGAGTTCGACAAAAAATACCCGAAGAAGGCCGGAGGGCACATCGGCCAAAACATTGTACAGATAACAATGAAGATGAGGACAATAGTCCGAATAACGCAGATAATACAAATCATCAAGCTTCATCTCAAACATTCAGAATAACCTTACTTTAATATTTCTAAGAAATTATATTTTTTCTAAAAAATTCAAAAAGCATAAAACTGTCAGAAAACTAATTTTTTTTAAATATTACAAATTTTTAAAAATTTTTTTAAGGCTATTTGGATTATTCGGACTATTGTCTTCTTTATTGTTATATGTACAACGATGTTTCGGTCGATGTGCCCTCCGGCCTTCAGGTATTTTTTGTCGAACTCGGGAACCTTGTCGTAATCGGGAGCCGTCAGAGAAGTTTAAAACCAACCCTTTATTCAATCCACGGGGGTGTCCTGTTCTCATTCCACTAACCATAGCTAGGGTACATGTGTTAAGCTGTATTCTTCAGGTATTTCCTTTCGGGCTCTGGAGTCTTCTCGAATTCGGGAACCTTCCAGTTGGACAGATAGCGTAGTGGATAAAGTCGTTGGATTAAGACACTTCTAAATTACAGTTATTTCTAGACTGCAGGTTCAATCCTCGTCAAAAACGACAATAAAATAGAATAATAATCAACACAGCTTAACACCTGTACCCCAGGTATAGTTAGAGGAATGAGAACAGGATACTTCAGTGGATTGAATAAAGGGTTGGGTTTAAACTTCCGTGATGGCTCACGATCACGACAAGGTTCCCGAGATCAAAAAGGCTCCCGAGTCCGACAAGAAATATCTGAAGAAGGCCGGAGGGCACATCGGCAGAAACGTTCTAATTAGGATTGAAAATTTCAGTTCACATAAATATGAGGTGGAAAATTGCAACAAAATGGCCTGTGTTTTTATTTAGTTGCAAGAAAAGTAACTTATAACTATTATAATAATGTCGCAATCAAACAAACAGAGTGTTCGTAAAGAAATGGTATAATATAGTAACTTAGTTTACATTTGGTTTTCATATCTGGATAGATTTTTCAGGAATACTACGGAGCGTACCTGAAAAAACTTTGGGGTACACCAGTGCGCACTGTTTGAGAACCACTGCCCTAGACAGACAGACAGAGAGAGACACAAAACTGTAGTATTGAATTAACCCTTACTTTAATGTTTCTAAGAAATAATATTTTTTCTAAAAAAATTTTTTAAAAAAAGATAAAAATATCAAAAAAATAATTTTTAAAAAGAATATTAGAAATTTTCAAAACATTTTTAAGGCTATTCATCTTTTTCATTTATTTATTTATTTATCTTTTTATTTATTATTTTTTTATTTTTTTGTGGCGCTATGATTTGAAAACAGGTGGTTTCTTTGAAACATATGTCAAATTTTTATCAACAGGAAAAGCTCACAAAGTCTCTACCCTGAAGCGACGACTCACCACCCCTGAGTATACGAGTTCATATTGTATTCAATTGAATAGACTTGTTCCCAGGTTTCTTAAGAGAAATAAAGTTTGAATAAATAAATAACCTTTACGAAATACACCCACCTACTTTTGAGATACAAACAAGAAGTAAACAGACATCTGAAAGAAAACCTTGTTTTATAGACTGTAGTTTGTAATAGTTCGACACAAACATGAATCTATACTGTTATTAAGAGCTTGGAAGTAGCTCTCTCTCTGAACAACGTATAATTACCCAACAGTTCAGTTAAAGATGAAAACCACTAGACTGCTTGTAAAATTGAGTCATACATTTTGGATGAGCTGACAACAGAAAATATTCATTTTTCAGTAAGGTATAGTAAAGATGCTGTGCTGTTGAGCCATACTTTTTGGGTGAGCTGACAACAGAAACTGTGCTGTTGAGCCATACTTTTTGGATGAGCTAACAACAGAAAAAAAATAATATTTCAGTAAGGTATAGTAAAGATGCGAACTGTGCTGTTGAGCCATACTTTTTGGATGAGCTGACAACAGAAAAAATAATATTTCAGTAAGGTATAGTAAAGATGCGAACTGTGCTTTTGAGCCATACTTTTTGGATGAGCTGACAGCTGAAAAATATTTTATATTTCTATAATACTTCTAACGATGTGAACTCTGTAGTTGAGCTATACTTATTGGGTGAGCTGACTACAGAATAATATTTTATATTTCAGTAATAAAGATGTGAAATGTATAGTTGAGCGGTACTTTTTTATGAACTTATAGAAGGGGGGAAAATATATGGGGGGAAATAGATATTCGAATCAAGAAGTTCCTGCTGAGCGGGGGACCAAAAACAAGCGAGTTCACTGTCTTCTCACAATCCAGACTTTCATTTGGTCAACACATTCTTCGTCTTCGTCTAGCAGCTGGAAAATCCGTCGTCGTAGTCGAAATGATCTTTAACAGTTCAAAATCGCAATTCCTATTTAGTTTTGTTTCTGTTGGACTAAAATCCATTTCTTTACTGGGTCGTTGGCAAAGCGCTTCGTCGTCGTCGACTGCCTCTGCTGCTGCTGAACCTCGCAGCGCTCGACTCACTTGTTATTTACGGACATATTTATCCAAACATCCGGGCACACCAGTCGAACCCCGCGTCCATCCAGTGCCCAAATCGCATTTGTTTTTGCATGCGGGAGGACGCAAGTTCGATCCCGGCAGGCAAGACAATGTCTTACTCTTTTTCCTTTCTCGCTCTCCGTCACAGAACCGACAGCAGAATATTTTATATCTTAATAACAGTTATACAAATGTATACTGTGTATTTGAGCCATACTTTTAGGATGAGTTGATAGCAGAAAAAGATTTCATATTTCAGTAATAGTGATAAAGATGTGAACTGTGTAGTTGGGCCATACTTTTTAGATGGGCTGATAACAAAAGAATCTTTCATATCTCAGTAATAGCGGATACGCTCGCGTGTAACGGTTATCGTCGTAGCAAATGGACATGGTTCTATGAACGAGCAGTATATGAATGGGGTACGAAAAACGATCATCTCTTACTTGAGATAGACGACAGAAAAATTATACGGTTTGGGCATAGGTGTGAAGCATTAACATACGTATTATGCTGATTTTGTTTGCGTAATATGTTAGTAGAGGAATAAATATCTGAAGACTCTGTGGTTTGTTTTGAATTTCATTTATTTAGACTGGTAAATTTTCGAGAGTTAATGCTTCACACCTAAGCCCAAACCTGATATAAGTATCTCCCACAACGGAAACAAATACTAACATTCACCTCTAATAGATATACACACCAGAAGCATACGGAGACGCAAAATCCACAATATATATATATATATATATATATATATATATATAATATGTGTGTGTGTGTGTGTGTGTGTGTGTGTGTGTGTGGAGAGAGAGACAGACAGACAGACAGAGATAAATTTATCTGTTCTCCCCCGAAAAGTGAAATCGTGAATGGTCTTATGTGAGACACCGAGAATCCATCTCGGTTTTTTTATCTCTGTTCTTTGAACAGTAAATACATTCTATATATATATATATATATATATATATATATATATATATATATATATATATATATAAGGATAGTTTAACAGTTTTAACTATTAGGCTACGTGAACACTTACAAACATGCATGCTAAAATAGATTCTAATTTCGAAACTTCAACGGACACTTGAAGAAAGCCGGAGGGCAGTACAAGCAAAATGTTGTGACTATAATAACAAGCAACACCAACCCGGATACGTCAGTGAATAATAATTTGTTGTCAAGGCTCCTAAAATGTAATTAGCTTGAAGATTTGTCTTCATTTTCTTCAATCAATGCCCGGATTGCACTGTCTTCCAGGTGATTAGAATTCAGAGGCATACACGAGTCTGTCAACATATGAACAATGGGATATTTCATATTTATGTATCTCGTCTAAAACTGCCTCGGCTTTTTGTTGCCATAAGACAATATGAATAGCGAGAATGTTTTTCGTATCTTTTATATACGCTGACACGGAATAGAATTATGACACCTTAAGGGTTATTTGGTTGGTTTTAGATTATTGTTTTTGATTGGTGGTGAGGGCAAGGGGGAGATATTTGAGTCTCCACTTACCAAGGTCGAATATTAGCATTATCATAGTCATCGTTACACTAACACGGAATATACGGAAGGAAATACAAGATCAACGGTTCAGTTCAGTCTGTTGATCATCCGCCTGGTAGTAGCACATGGGTATCATAGCTTGGATCTGTGTGCTAAAGTTCGGGAACTGATGGTAGGTGTGGCGATCCAACTCAGATGCAAATATGATATCCCTGGTCTGGAACTAGCGAAAAAATTGATAGAAAGAGAAATTTCTCTGAATGTTTGAGATGAGGCTTGATGATTAGTATTATCTGCATTATTCGGACTATTGTCCTCATATTCATTGTTATTTGTACAACGTTTCGGCCGATATGCCCTCCGGCCTTCTTCGGGTATTTCTTGTCGGATTCGGGAACCTTCTTTTCGAACTCGGAAACATTCTTGCCGTAATCGGGAGTCATCACGGAAATTCGAACTTAGCCCTTTATTTAGTCCACGGGGCTATCTTGTTCTCATTCCGCTAACCATAGCTGGGGTAGGAGTTGTGTTAATTATTTTTCTATGTTACTGCCTCTACCCGGGATTGAACCCGGAATCCAGAGATAACTGTCACTTAGAACTGTCTTAACCTAAGTACCTTATCCACTAGGCCATGTGTCCAATTGTACAAATAACAATGAAGATGAGGACAATAGTCCGAATAATGCAGACAATACTAAACAGAGAAATGTAGGCCTTTTTGTAGTCGATCCATTCTATTGCAATATTTCTGCGCCTAGTTTTAGCTTCTTTCAGGATCTGTTGATCAATATAAAGTAAGTCATGTGTTCCACTTATTACCCTGCGGTATTATTATTATTATTATTATTATTTTGTTTTTCACTCCCGCCTAATCTGGTGAGGACAGCAAGTCTCCTCAGGTCTCCGGGACTCTTCTGAGTATTTTAGCCGATCTTAACAGTGCTGTAGTTTGGATTGTCTCGATTCTTTCTCCGATTTCCAATTCACCTAAATTCTTTTCCAGAGCTTTGGGGACCATTCCAAAGGCACCAATTACAATTGGTACGACCTTCACCTTCATGTTCCAGTTTTCTCTGACAAAGTCCAAATTTATTATTATTATTTTCACTCCTTTTGAGTTTTCACATCGACGTTAGCTGATGGTCTTTCACTGGAGTCTAAGTGACAGCAAGTCTCCTCATGTCTCCAGGGCTCTTCTGAGTATTTCTGGCAGATTGCAGCAGTGCAGTGTTCTGGATGGTATCAATCCTTCCTCTGATTTCCAGACTTTCCAAACCCTTTTCAAATCCTTTTGGGAGACTTCCAGTGCAATTATTATTATTATTATTATTATTATTATTATTGAGGTTTTCACACCTGCCTTAGCCGGTGGTTCACTGGAGGCTGAGTGACAGCAAATCTCCTTAGGTCTCCAGGACTCTTCTGATTATTATTTTCACTCTTTTTCAGTTTTTCCACATCAGCGTTAGCTGATGGTTTTTCACTGGAGTCTGAGTGACAACAACACTTTATATACACTGACACGCTATAAAAAAAATTATGTGCGAAGATTTGAAACTGGCCTCGTGAAATTCTAAATTGAAAATGACGGGCGAAAATGAACAGATATTTAAATCTTAAAAGTTGAATCCGCGAAATCTTAATTTAATTTCTATATTCTCTTCCTTTCATCTTTTTCACAATTTTTAAGGGAGATAAATCCGTTATTCAAATAGCAGGTTGTGTAATGGTTATCATCTAAAAAAATTTCTATTAAATGCACTCGGCACGTCAAGTTGAAATCCTGGGCGATTCTTTTAAACGTTTCACCTCGTGCTAATTCCCAACTGAAAAACAAGTTTGGTTTGGTTTGTTTTGTTTTGTTTTATGGCATATCAACCTCGGTGGGTCATTTAATGCCGACAAAGTTGTGAAATAAATTCATTCTTAATGTATAATACAATTTTGATTATAAACCCATGTTTTTCTATTCAACCCATAGATGGGACCTTAACGATTCAGTAATAATGGATCTGCAGGACTAACTTTAAAAAATCCCCCTCTACCTAGGCGACGCCGGGTAGTATAGAATAAATGCGAATATCAGTAGGTCACATTTTGTCCACATCTACGCCTGCGTATTATAACCGTGTATTTTCCTCATTCATTACAAATAAAAAAAATTAAAAAATAATCAAACAAGGAACATTACCGTGGAAACAGGAAAGATTGATTCAAATTCCAAACTTACCTGCAATAAAAAAAGAAAGAGAAAAAATTAAATACATTGTCTAAAATGGTTTGTTTTAAAGACATATCAACCTCAGTGTGTTATTTAATGCCGATAAAGTTTTGAAATAAATCAATTCTTAATGAATAATACAATTTTTTTATAAATACATTTTTCTATTTAACCCATAGATGGGACCCTAACAGGTACTACCACTCCGGGTCAGAGTGGACCAGGGAGCAATGGTGATGAAGGGGTGCTCCACATTCCCCAAACCTCCAAAACTGGAACCTCACCATCAGATAGAGTTTAATGCCATTCCCAGGACATGTAGACCCTCAGCCACCGCCTTCTAGCACCCATATGATAAAAAGGGGCTGGGGCTTGCCATAAGGGAAATAGGGTTGGGAAATCATATAGGTGCTAGGGCTTGACGTGACCAGCCGATTGATCGGAGGGGGCCTCTCCGACCGCCCATCTAGCCCAAGATGGAGATAAAGTGGAGTATTGCAAGTCATGAACTGCTCATCCACCTGGGTTCTATCCTTAAGCATCACGGGTCGTCACCCACGGCCAACAGGTGGTCTCATTATGGGAGTCTTACCCCTCTGCAGAGGTGCAGCCGGTGCATTCTAACGCCCCAGAAGACAGGGCGGCTGAAAAACAAGTGTCGATCTCTAAAGTGTCCTTACGCGATGTAATGGTTAGCAAGTTGTAATTTCAAATCATTGTTAGTGAGTTCGATTCTAATCGGGACCCATACTGGCGGTCTGTACTACAACTAAGCTAAGTTTGAGTATGAGTTTTGTTTAACGGCATATTAACCTCTGTGGGTCATTTAATGCCAAAAAGGTTATTTAGGATGTCAGTCTTTAAAGTAGTGGTTCTATGGAAATATTCGGTTATGTTCTGTTATATCTTGTTGAAAAGGTTGCTTTTTTTTTTTTTTTTTTTTTTTTTTAGAAAATTTAAAATGTTTTCAGGGTTTGTATTCTTAAAGATATCCCTCAGGTTTCTCGCTTGATAGTAATTAGTGCTGTTACATATTTAGAAGGATATGTTTGGTTTTAAGTTGTACTTTGCATTTTGGGCACAGTAGGGCATCCTCCCCTTTTAACAGATACGAATGGGTTAGCTTCGTAAATAACGACATGTGACTATCTCTTAGGGTACCGCACGTGGTGTAATGTTTACAAGCTGGATTTGAAAACCATTTTAGTAACTTATTCAGTAGGTTTTACTTGTTTTAATTAGTATCGTAAGGGTGTGGAAAATAGTCGAGTCTCCACTTGCCAAGGCCGACTATTAACATTAGTATATCCACTAATACTGAATAAACGGAAAGAAAGACAGTGTAGCTGTAAATGATTTCGTTTTGTCTTTCCTTCCGTTTATTCAGTGTTAGTGTATCATTGGATATTAGGGTAGGTCGATTTTGGAACTGTAACGTCTCCGTTGTGGCGAAAGCAACTTTCGCCACAATGGAGACGTTACAGAACATAAAGAATTACTTCACAAAATGATCTTTGGGAACATAAAGTATCATAAACATAAAGAATTACTTGACAAAATATTTTCTTCCGTTTATTCGGGGTTAGTGTATCATTGGATATTAGGGTCGTAAAAGTTATCCCCCAGATATCATAGAAACAATACAATACTCACCGTCGCAGTGGGATTCTAACTACCGTCGAGTTAGCAGACAAGAACAACATGCAAGCTGTAACTTAAATACAGTCCTTGCATGCTACTGGCATAGTGTAAACTGATGCTGAAGAGTGGGTACTTATCCATATCTTTACTCACACTGAAACCATCAGCCAATCAAAACCAGGAAGTGAACTTGCCAGAGTTCATAATGGAATGATCCAAAGCTGTATATAAACCACTACAATACTCTAGAGATGGTTATGCATTCAACTTGTACAGCTGAATACTTGACAACAAAATCCACAAGGGTAGGTCGATTTGGAACTGTAACGCCACAATGGAGACGTTACAGAGCATAAAGAATTACTTCACAAAATATTTTTTCTTCAAACTATGCCTTTATTTGAGAAATATATTTCAACAGTTTAGAGTCATCATTGTTAGAGTTTAATTATGGGTAAAGAGTATCACCACCCATGGCCAACATTTGACCCCCATGGAGTGGGGGTGGGGCTTGTCGCTCTGCAGAGGTGCAGTCAGTCTATTCTAAAGCCTCAGCGAACAGGACTATCACTTTTGGACAAAGTCAAACAAAATAAAAAAACTATAAAACTACCGGATCATGAAAATAAAAAACTCTTGGAGAAAAAGAGGATTACAAGTATTTGGGAATATTGGAAGTGAACACCATTAAACAGAGATGAAAAAGTTCTGTAAAAAGACGAATAAGAATCATTCTAGGAACCAAGCTCTGGAGCCGAAATCTCGTCATTGGAATAAACATCTGGGTTTCCCCCTCCCTTGTTAGATGCTCTGGACCATTCTTACAATGGATAAGTGAGGGACTCCGAAAGAGAGACCAAAGATAAGGAAAATACACAAGGCATTACACCCGAGAAATGATTTAGAAGGAGTTAGAGATTTCAACAACATTGAAGATTGAGTACCTGAGACGATCGGAAATTTGAGGAGTACACTAAAATAACAAAGAGAAACAGGATTTGAACTTGCACACCGAGTCCATTGTCTTTCGATAATAATCGTTACGCCTCACACGCCTCCGTACTAAATAAATACTGATCTCTCTGAAATGAATCTCACATCTATAGATGAATTAATATATTTGTTTTATCTTTTATTCTTATATATTCTTGTTTTTAAGTTATTGGCATCTGATGATTTGGGGTGCTAGACACTTTGTCTAAGCTTCCTGAAATAGGCTATAAGCAAAAAATCTAAGTCTTCTGTTATATTTTTACTTATATATACTAGTACAAATAAAAACACCCTCCGGGCGATGTAAAAATAGATTTTTGAAACATATTGCTGAGGGGTGAGAGTAAAAATTCTAATGTCAGCGAATTTGTACCCTAAGTACGTAAAATCAATTATTAAAGGATTAAAAAATAAACAATTTGAAATGTAAACTTTAATATGTATTGAAAATAAAACAACTATATATAGATATATAATAACCAGTCATGTATTTATTAAAATTTGCTTTAAAAACAATGAGGACTGTCTAATGCTGCATGTTAAATTTTGACTGTATTTATTCTGTTATGACGATTTTGTGTAATGTGACGTAGTAATGACGTAATTTTTGTTACAGACAAAAACCGGAAGCTAATCTCCATTATTAATAGATTATTATTTCTTTTATAGTCTTATTTGGTGTCGGTGGTGATGCATATTTTCAATTTGAATTCTAGTTATAATATTTCATTCGTTTCGTTTAAAATATCAACCATTTCTGTTTTAAATATTGAAATTGCTAAATATTCAAATAAATTATAGGCTAAATTTTGCAAAAACGAGGATCTTTCGTGTATTTTAGAAGACGATCTTTGATGCTATTTTCTCAAACAATAGTGCAAGTAAGAAATCTAGTTTTTGGTATCGGTAATTTTATTATACTAACTCACAATTCTCTTGTTCCTGGACAATTTGATATTTAGAATGAAGTGAAAAATTACCTACCCTAATGTATAACTAACACTGGTTGACCTAAAACAGGGCCTCAACGTTCGGGTCAATGAGTTCTGTCTCAGTTATTATGCAAGAGATGTGCACAAGGTCGCAAATACGGGGCATCCAGTAAGGATCAAACTTGCTATTCAGTAAGTAATGGATATGTGAGACTAGGTTGTTCACCATTACACCACGATGGGTTATTTAAGGGTTAATGTATAACTAACACTGATTGACTAAAACCGGGCATCAAAACGTTCTTGTCAATGAGTTCTGTCCCTTAATTATTATAACAAGCTGAAGAAATTAATTCGGTAATTTATGAGGAAGTGCATCCTGGTTTCCTGCCTCAAGAATTGCTACCTGGTGATTATTAATATAACGATCCAGCTCAGTCTATTCAAAAACTATCCATCTTCATATCTATATATCTCAATTTGTTCATATTTATCTATATTACTTTAAATACTAAGATTTTTTTATTCATGTTTGTTTAATGTCTTGTTTTTAGTTTAAATAAAAAGAATTACGACAAAAAAAAGAAACGACCCCCCCCCCCAAATACATTTACTGTCGAAATATCTATCTCCATTTGTTCATATCTATCTATATTATTTTGTTTGTTTATCTATCTCAGTCTATTCCAAACTATATATCCATTTTCATATCTAAAAGAATTACGACAATTACGATAAATAACAGAATTACGACAAATTACGATAATAAACAAGAATTACGATAAATACGATAATAACAAGAATAAAGGACAAATTAGATAAATAAACAGAATTTACGAACGAGCTGGGGGTTGTTATTTTGATAATCACTGGTAGCATTTTTGAGGCAGGAGACCGGGACGCACTTCTCATAAATTCCCATTAATTCTATCGAGAAAATTGAAATTCAACCTACTCTATTTGATATACTAATGCTAATATTGAACCTTGGTAAGTGGGGACGCGATTATATATCCACCTATTCCCAAGAAAATAAATTATCATCATCAATAAAATATTGCCATTATTAATAAATAAATAAAAATTATGTCACTTTTCAACTTTGATAAAAAAAAAAATCACGGCTAAACTATTTTGTGGAATCGTGTTGTTCACAGGTTTGGAGTTTTTTTTCCTGGTCATGGAGGCGAGAGAGTCTAGGAGATGGGGTATTGGGTTTCTGTTAGTAACTTGACAGAGAGTTGGGACTGTTAGTCAAAAAAAAAAAAGGAAAGATAGGATGAAGACGAAGAGAGAGAAAAAAGAGACAGAATGAAAGAAGAGGAAAAAAGAAGACAGAAATAAGACAGAGGAAAAAAAGGATAGAATGAAAGAGAGAGAAAAGGTGATAGAATGAAAGAGAGAAAAAGTGATAGAATGAAAGAGAATGAAAAAAAGAGATAGAATGAAAGAAATGAAAAAAAAGAGACAGAATGAAAAAGAATGAAAACATAGACGATGAAAATGAAAAAAAAATAGACAGAATGAAAGAGAATGAAAAAAGAGATAGAAATGAAAGAGAATGAAAAAAAAAAAGAGAGAATGAAAGAGAATGAAAAAAAAAGAGAGAATGAAGAGAAATGAAAAAAAAAAAGAGAGAATGAAAGAGAATGAAACAAAAAAAGAGAGAATGAAGGAGAATTATAGATAGAAGAAGGAGAAATATAGATAGAATGAAGGAGAAATAATAGATAGAATGAAGGAGAAAGAACGAGAAGGAAATATGGACAAAATGAAGGAGAAATAGAGAGAAAGATGGACAGAATGAAGAAGAAAGACAGAAAGTAAAAAGAATGAAGGAGAAAGAGAGAGAAAGAGAGATGAAAGAGAAAGATAGTCAGAAAGCAAGATTGAAGGAGAAATATATTCAGAAAGAAAAGGGAAGACAGAATGAAGGAAAAGAAAGAAATCATGAGAGAGAGAGAGAGAGAGAGAGAAGGAAGGAAGGAAGGAAGGAAAAAGAGAAAGAAAAAGAATGAAAGGAGAGAGAGGAAGAAAGAACGATAATAGAAGGAAAGAGAAAGAAAGAACGAAGGAAAAAGGGAAAATAAAAGAATGAATGTAAGGAAAAGAGAGAGAAGAAAGAGAGAGAAAGAAGAGTGAAGGAAAGAGAGAGAGAAGAAGAAAGAAAAAGAAGAGAATAAAAGATAGAATGAAGGATAGAAATGAAGAAAAGATATACGGAATGAAGGAAAAAGAGACTGAAAGAAAGATAGAATGAAAGAAAAGAGAGAAAAGAATTTTTTTTTGGCACCATGAAAGCTAAAACGAAATAAATAGAAAAGGAAAAAATAGAAAAGGAAAAAAAACAAAAACAAACAAAAAACAAACAAGCTCGAAGGAAAAAGGGGTATCAAAACACCCCACATTTGCAACCCGTTTGAACAAGATGAAAGAAAGATATAAATAAATAAATAACTTTTTGAATGTTGCAAAATAAATTGATAGAGCTTCTTCTGGTTTCTTTTTCTGTGAGTCAGGGAGAAAATTTGTTAGAAAAAAGGTAAGATAACGCAACTGCCAATACCACACACGGAATATAATATAATATAATATATATAATATATATATATATATATATATTATATATGAGAAGTAAATACACAAGCGATGTGTTTTGATATGGCTTTTTTAGCCGACAATTTTTGGGAGAATATGTGCTTAATTGAAGTCGTACCTAATTTTGAAAATTAATTAATTATTTATTAATTAATTAGGCGGGCGTACCTATTCAAATGTAAGGCTAAACAAATCGAAAAAAATCAATCTCTGTATGTACATTTCGGCAGAGCTTATAGATAGGAAGACCGCCTTGTGTGTGATTCGAACCTGACTGTCAAGCTGATAGGACAGCAGAATATATACACACATCCATATATATATACAAATAATATACGTATATATACACTGACCACACATATATATAACACACTGAAACACATATACTACACATATATATATATCCACACACTGAAACACATACACACACACACGTAATATATATATATATAACACACACACTGAAACACATACAACACAACACACATATATATATCTAACACACCACATGAAACACATACACACCATTCACACAACATATTCTATATATACACACACCTGAAACACATACACACACACACACACATATATATATATACTCACACATTGAAACACATACACACACACACACACATTATATATATACACACACACACTGAAACACATACACACACACACACATATATATATTATAACACACACTGAAACACATACACACACACACACACATTATATAATATAACACACACACTGAAACACATACACACACACAACACACACACATATATATATTACACACACACTGAAACACATACACACACACATATATTATATACCACACACTGAAACACATACACACACACTGAACACATACACACACACATATATATATACACACACACTGAAACACATTATATATACACACACACTGAAACACATACCACACATTATAATCATATATATATATATATATATTATATATATATATATATATATACACAGACACTCATATATATATATACATATGCACATATAGACACATACATGTGTGTGTTATGTGTGTGTATCCCTTGCAAATTATATATATATATATATATATACTTTGCCTTTTCAGTTCATTTCGATAAGGAAAGAAACAAAATTTATATTTGGATTTGTGGCCCAATCTTTTTCTTTTCTTTTTTTTTCTCTTAAATATTTAATATTTATTAACCTCTGTCTGTTGTAGATTAGCACTTTGAGTACAAATACAAACAAACCAGACGCATACAAATTCATATGAATATTATAATTCATAGGTAGCTTATAAATTGTGTACTTGCTGTAGTAAGATATTTTGAATAAGGAGTTCGTTAGATTCAGAGTAAACGGGCAGTCCAGTGAAAAGTTACCTCGACGGTTACTGACGGTAATAACCTTTTACTTGACGCAATTTAAAAACGAGCGCCATTAGACGCCGGGAGATTAGTTTTTGAATTCTAGATTAGATGCTACTCGACATTCGACAAGATCGGACGTCTCTCAGATTCAACACTCAGACGCGTCGGATATGGGCTGGGTTGTTTTAAATTAAAATTTTAAAAAACTAAGAAAAACAATAAAGTCCTGTTGATCAATTTAAACAAGATATGACCAACCCGAAGAAAAAAATCAAACCGACAAAACTGCCCAAGAGAAGAATATGGCGACCAATATTTCTTGCTACTCTATTAATTAGAACATCTTTGTTTAGCTTGCATAATTTTAGTGGGGAGTTTGGATTATTGATTGTTAGGAGAGTAATATAATGGTTGCCGTCGTTGAAAATGGAAACGAGGATTCAAGATCAAATCCTGGACAAGGCAGTTTGCATTTCACCCAGAGCTAAGGCCCTTGTGAAAGCCCCGAATGGAATTGAACCATTTTCAAAATACGGCAACAAAAAAGAACAGTCAAATTTGGTGCCAAAAATAAAAGAAACCCATCCACAATATTTATATCAGTATTTTTACGGCATATCACCTTTTCGGGTCATTTAATGCTGAACCAAGTCATTTTGACAAAGTAAGGACTCAGATTGCTTACAGTACAGTTGTTGCTTAAGTGGTCACCAATTAATGACCAGGCTCATTACTGCTTAACTTCAATGATCTAGTATGATAAGTATTAAGGATAGGGAAAATTCACTAAGTAAACTACACAAGGTGAAAGAGTAATGAGCAATTGTTAGGTTAATCAAAAAGTACGTGTGATCTCGTTGTTTTCTCTCTCCCGAGGTATCGTCATACATTATTCATGTGAAAAATAAGATGATTCCATGCTCATTATTTAGGTACTATATGACAAGATTTGAACTTGGTTCCCCGATTCCATTTCCTTATATAAGAGCACCTGTTTTTTAATGGTGCTCTTTAGCATTGGAAAGAAACAGCCAAATCGATTTCTCTACGTTCTTTGAAGACATGTAACTTTAAAAATGCCTGGTTAAGACAGCACATACCTGTAGAGTAAGGGTGGGGTGGGGAAGTTTAAGGTAACCTGTAGCGATTGTTTTCCTTGTTGGGATGGGGTTAGTGTGGTAAAGAGTTATCTTTCCTTGCTACAGGGTTTGCCACTAGAGGCGCGTTGCCCCTTGGCTAATTTAAACCCGCCGGCGGGAAATATTTTTCTCTTTTTTCTCATCTGGGATCTCCAGACATGCACTAGTTGTGTCACTGTCGGTTTTGGACTCGGGGAGCCTTGACCTCCAACTATAGGCTTATACGTTGCCTTTATGCGCCACCTAGTATGCTCTATTTCCATAAGGTGTTTTGATCACGAACCCTTTTGTGTGTCCATGTAACCGTGTGCCTATTTGCACTCCAATGTCTGCATGGAGAGACCGCTTACCACGTAGCCCGGGCTACGAAGTAAGTGAAAACCTTTTGATTTAGGACTTTCATCTCTTCCTTCAACTCTTGACTCTTCAAGGACTCTTTTTCCAGCTGTGGTTATTTTCTATAACTCCAACACAACAAAGGGGAACCACTCTGAATGAATTCTATCTGTTTAGTTAATCTACCATTATTTCCATTAAACTAACCCTAAACTCTAGCCGTAAACCTAACCTAACCCATCTTCTTTTTTCTAGTAGATCAATAAATGAATAAATAATTTATCGTCAGAGTTGTTCCCTTTTTTATGTTGGAGTTATCGGAAATAACCCTAGCTGTTTTGTATTGTATGTTGAATGTTGCTCAGACAATAAAGTCTGTATTTGTTATTGTCTATCTCTTTGATAGATTTTTTTGTATAAACATTCACATGCATTCGGAGGCTTTTTGAGGCCTCCTAATCACAAGAAGTTTTAGCTACTGCAGTTAAAACTCCTTTAATTTTTATAGTCGCATTAACCCCTTTCTGTTCAGGTGTCAATTATATTTTTCCTACGACCATAATCAGGTGCTACTTTGGTATGCCTCCAATTTCTACAAAAGTCAAATTTTATTTAGTATTTATCAACTTGATGAGCAAAAATCAAAAGGGCCGGTTTAGCTCAAGTCGGTAGAGCATCCGCTTTGACGATTGATACCAACCTCACACACAGCACATGAGTAGCACACCCAATTCATCACACGCGAATCGGATAAAAGAGGAGGAACAACGTTGGGTGGCTTGCTTTTATAACTGCCCCACTTGATCCCAAGAGGATGCTGCTGATAACAAGTGAAACCGAGTCGCTGTCCCTAATAAATTTCCTACAAATATGTTGCCTCTGCACAAATTCATTCAAGACGGTGATATGGAATGGCTGACCGAGAAGATCCCTAAGTAGATCCCCAAACATATTCGAAAGTGAATCAGATATTATGAATGCTATCTTATACAAAGTGTGTATTTATCGTTTAACCTTGATATAATTGGAGCTCTAAACACACCTAGGTAGCATTTAAAGAAAAATGTATTTGTGCAAAAACCATTTATTTTAAAATTCTAGGCATTTTTTATTCTTCCTGTGAAACACTTTTGAAGAAGAAGAGGAATAGAATAAGAAGCCAGTCGATAGTAAAAAGGAGAGTAAGGAGTGTATGTATGAGAGTAAGGAGAATTAAGAGGAGAGTAAGGAGAATCAAAAGGAGAGAAGGAAATCATAAAGGAGTAAGGAAAATCAAAAGGAGAGTAAGAAAGAATCAAAAGGAGAGTAAGAAAGAATCAAAAGGCAGAAGAAAAGAATAAAAGAAAAGAAAAAAGAAGAAGCCAGTCGGGAGTAAAAAGGAGAGTAAGGAGAATCAAAAGGAAAGTAAGGAGAATAAAAGAGAAGTAAGGAGAATCAAAAGGAGAGTAAGGAGAATCAAAGGAGAGTAAGAAATCAGAGGAGAGTAAGGATAATCAAGAGGAGAGTAAGGATAATAAGAGGAGAGTAAGGAGATATCAAAAGAAGAAGAAAGAATTTAGTTTTAAAATTGTATATCAAAAACTGAAATGGATCATCGAAGTCTGTTTCAAAGAATTCGAGTGTGTTTTACAAGATAACTTTTTTTTTTAGTGGAAAGTGATTTTATAATTTATGAGCTTACCGTTTAAAAAAAATATATATATATATTATAAAAATACTTAAACCTCCGAGTTGATTTACATAAATAAAATTCTTTTCTTGTTTCTTCTTTTTTTTTTTTTAATTTGAAGATTGTTTTACAAAATGAGTATTACTGTTTTATTTTACTCTATAAGCTTGTATCGACATAAGAAAGAAAAAGAAATAAAATTCAGAACAAAAAACAAAACAAAAAAAACAAAACGAACATAGAATGTAGGCAAACAAATGTTCGTGAAAATGGTCCCAAGTAAATAAATTTAAATTAATTGAAATTATTTATGAGTTGTCTTCCCTTGATTTCTTTATTTCTTGGATCTTTTCTAAATTGATTTATTTAAATATTTCGAAATCATTTATTTGGAAGATAGTTTTTCTCCTCCCTCAAACTAAACAATTTATTTTTGTGTAGTTGTGCTTCCGTACATAAAGCTGTGTGAATAATACAGAAATCATTGCAGAATCAGTCTACTTAATATCTTATATACCTAAAGAATTAAAAATTGGAAGCATTGCAGCTATAGAGGTAGATAGCATATAAATATTGCACAGTACCCAAGATATAGGATGGTTTGGATTTATTTGTTTAATGGCAAATGAAAGCCTTCGTGGATTATTTAATGCAAAGTCCACTGGTTGCCATATATTTATTTTCTGATCTTTTCTAATTGATTTATTTAAATATTTCTAAAATAAATTTATTTGGAAGATAATTTTTCTCTCTCCTCCTCTTAAAATAAACAATTTATTTTGTGTAGTTGTGGCTTCCGTACGTAAAGCTATGTGAATAATACAGAAATCATTGCGGAATCAGTACTTAATATCTTATATATCTACAAAATTAAATTGAAAGCGTTGCAGCTAACAGCAGTAGATAGCATATAAATACTAGCACAGTAACTAGCATAAAGGAGGGTTTGATTTTGTAGAATAACGACGGCCCTCCTCTTTTATAAAGACTGCTTGCAATTCTATCTAGTGCCAAATGAAAAACCGTTGCAACTAAGTAACGTAATTCCTACAAGTTTCTTTGTATAATGTCATATCAGCCTTCGTAGTTGTGCTTCCATACATGTAGCTGTGTTAATGACACAGAATCATTGCGGAATCAGTGTACTTATATCTTATCTTATTATAATGGAGATTGTGTGTTTGTTATCTGTAACGAAACTATATTACTACTCAAATCACAATTCCTTAGTTATTTAAATCACATTCTCCATGATATTATTTTTATTCAAACTCATTATTAATAAAATTGTTTTACATTATTAATACTAATTGACCATATCTACATACTAATAACATGCAATTGTATTTATATATACAGAAAAATAGTGGATTACAGTGTGAATGGGAAGGATAATTTGCATATTGATCTTCAAAATTTGAATATAATTTAATAAATATATGCTTAGTATTATTGAATTTCTAATTGTTTGGTTTTATCTTAATGAATATGAGCAAAATCTCGTGGATAAATCTTAAAAAGAAATCCATTACACAAGAAGAAATAACTGTAATTTTTTTTTACTTCCTAATTTTAAACTAAATAGTTAAATTAGGAAATTTACCAAAGACAGACGGGAGTAATGGAAAATGATGGAAGAGTTAGTTTAAAGTTGTTCTATTTTTCACTCTGTTCCAAATCTTTTTATCTGCATTCTTATTCAGTTTCTTTAGCTTTCTAATTTAATATGATATTTTTATTATATCAAAACTTAAAATACTTGCACCCGGAGGGTGCATATATCTTCTAGTATATCTAAAGAATTTATTGAAAGCGTTGCAGCTACAGAGTTAGATAGCAATTAATATAGCACAGTACCAAGATATAGGATACGTTGGTTTGTTTTCTCTAATCAGTGAGGGGGGGGGGTCACAGTCAAGTCTGACGCAAGGTTTCCAATCGACAGTCTAAACACTCCCAACTGTATCACCTATCCAAAATTTCTTTGTCCGTTCGTCTCGACAACAAAATATACTGCAGTCGTTCCTCACTGGTCTGTAAGAATAAGTCCTTTAAATACACCTCACTTTCACCACATCCGGGCTCCTTACTCATAATTGTCGTGCAGCACGTGCGACACTCGTCAGCACGGCGCGAGCCACCTCCATCCGGGCCACTATGCTTATTTCTTATTTCACTGATCGTCCACAGTTCTCAAGACCTCTTAAGTCAGTCCTACAACGCCAGGCAAAAGCCTAGCCCGCTTCCTTCGAGAATACGGCAAGTCTTCACGCCCGCACTCTCTCTGTCACCAACGGCCGTGTTTGCAGCGAGGTAGGTCTCCTCTCTACTACTCTTTAAGGTTGATTTCTTAATGTTAGGAATTGGAAGCTCAATTTTTGGGGAATGTCTAACTTTACACAATCCACACATGTACAACATTTCAGAAATGTTGAAGGAGGTGGGTAACAATTTTACTTTTTTTTCTGGATTTGACATGAAATTTCCCTACTGTTCTTTTGCATTGAGTTCTATTCAATATCTACAAAAGGATACGCCAGGAGCTGCTATAATGTAATAATAAAAAATGGAGACGCTCTCCGTATAATGGTTATCGTTAGAAAAAAATGAATGTTCAAATCCTGGATGAAATAGTCTACATTTAACATCGCACTGGGAAAGGTATGAATCAAATTTTATTCTCCAACTATAGGAAATAGTAGGGCAGACCGGGTCTTACTTTAACACCATGGAACCAGTCTAAGTGAAGAAAATCTCTAAATTAAACAATTGCGTCACAATCTACTATTAGGTGTGTGGGGGGGAGTAAAATATTATTTCTTTTCTTTTTTCTTTCCGTCTACGAGAGACGATGGATTAGTGTCAATTTTTTTTAAATTATTCATTTTTTTTTTTTTTTTAAATTTGAACCACTTAGCCTGGCAGGTTCACATGAGGAATAAGCTGTTTCCCATGCAGCAAATCGCCCCTTCGCCCACATACACTGTGATCCAAGGCACAAGGTAAGGTACCACATACGGTTTGGCAATGGGTAGTAGGTCACAGGAATGGATGGGTATATTGAATTTCAGCATCAACACCACTTTAGGGACTTCCAATTCTGATTTGTTTTTTGGGGTTTTACTCCCTAGCTCTTCCTTGACTGACTTACTGGTGACAAAGTGCAACTCTAGCTTGGCATGTTTAATGGTCACCCATAAGCATTTCTAAAAGAAGCTGCATGCATGACGAAAGAGTAGATGGTGCGATGGAAAAGGAATGCAGCAAAGGACTAGGCCGTTCATTCAGTTAAGCATGAATGACTTTGAATTTTGATTAGACAGAGAAATTTAAACTTATATGGAAGGCTATAGAGTGGGGTGTATAACACAACATTTTAATAATATTAGGACAAGTAATCCAATAGGCACTCCAAAATCATTTCAACCCAATGAAAGGCTCCACTACAACTGCGTCACTGGTTAACTGCCGCTTACCAAATTTTTGTAAAACCAATGAAATTTTAATGCAGAAGTTTATGGAAATGTTGAACTTTACTATATTAATAATTAATCTATTAATTATAATTAATTAATTTATTAAATATCATTAGAGGAAATTGACATAGCAGAGTCAAATCCTAGATGAAGTTGTCTACATTTCAACATAGTAGGGCTGGAATTAGCTCAGTAGTAGAGCCGTTCGGCTATAAACAAAAGGTTCTAGTTGCGATACCGGCCTCGCCAACTCAGCGTATGAGTAGCAAGTGATCTGTGGCAGTAAGTAAGGAGCTGATGGTTAAGGTGTGGCGCTCCACCTCAGATGCAAAAACAATCTCCTTGTCTAGCGCTATTGAAAAAGGGGATATGACTCCCAGCTGACTGGGCTTGATTACCAGACTTTAGAGCACCCCAACGACTTTCTTATTTAGTTAGAAAGGTATGAATCAAGTTTTTTTCCTCAGCTATAGCCCAAATAAATTAAATGGCGCCCCCCCCGCAGAACCGGGGCGCCCCCTTTCTTTTTTTTTAACCATTGGTATGGCAACCATTAAGAGAAGGAAATCTCTAAATTAATTCTCACATTAAAAATGACCTTGTGCAACAATCCCACTCTTGTGGAGAGGTTGGGTTAAAATACATATAATAAAAAATTATGGAGGCATGTGGTTAGTAGTCGGAGAAATGAACTATCGAACAGTTCAAATCCTGGCCGAGGATGTTTATATATCCTATAATCACTAATACATTTCGGGAAAAAGGTATGAATCCAAATACTCTTTCTACAGTTATGGGTGAATAGTCAGGGCAGACTGGGCTCTTCTTTATCTGGGCTAGGTAACAAGTCTTGGAGAGGGAAAACTCTGAATTCAAACCTGTTAAACTCCTCTTAAAGAATTTACATTGGTGTCGCATCTGCTTATGTGGAAGGGTTGGTTAATGCATATAATAAAAAAACCGGTTAGTTTTTTCACTGTGTTTTTTTTTTTCTTTTCTCCAATAGTGTTGGCAAATTCTTTGAATGGCCTGAACAAGATAAAAGCATTGTATTGAATTGGAATTGGTCCTCTTTGGCAAGGACAAAAGTTTTGGAAGAATTCCTGAAGAAAGTTTTTTCGCTTTTAGGTCGCAATAGCAGACACACATGAAAATCCATTTCCCCATTTTTGTCACAAGGAGGAGAAATACTGTCTGCAGTTTGAAGATTACAAAAACATTTTTCTTCTTTTTTTTTTTAAAGTCAAGTTTCAGATTATCAAAGTCAGACTAAGGATAAGATTCACTTTAAAGTTCAATCATTTGATATTTCATTTATATCTATATTATATATATTATATATCTATATATTATTCAGGAAAATATGTTCGTATAAGTATAGAATTTATTTTAAGATATAAAATGCATTTTGGTCTATAAAGATAAATCAAACCTTATGTTCATATATATATAATATATATATATAATTATATAATATATATATATATATATATATAAATTGTACACATATCTGAAAGTGGGTATATATGTAATTATACACATAGATATTATACATTATACTCACATAATAATTATGATATTTTTGTTTGTTAATGTATGTATATATATTATAATATATATACTATTTATGAAAAAATTGTGTTTGTGTGTGTATATTATATGAGCAAAGAAAGATTTCTTTGTGCCATCATATATTATATATATGTTAAAATCTTGTGTGTGTGAACATTACAGTAGTGAAACATACACATCTATGTAGATATAGATTTTTAAAATATATTAATCTCTGTATTTTGAGTGTATATATAATACTATATAAATAAATATATATATATATATATATATAAAGATAATCTAAAATGAGTCAGACGAACTATCTATTAGTTTCGCATAAAGCTCTTCAGGGCTAAATCTGACTGTATTTTGCCGCTGAAGAGCTTTATGGCGAAACTAATAGTAGGTTGTCTGACTGCATTAGTTATCTTTATATATATATATATATATTTATATTATATATATATAATACACTCAAAGAATACAGAGATTAATATATTTTAAATCATATCTCATAGATGTGTATGTTTCACTACTGTATATGCTTCACACACACATATTTTTAACATATATATATAATATATGTGGGCACAAAAGAAAATCTTTCTTTTCATATATATACACACAACACAATCTTTTTCATAAATATGTATATATATATATAGTAATACATACATACACAAACAAAATATCATATTATATATATGTGTATAATTATATATATTATGTGTATAATTACATATATACACTTCAGATATGTGTACAATTTTATATATATATATATATATATATATATATATATATATATATATATATATATATAACATGGTTTTTTATTTATTCTTTATAGGGCAAAATGATTTTATATTCTTAAAAATAAATTCATATACTTATACGAACTATTTTCCATGAATATATATATATTATATATTATATATATATATATATATATAAATGAAATATCAAATGTTGAAACTTTAAAGTGATTTTATCCTTAGTCTGACTTGATTAATCTGAACTTTACTTAAAAAAAAAAAAAGAAGAAAAATGTTTTTGTAAATGAAGCTTCAAACTGGCAGACAGTATTTCTCCTCCTTGATTGACAAAATGGAAAAATGGATTTTCAATTGTGTCTTCTATTTGCGACCTAAAGGCGAAAACTTTTTCAGAATTCCTTCCCACATTTTGTCCTTGCAAAGAGGACCATTCAAATTCCGATACATATGTTTTTATCCTGTTCAGGCCATTCAAAGCATTTTGCAACACTAATTAGAAAAAGAAAAAAAACACCAGTGAAAAATCTTAACCGTTTTTTTTATTTATATGCAATTAAACGCAACGCCCTTCCATCAGCAGGATGCGCACAATGTAAATTTCTTAAGAGGAGTTTTAACAGGTTTGAAATTCAGAGTTTTCCCCTCTTCCAAGACTTGTTACCTAGCCAGATAAAAGAGCCAGTCTGCCTACTAGTTCACCCATAACTGTAGAGAGAGTATTTGGATTCATACCTTTCCAATGTTTAGTGATATATGATATTACAACATCTCGTCGGATTTCTGAACTTGGTTCGACTGAGTTTAATTTCCTCCGATCTAACCACATGCCTCCATAATTTTTTATTATATGTTTTTTACCGCAACTCTCACAAGAGTGGATTGTGGCACAAGGTCAGTTTTTAAGTGGAATCTTAATTAGAGATTTCCTTCTCTAGCTGGTTGCCATACAATGTTAAAGAGGGCCGGTCTGCTTATTAATTTGGCTATAGCTGGAGAAAAAAATTGGATTCCTACCTTTCTAACTAAAGTAAGTAAAGTCGTTTGGGGGTGGTCCTTAAAGTCGGTAATCAGCCAGTCAGCGTGGGAGTCTTTCCCCTTTTCATAGTCGCTAGACCAAGGAGATTGGCTTTTTTGCATCTGAGGTGGAGCGCAACACCTACATCAGCTCCTTACTTTTACTGCACAGATCACTGTGCTACTCATACGCTGAGTTGGCGGGGCCGGTATCGAACTAGGACCTTTTTGGTTATAGCGAACGCTCTACCGACTGAGCTAATCAGCCTACTATGTGAAATGTAGACATTCATCTAGGATTTTGAACTCTGCTATGTCAATTTTCCTCTAATGATATTTAATAATTAATTAATTAATTAATTAATTAATTAATTATTTAATGATAGTAAGTTCAACTGTTCATAACTTCTGATTAAAATCATTTGTTTAAAAAATTTTGAAAGCGGCAGTTACCAGTGACGAGTTGAGTGGAGCCTTTCATTGGGTTTGATGCTTTGGGAGTGCCTATTGGATACTTGGTCCTAATTATTATTAAAATGTGTGTTATACATCCCCCCACTCTATAAGCCTTCCAATATAAGTTAAAATTTCTCTGTCTGAATCAAGTTGCAAGTCATGTCATGCTAACTGATGAACTGCAGTCCTTTTGCTGCATCTCTTTCGCATCGCACATCTTACTCTTCTGTTCATGCTAAATGCAGCTCTTTTAGAAAAATGCATATGGGTGCCATAACATGTCCAAGTAGAGTTGCTACTTTGTCACCAGTCAAGTCAGTCAGGAAGAAGCTAGGGGAGTAAAACCCAAAAAAAATAAGGAATTGGCGTCCTAAAGTGTGTGATCTAGAATTCAATATTACCCATGCAATTCCTGTGAACCTTACCGAATTGCCAAACCGTATTGGTACCTTACTTTCTTTGGATCACAGTGGTAAGTGTGGGCGAAGGGGGATTGCTGCATGGGAAACAGCTTTATCCTCACATGTGGAACCTGCAGGCTAAGTGGTTCAAATTTAAAAAAAAAAAAATGATAATTTAAATATAGAACTATCCACTCGATCTGCTCGTGACGGAAAGAAAAAAGAAAAGAAATAATATTTTACTCCCCCGCACACACCTAATAGTAGATTGTGACGCAATTGTTTAATTTAGAAGATTTTCTTCACTTAGAACTGGTTTCCATGTTAACGTTAAGAGCCCGGTCCTGCCTACTATTTGCCTATAAGTTGGAGGAAGAAAAAATTTGATTCATACCTTTCCGTGCGAATGTTAAATGTAGACTAAGATTTTATCCATGAGAGGAAAGGATTTGAACTTCATTTTTTTCTAACGATAACCATTAAATACGGAGGCGTCTCCATTTTTTTATTATATACAATTATCAGCAGATCCTGGGTGTATCCTTTTTAGATATTGAAATAGAACTCAATGCAAAAGCACAGTAGGGAATTTCATGTCAAATCCAAAAAAGTAAAATTGTTACCACCTCCTTACATTTCTGAATGTTGTACAATGTGTGGGATTGTTGTTTAAAGTTAGACATTCCCAAAATTTAGCTTCCAATTCCTACATTAAGAAATCAACTTAAGAGTAGTGAGAGAGGAGACCTACCTGCGTGCAACACGGTGTGACAGAGAGAGTGGCGGGCGTGAAGACTTGGCGTATTCTCGAAGGAAGCGGGCTAGGCTTTGCTGGGTGTAGGACTGACTTAGAGTCTGAGACTGTGGACGATCAGTTGAAATAAGAATAGCATAGTGGCCCGGATGTAGGTGGTCCGCGCGTGGCTGACGAGTGTCGCACGTGCTGGCACGACAATTTATGAAGTCGAGGAGCACCGGATGTGTGAAATTGAGGTGTATTTAAAGGACTTTTTCTTACAGACCAGTGAGAACGACTGCATAAGTATTTTTGTTGTCGAGACGAACGGACAAAGAAATTTTGGATAGGATACAGTTGGGAGTGTTTAGACTGTCGATTGGAAACTTGCGTCAGACTTGACTGTGACCCCCCCCTCACTGAATTAGAGAAACAAACCAACGTATCCTATATTTGGTACTGTGCTAGTATTTATATGCCTATCTAACTCTGTAGCTGCAACGCTTTCAATTAATTCTTTAGATTACTAGAGACTATATGCACCCTCCGGGTGCAAGTATTTAAGTTTTTGAATTTATAATAATCATATCATAATTAAATTTAGAAGGCTTAAAGAAATGAATAAGAATGCAGATAAAAGATTTGGAACAGTTGAAAATCGAACAACTTTGAAACTACTCTTCCATCATTTTCCATTACTCCCGTCTGTCTTTGGTAAATTTCCTATTTTAATATTTAGCTTAAAATAAGGAATAAAGAATAAAATTACAGTTATTTCTTCTTGTTAATGGATTTCTTTTTTAAGATTTTATCCACGAGATTTTGCTCATATTATTAAGATAAACCAAACAATTCAGAAATCAATAATACAAGCATATATTTATTAAATTATTATCAAATTTTGAAGATCAATATGGCAAATTATCCTTCCCCATTCACACTGTAATCCACTATTTGTTGTATATATAAATACAATTTGCATGTTATTAGTATGTAGATATGGTCAATAGTATTAATAATGTAAAACAATTTTATTAATAATTGAGGTTTGAATAAAAATAAATATCATGGAGATGTGATTAAATAACTAAGGAATTGTGATATTTTTTTTTTTTTTTTCTTGATTTTTTTTTTGTTTTTTTTTTTTTTTTTTTTTTTTTTTTTTTTTTTTTTTTTTTTTTTTTTTTTTTTTTTTTTTTTTTTTTTTTTTTTTTTTTTTTTTTTTTTTTTTTTTTTTTTTTTTTTTTTTTTTTTTTTTTTTTTTTTTTTTTTTTTTTTTTTTTTTTTTTTTTTTTTTTTTTTTTTTTTTTTCTTTTTTTTTTTTTTTTTTTTTTTTTTTTTTTTTTTTTTTTTTTTTTTTTTTTTTTTTTTTTTTTTTT
The DNA here is from genome assembly GCA_023376005.1 of Doryteuthis pealeii. Lineage (NCBI taxonomy): Eukaryota > Metazoa > Mollusca > Cephalopoda > Myopsida > Loliginidae > Doryteuthis > Doryteuthis pealeii. The sequence continues at coordinate 53,337,252 of CM042178.1, read as the reverse complement.
GGTTTTTTTTTTTTTTTTTTTTTTTTTTTTTTTTTTTTTTTTTTTTTTTTTTTTTTTTTTTTTTTTTTTTTTTTTTTTTAAGATTTTTTTTTTTTTTTTTTTTTTTTTTTTGAGTAGTAATATAGTTTCGGTTACAGATTAGACTAAACACACAATCTCGCATTATAATCAAGATAAGATATTAAGTACACTGATTCGCAATGATTTCTGTGTCATTAACACAGCTAATGTTATGGAAGCACCAAACTACGAAGGCTGATATGACATTTACAAGAAACTGTAGGAATTACGTTACTTAGTTGCAACGGTTTTTTCATTGCACTAGATAGCATTGCAAGCAGTCTTATAAAGAGGAGGGCGCGTCGTTATTTCTACAAAATCAAACCTCCTTTATGCTAAGTTACTGTGCTAGTATTTATAATGCTATCTAACTGTGTAGCTGCAACGCTTCAATTTATTTTGTAATATATAGATTATTAAGTAGCTGATATCCGCAATGATTTCTTGTATTACTTCAATAGCTTACGTAAGCGGAGCACAATACACAAAAATAAATTGTTTTATTTTAAGAGGGAGAGAGAGAAAAATTTATCTCAAATAAATTATTTTAGAATATTTAAAATAAATCATTAGAAAAGATCAAGAAAATAAAAGAATGGCAACCAAGTGACTTTGGCATTAAATAATCACGAAGGTTGCCTTTGGCCATTTAAACAAAGAAATCCAAACCATCCTATATTCTTGGTATGTGCTGTATTTATGCTATCTACCTTATAGCTGCAATGCTTCAATTTAATTCTTTAGGTATACTAAGATATTAAGTGACTGATTCTGCAATGCTTTCTGTATAATTCACACAGCTTTATGTCGGAAGCCCAACTACGACAAAAATAAAGTTGTTTAAGTTTGAGGGGAGGAGCAAAAACTATCTTCCATAAATGATTTTCGAAATATTAAATAAATTCATTGAAAGATCAAGAAAATAAAGAAATCAAGGAAGACAACTCATAATAATTTCAATTAATTTAAATTTATTTTACTTGGGACGCATTTTTTCCACGAAACATTTGTTTTGCCTACATCTATGTTCGTTTTTTGTTTTTTTTGTTTTGTTTTTTGTTTCTGAATTTTATTTCTTTTTTCTTTCTTATTCGATACAAGCTTATAGAGTAAAATAAAACAAGTAATACTCATTTTGGTAAACAATCTTGCAAATTAAAAAAAAAAAGAAGAACAGAAAAGAATTTTATTTTGTTTAAATCAACTCGGGAGGTTTAAGTATTTTTATAATATTATATATATTTTTTTTTTAAAGGTAAAGCTCATAAATTTATAAATATTTCCACTAGAAAAAAAGTTAATCTGTAAAACACACTCGATTTCTTTTGAAACAGACTCGTGATCTTTCAGTGTTTGTAATAGCAATTTTTAAAAGCTATTCTTTCTTCTCTTTTGAATTCTCCTTACTCTCCTCTTGATTATCCTTACTCTCCGCTCTTTGATTATGCTTAATCTCCTCTTGATTCTCGCTTACTCTCCTTTTGAGTTCTCCTTACTCTCCTTTTGATTCTCTTACTCTCCTTTTGATTCTCCTTACTTTCCTTTTTGATTCTCCTTACTCTCTTTTTAACTGCCGATGGCTCTTCTTTTTCTTTCTTTTGATTCTTCTTACTCTCCTTTTGATTTCTTCTTCTCTCCTTTTGATTCTTCTACTCTCCTTTTGATTTTCCTTACTCTCCTTTTGATTTTCCTTACTCTCCTTTGATTCTCCTTATCTCCTTCTTAATTCTCCTTACTCTCATACATACACTCCTTACTCTCCCTTTTTACTTCGACTGGCTTCTTATTCTTATTCCTCTTCTTCTTCAAAAGTTTTTCACAGGGAAGAATAAAAAAATTGCTAGAATTTTAAAATAAATGGTTTTGCACAAATACAATTTTTCTTTAAATGCTACCTAGGTGTGTTTAGAGCTCTCATTCATATGCAAGGTAACGATAATACCTCACCTTTGTATAAGATAGCATTCATAATATCTGGATTCACTTTCGAATAATGTTTGGGGTCTACCTTAGGGATCTGCTCGGGTCAGCTTGCCATATCACGGCTTGGATGAATTTGTGGGCAGAGGCAACATTTTTGTCGGAATTTATTAGGGACAGGCGACTCGTTTCAACTTGTTATCAGCAGCATCCTCTTGGGATTCAGTGGGGGCAGTATAAAAGCAAGCACCCACGTTGTTCTGCCTCTTTATCCGATTCGCGTGTGATGAATTGGGGTGTGCTACTCATGTGCTGTGTTGGTGAGGTTGGTATCAATCGTCAAAGGGATGCTCTACGACTGCGACTAAACGGCCCTTTTGATTTTTGCTCATCAAGTGATTTAAATACTAAAATAAAATTTGACTTTGTATAATTTGAGGCATACAAGTAGCACATGATTATGGTCGTAGGAAATATAATACATTGAACACCTGAACAGAAAGGGTTAATGGCGACTTATAAAATTAAAGGGTTTTAACTGCAGTAGCTAAAACTTCTTGTGATTGGAAGGCCTAGAAAGCCTCGAATCGCATGTGAATGTTTATACAAAAAATTCTATCAAAGAGATAACAATAACAATACAGAATTTTATTGTCTGAGCAACATTCAACATACAATAACAAAACAGCTAGGGTTATTTCCGATAACTCAACATAAAAAGGGGAACAACTCTGCCCGGATACATTATTTATCATTTATTGATTCAAAAACTAGGAAAAAGCGATGGGGTTAGGTTAGGGTTTACGGCTAGAGTTTAGGGTTAGTTTAATGGGAAAACTAATGGTAGATTAACTAAGCAGATAGAATTCATTCAGAGTGGTTTTCCCCCTTTGGTTGTGTTGGAGTTATAGAAAATAACGCACAGCTGGAAAAAGAGTCGCTTGAAGAGTCCAAGAGTTAAGGAAAGAGTGAAAGTCCTAATCAAAGGTTTTCACTTACTTCGTAGCCGGGGTACGTGGTAAGGGTCTCTCCATTGGCAGACAATTGGAGTGCAAATAGGCACACGTGTTACATGGACACACAAAAGGTTCGTGATCAAAACACCTTATGGAAATAGAGCATACTAGGTGGCGCATAAAGGCAACGTATAAGCCTTATAGTTGGAGGTCAAGGCTCCCGAGTCCAAACGACAGTGACACACTAGTGCATGTCTCGGAGATCCCAGATGAGCAAAAAGCAGCAAAATATTTTTCTCCCGGGCTGGGTTTAAATAGCCAAGTGGCAACGCCCTCTAGTGGCAACCTGGTAGCAAGGAAAAGATAACTTTTACCACACTAAACCCATCCCAACAAGGGAAAACAATCGCTACAGGTTTCTAAACTTCCCACGCCCATCCCTACCTCCTACAGGTATTGTTGCTGTCTTAACCGGCATTTTCTAAAGTTTACATGTCTTTCAAAAGAACGTAGCGATAATCGATTTGGCTGTTTTCTTTCCATGCTAAGCGCAACCATTAAATACAGGTGCCTTATATAAGGAAATTGATGGGCGAACCAGTTCAAGATCTTGTCATATAGTAACCTAAATAATGAGCCAGGATATCATCTATTTTTCAAGCCTGAATAATGTATTGACGATACTGGAGAGAGAAACAACCGAGATCACACGGCTACTTTTTGATTTAACCTAACAATTGCTCATACTCTGTTTCACCTTGTGTATTTACTTAGTGAATTTCCCTAACTCCTTAATACTTATCATACTAGATCATTGAAGTTAAGCAGTAATGGAGCCTGTCTTAATTGGTTGACCACTTAAGCAACAACTGGTACTGTAAGGCAATCTGAGTCCTTATTTGTCAAAATGACTTGGTTCAGCATTCAATGACCCGAAAAGGGTTGATATGCGCGTAAAAATACTGATAAATATTGTGGATGGGTTTCTTTTATTTTTGGCACCAATGACTGTTTCTTTTTTGTTGCCGTCCTTTTGAAAATGGTTCAATTCCATTCGGGGCTTTCAAAGGGCCTTAGTCTGGGTGAAATGCAAACTGCCTTGTCCAGGATTTGATCTTGAATCTCGTTTCCATTTTCTACGACGGCAACCATTATATTACTCTCCTAAAATCAATAATCAAACTCCCCACTAAAATTATGCCAGCTACACAAAGATGGTTCTAATTAATAGAGTGTCAAGAATATTGGTGCGCATATTTCTCTGCTTGGGCAGTATTTGTCGGTTTGATTTTTTCTTCGGGTGGCATATCTTGTTTTAAATTGCTCAAAGGACTTTATTGTTTTTCTTAGTTTTTAAAAAATTTAATTTAAAACAACCCAGCCCATTCGACCGCGTGCTGAGTGTGGAATCTGAGAGACGTCCGATCTTGTCGACTGTCGAGTAGCATCTAATCTAAGAATTCAAAAACTAATCTCCCGGCTCTAATGGCGCGTTTTTAAATTGTACAAGTAAAGTTACTTATCGCTCAGTAACCGTCGAGGTAACTTTTCACTGGCTGCCCGTTTACTCTGAATCTAACGAACTCCTTATTTCAAATATCTTACTACAGCAAGTCACAATTTTATAAGCCTACCTATGATTATATAATTATATGAATTTGTATTGCGGCTGGTTTGTTTTGTGATTTTGTACTCAAAGTGCTAATCTACAACAGACAGAGGTAATACATTATTAAAATATTTGAAGAGAAAAAAAAAAGAAAAGAAAAAGATTGGGCCACAAATCGCAAATATAATTTTGTTTCTTTCTTATCGCAATGAATGAAAAGGAAAGTAATATATATATATATATATATATTTGCAAGGGGATACACACACATATACACACAACATGTATGTGTCTATATGTGCATATTGTATATATATAGTATAGTGTTGTGTATATATATATATATTATATTTATAATAATTATATATATATTATGATTATAATGTGTGTGTATGTGTTTCAGTGTGTGTGTGTATATATATGTGTATGTGTGTGTGTGGTGTATGTGTTTCATGTGTAGTGTGTATATATATATGTGTGTGTGTATGTGTTTCAGTGTGTGTGTATGTGTTTCGATGTGTGCTGTTATATATATATATGCTGTGTGTGTATGTGTTTCAGTGTGTGCTGTATATATATATGTGTGGTGTGTGTGTGTAATGTGTTTCAGTGTGTTGTGTGGTATTTTTATTATGTGGTGTGTGTGTGTGTATGTGTTTCGTGTGTGTGTATATATTATATGTGTGTGTGTGTGTATGTGTTTCAGTGTGTGTGTTATATATATATGTGTGTCAGTGTGTGTGTATGTGTTTCAGTGTGTGTGTATATATATATATGTGTGTGTGTGTGTGTGTATGTTGTTTCAGTGTGTGTGTATATATATATATGTGTGTGTGTGTGTGTTGTATGTGTTTTCAGTGTGGTGTGTATATATATATATGTGTGTTGTGTGTTGTGTATGTGTTTCAGTGTGTGTGTATATATATATATATACCGTGTGTGTGGTCTGTGTTTCAGTGTGTGAGTATTATATATATGGTGGTATGTATATGTGTTTCAGTGTGTATATATATGTGTGTCAGTGTATATATAGTATATATACTTTGTATATATATTTGTCTGTGTGTATATTGTCTGCTGTCTATCAGCTTTGACGCTCAGGGTTCGCAATCACCACAGCGCGGTCTTCCTATCTATAGCTCTGCGAAATGTTAGCATACGAGATTGATTTTTTTGATTTTGTTTACCTTAACATTTGAATAGGTCGCCGCCTAATTAATTAATAATAATTAATTACTTTTCATAAATTAGGTACGACTTCAACTTAGCACTATTCTCAAAAATTGTCGGCTAAAAAAGCCCATATCAAAACCCATCGCTTGTGGTATTTACTTCTCATATATATATATATATATTATATTACTATACTATATAGTTATATTATATTTATATTCGCGTGTGTGGTATTGGAGTTGCGTTAGTCTTAACGCTTTTTTCTAACAAATTTTCTCCCTGACTCACAGAAAAAGAAAACCAGAAGAGTCTATCAATTTATTTTGCAATTCCAAAAAGTTATTTATTTATTTATATCTTTCTTTCATCTGTTCAAACGGTGCAATGTGGGGTGTTTTTGATACCCTTTTTCTCGAGCTTGTTTGTTTTTTTTTGTTTTGTTTTTTTGTTTTTTTTCTTTTTCTATTTTTTCCTTTTCTGATTTTTATTTCGTTTTAGCTTTCATGGTGCCAAAAAAATTCCTTTCTCTCTTTTCTTTCATTCTATCTTTCTTTCAGTCTCTTTTTTCTTCATTCCGTATGATCTTTCTCATTCTATTTCCTTCATTCTATCTTTATTCTCTCTTTTTTCGTTTTTTCTCTCTCTCTCTTTCTTCACTCTTCTTTTCTCTCTTTCTTTTCTCTCTCTTTTCCTACATTCATTCTTTTATTTCTCCCTTTTTCCTTCGTTCTTTCTTCTCTTCCTTCTATTATCGTTCTTTCTTTCCTCTCTCTCCTTCATTTTTTTTCTTCTTTTTCCTTCTTCCTTCCTTCCTCTCTCTCTCTCTTTCTCTCTCTCTCATGCTTCTTGCTTTTTCCCTTCATTCTGTCTTTCCTTTTCTTTTCTGATATATTTTCTCCTTCAATTCTTGCTTTCTGACTATCTTTCTCTTTCATTTGCTCTTTATCTCTCTCTCCTTCTTCTTTCTACTTTTGTCTTTCTTCTTCATTCTGTGCCATCTTTCTCTCTATTTCTCCTTCATTTTGTCCATATTTCCTTCTCGTTCTTTCTCCTTCATTCTATCTATATTCTCTTCATTTCTATCTATATTTTCTCTTCATTCATCTATATTTCTCTTCATTCCCCTCTCTTTTTTTATTCTCTTTCATCTTCTTCCTTTTTTCTTTTCATTCTCACTTTCCTTCTCTCTTTTTTTTTCATTCTCTTCATTCTCTGCTTTTTTTTTTCTTCTCTTTCATTCTACTCTCTTTTTTCATTCTTTTCATTCTGTCTATTTTTTTTTCATCTTTTTCCTTCTGTCTATTTTTTTTATTCTTTTTCATTCTGTCTCTTTTTTTTCATTCTCTTCATTCTATTCTTTTTTTTCATTCTCTTTGCATTCTATACTTTTTTCTCTCTCTTTCATTCTATCACCTTTTTTTCCTCATCTCTTTCATTTCTATCTCTTTTTTCCTCTGTCTTTTCATTCTGTCTCTTTTTTTCCTCTGTCTTTCTTCTGTCTCTTTTTCTCTTCTTTCTTCTTCATCTATTTTCCTTTTTTTTTTGACTAACAGGAGAACTGAGAATGGATTAGGAGCCTAGTAGTCTGGCGTAGCTTGGATCCCAACTGTCTGTCAAGTTCATAAACAGAAAAAAACCACCCAATACCCATCTCCTAGACTCTCTCCTCATGACCAGGAAAAAAAAACTCCAACCTGTGAACAACAAGATTCCACAAATAGTTTAGCCGTGATTTTTTTTTTTATCAACGTTGAAAAAGGTGAACATAATTTTATTTATTTATTCAGTATGGCAATAATTTTATGATGATGATAATTTATTTTCTTGGAATAGGGTGGATATATAATCGCGTCCCATTACCAAGGTTCATATTAGCAATTAAGTAATATCAAATAGAGTAGGTTGAATTTTCAATTTTCTTCGATAGAATTACATGTAATTTATGAGGAAGTGCGTCCGGTCTCCTGCCTCAAAATTGCTACCAGTGATTATCAAATAACACCAGCTGTCGTAATTCTTGTTTATTTATCGTAATTTGTGCGTATTCTTTGTTTATTTATCGTAATTTATCGTAATTCTTGTTTATTTATCGTAATTTGTCGTAATTTTGTTTTATTTATCGTAATTTGTTCGTAATTCTTTGTTTAGTATGAAAATGGAATATATAGTTTGGAATAGACTGAGATAGATAACACAAACAAAATAATATAGATAGATATGACCAATGGAGATAGATTTATTTTCGACATAGTAAATGTAATTTGGGGGGGGGGGTCGTTCTTTTTTGTCGTAATTCTTGTTTATTTTAAACTAAAAACAAGACATTAAACAAACACTGAATAAAAAATCTTAGTATTTAAGTAAATATAGATAAATATGAACAGAATTGAGATATATAGATATGAAGATGGATAGTTTTTTATTGAATAGACTGAGCTGGATCGTTTTATATTAATAAATCACCAGGTAGCAATTCTTGAGGCAGGAAACCAGGATGCACTTCCTCATAATTTACCGAATTATTTCCTTCAGCTTGTTATAATCATTAAGGGACAAGACACTCATCTGACAAGACGTTTGATCCGGTTTTAGGTCAATCAGTGTTAGTTTATACATTAACCCTTAATAACCCATCGTGGTGTAATGGTGAACAACCTAGTCTCACATATCCATACTCCTGAATAGCAAGTTTGATCCTACTGGGATCCCCGTATTTGCGACTTGTGTCCAATCTTTGCATAATAATGAGACAGAACTCATTGACCGAACGTTTGAGGCCTGTTTTAGAGTAACCATGTTAGTTATACAATTAAGGGTAGGTTAATTTTTCACATTATTCTAAATATCAAATTGTCCAGGATACAAGAGATTGTGAGTTCGTATAATAAATACGATACCAAAAACTAGATCTCTTACTTGCACTATGTTTTGAGGAAATAGCAAATCAAAGATCGTCTTCTAAAATAACGAAAGATCCTGCGTTTTGCAAATTTTAGCCTATAAATTTTATTTGAATATTTAGCAATTTCAATATTTAAAACAGAAATGGTTGATATTTTAAACGAAACGAATGAAATATTATATAGAATTCAATTGAAAATAGTGCATCACCACGACACCAAATACAGACTTATAAAAGAAATAATAATCTATTATAATGGAGAATTAGCTTCCGGTTTTTGTCTGTAGCAAAAATTACGGTCATTATTACGTCACATTACACAAAATCGTCCATAAAACAGAATAAATACAGTCAAATTTTGAACATGCAGCATTAGACAGTCCTCATTGTTTTTTTTTAAAGCAAATTTTAATAAATACATGACTGGTTTAATATATTATATTATAGTTTGTTTATTTCAATACAATATTTTAAAGTTTACATTTCAATTGTTTTATTTTTTAATCCTTTAATAATTTGATTTTACGTACTTACGGGTACAAATTCGCTGACATAGAATTTTTTACTCTCCACCCTCAGGCAAATATGTTTCAAAAATCCATTTTTACATCGCCGGAGGGGTGGTTTTTTTATTTTGTCTAGTATATATAAGTAAAAATATAACAGAAGACTTAGATTTTTTGGCGTTATAGCCCCTATTTCAGGAAGCTTAGACAAGTGTCTAGCACCGCCAATCATCAAAGATGCCATAACTTAAAAACAGAATATATAAAGAATAAAGATAAAACAAATATATTAATTCATCTATAGATGTGAGATTCATTTCAGAGAGATTCATATTTATTCGTACCGAGGCGTGTGAGGGCGTAACGATTATTTCGAAGACAATGGACTCGGTGTGGCAAGTTCAAATCCTGTTTCTCTTGTTATTTGTAGTGTACTCCTCAAATTTCGATCGTCTCAGGTACTCAATCCTTCAATGTTGTTGAAATCTCTACTCCTTCTAAATCATTTTTTTTTTTCTCGTGTAATGCCCTTGTTGTATTTTCCTTATTCTTTGGTCTCTCTTTTTCGGAGTCCGCTCACTTATCCATTGTAAGAATGGTCCAGAGCATCTAAACAAGGAGGGGAAAACCGCAGATGTTTTTTCCAATGACGAGATTCGGCTCCAGAGCTTGGTTTCCTAGAATGTTCTTATTCGTCTTTTTAACAGAATTTTTCATCTCTGTTTCAATGGTGGTTCACTTCCATATTCCCAAATACTTTGTAATCCTCTTTTCTCCAAGAGTTTTTTTTTTCATATCCGGTAGTTTATAGTTTTTTTTAATTTTGTTTGACTTTGGTCCAAATGTAGTCCTGTTCGCTGAGGTTTAGAATAGACTGACTGCAACCTCTGCAGAGCGACAAGCCCCACCCACTCCATGGGGGTCAATGTTGGGCCATGGGTGGTGATCTCTTACCCAATACATTAAACTCTAACAATGATGACAACTCTAAATGTCTTGAAATATATTTTCCTAAATAAAGGCATAGTTTTGAAGAAAAAATATTTTGTGAAGTAATCTTTATGCTCTGTAACGTTCCATTGTGGCGTTACAGTTCCAAAATCGACCCTACCTTGTTGGATTTTGTTTCAGTATTCAGCTGTTCAAGTTGAACTGGCATAACCATCTCAGAGTATTGGTAGGTTGTTTATTACAGCTTTGGATCATCATATGACACTCTGGCATAGTTCACTTCCTGGGTTTGATTGGCTTGATGGTTTTTCAGTGTGAGTAAAGATATGGCATAAGTACCACTTTCAGCCATCAGTTTTAACTATGCAGTAGCATGCAAGGACTGTTTTAAGTTACGCTTGGCATGTTTGTTCTTGTTGCTAACTCGACGTAGTTAGAATCCCACTGGACGGTGCGTTTGTATTGTTTTCTAATGATATCTGGGGATAACTTTTACGACCCTAATTCCAATGATACAACTAACCGCGATAACGGAAGAAAATATTTTGTCAGTAATTTCTTTATGTTTATGATACTTTATGTTACAAAGATCATTTTGTTTGAAGTAATTCTTTATGTTCTGTAAACGTCTCCATTGTGGCGAAGTTGCTTCGCCACAACGGAGACGTTACAGTTCCAAAAATCGACCTACGCCTAATTCCAATGATACACTAACACTGAATAAACGGAAGGAAAGACAAAACGAAATCAATTTACAGCTACCACTGTCGTTTCTTTCCGTTTATTCAGTATTAGTGGATATCTAATGTTAATAGTCGGCCTTGCAAGTGAGACTCGATATTTTCCACACGCTCTTACGAATACTTAATTAAAACAAGTAAAACCTACTGGAATAAGTACTAAAATGTTTTCAATCAGCTTGTAAACATTACACCACGTGCGGTACCCTAGAGATAGTCAACATGTCGTTATTTACGAAGCTAAACCCATTCGTATCTGTTAAAGGGGAGGATGCCCTACTGTGCCCAAATGGCAAGTAAACTTAAAACCAAACATATCCTCTAAATTGTAAAAGCACTAATTCTATCAAGCGGAGAAACCTGAGGGATATCTTTAAGAATAAAACCTGAAAACATTTTAAATTTTCTAAAAAAAAAAAAAAAAAAAAAAAAGCAGCCTTTTCAACAGATATAACAGAAATAACGCGAATATTTCCATAGAACAACTACTTTTAAAGACTGACTGCCTAAATAACTTTTTGGCATTATGACCCACAGAGGTTAATATGCGTTAAACAAAACTCATACTCAAACTTAGCTTAGTTGTGTTTAGCAGACCGCCAGTATGGGTCCCATTAGAATCGAACTGCACTAACAATGATTTGAAATCATTGCTACCCATTAATCCGCGTAAGGACACTTTAGAGATCGACACTTGTTTTCAGCCGCCTGTCTTCTGGGCGTTAGAATGCACGCGGCTGCACCTCTGCAGAGGGTAAGATCCATAATGAGACCACCTGTTGGCCGTGGGTGACGACCCGTGATGCTTAAGGATAGAACCCAGGTGGAATGAGCAGTTCATGATTTGCAATACTCCACTTTATCTCCATCTGGGGCTAGATGGGCGGTCGGCAGAGGCCCCCCTCCGAATCAATCGGCTGGTCAGTCAAGCCCTAGCACCTATATGATTTTTTATTATCCAACCCATTTCCTTATGGCAAGCCCCCAGCCCTTTTTTTCATATGGGTGGCTAGAAGGCGGTGGCTGGAGGTCTACATGCTCCTGGGAATGGCATTAAAACTCATCTGATGGTGAGGTTCAGTTTTGGAGGTTTGGGGATGTGAGCACCCTTCATCACCATGCTCCTGGTCCACTCTGACCGGAGTGTGTAGTACCTGTTAGGGTCCATCTATGGGTTAAAATAGAAAAATTGTATTTTAAAAAAATATGTATTATTCATTAAGAATTGATTTAATTTCAAAACTTATTCGGCATTAATAACACACTGAAGGTTGCTATGTCTTTAAAAAACCTTTTGACAATGTATTTAATTTTTTTCTCTTTCTTTTTTATTGCGGTAAGTTTGGGAATTTGAATCAATCTTTCTGTTTCACGGTAATGTTCTTGTTGATTATTTTTTTAATTTTTTTTATTTGTAGATGAATGAAGGAAAATTACAGGTTTATAACGCAGGCGTAGAATGTGGCAAAATGTGACCTCCTGAATATTCGCATTTATTCTATAACTACCCGGCGTCGCCTAGGTAAGAGGGGATTTTTTAAAGTTAAGTCCTGCAGATCCCATTATTAGCTGAATCGTTTAAGGTCCATCTATGGTTGAATAGAAAAACATGGGTTTATAATGCAAAATTGTATTATACATTAAAGAATGAATTTATTTCACACTTGTCGGCATTAAAATGGACCCACGAGGTTTGATATGCATAAACAAAACAAAACACCAAACCAAACATCGTTTTTCATTGGGAATTAGCACGAGGTGACGTTAAAAGAATCGCCCAGGATTTCAACCTTGACGTGCCGAGTGCTTTAATAGAAATTTTTTAGATGATAACCATTACACAACCTGCTATTTGAATAACGTTTCTCCTTAAAAATTGTGAAAAGATGAAGGAAAAGAATATAGAAAATTAAATTTAAGCTTTTCGCGGATTCACTTTTAAGATTTAATATATGTGTTCATTTCGCCCGTCATTTTCAATTTAGAATTTCCGAGGCCAGTTTTCAAATCTTTCGCACATAATTTTTTTATAGCGTGTCCCGTGTATATAAAGTGTTGTTGTCACTCAGATCCATGTGAAACACTCAGCTAACGCTGATGTGAAACTGAAAAGAGTGACAATAATAATCAGAAGAGTCCTGGAACTAAGGAGATTTGGCTGGTCACTCAGCCTCAGTGACCACCGGCTACGGCAGGTGTGTAAAACTCAATAAATAATAATAATAATAATAATAATAATAATTGCACTGGAAGTCTCCGCAAAGGATTTGCAAAGGGTTTGGAAAGTTCTGGAAATCAGAGGAAGGATTGATACATCCAGAAGCACTGCACTGCTGGCAATCTGCCAGAAAATACTCAGAAGAGCCCTGGAGACAGAGGAGACTTGCTGTCCTTAGCTCCAGTGAAAGACCATCAGCTAACGTCGATTGTGAAAACTCAAAAGGAGTGCAAAATTAATAATAAATTTGGACTTTGTCAAGCAGAAAAACGGAACATGAAGTGAAGGTCGTACCAAATTGTAATTGGTGCCTTTGGAATGGTCCCCAAAGCTTGGAAAAGAATTAGGTGAATTGGAAAATCGAGAAAGAATCGAGACAATCCAAACTAAGCACTGGTTAAGTGCTAAAATCTCAGAAAGAAGTCCGGAGAGCTGAGGAGACTTGCTGTCCTCACCCCGATTAGGCCGGAGTGAAAACAAAATAATAATAATACTAATAATAATACCGCAGGGTAATAAGTTGGAACCACATTGACTTACTTTATATTTGATAACCGATCCTGAAGAAGCTAAAACTAGGCGCAGAAATATTGCAAATAAGAATGGATCGAAATACAAAGGCCTACATTTCTCTGTTTAGTATTGTCTGCATTATCGGACTATTGTCCTCATCTTCATTGTTCTTTGTACATTGGACACACATGGCCTAGTGGATAAGGTATCTTAGGTTAAGACAGTTCTACGTGCAGTTATCTCTGATTCGGGTTCAATCCCGGTAAGGCAGAAATAGAAAAATAATTAACACAACTCCTACCAGCTATGGTTGCGGAATGAGAAACAAAGATCCCCGTGGACTACAATAAAGGGCTAAGTTGAATTTCCGTGATGACTCGCCGATTACGGCAAGAATTGTTTCGAGTTCGAAAAAGAAGTTTTTTTGGTTCCCAGAATCCGACAAGAAATACCGGAAGAAAGCGGAGGGCATATCGGCCGAAACGTTGTACAATAACAATGAATATGAGGACATATAGTCGAATAATGCAGAATAATACTATCATCAAGCCTCATCTCAAACAATTCAGAAGAAATTTCTCTTTCTATCAATTTTTTCGCTAGTTCCAGACGCAGGGATCATCATATTTTGCATCTGAAGTTGGATGCCACACTACGCATCAGTTCGCGAAACTTTAGCACACAGATGCAGCCTATGATACCCATGGTTGCTACTACTGCAGGCGGATGTCAACCAGATCTGAACTGAAACCGTTGATCTTGTCATTTTCCTTCGTATATTCCCGTGTTAGTGTAACGAGACTATGATATGCTAATATTCGACCTTGGTAGTGGATGACTCAAATATCTCCCTTGTCCTCAACCCCCCAATCAAAAACAATAATCTAAAACCAACAAATAACCTTAAGTGTCATAATTCTATTCCGTGTCAGCGTATATAAAAGATACGAAAAACATTCTCGCTATTTCATATTGTCTTATGGGCAAAACAAAAAGCCGAAGGCAGTTTTAGACGAGATTACATAATATGAATATCCCATTGTTCATTATGTTGACAGACTCGTGTATCCTCTGAATTCTAATCACGCTGGAAAGACAGTGCAATCCGGCATTGATTGAAGAAAATGAAGCAATCTTCAAGCTAATTCATTTTTAGGAGGGCCTTGAAACAAATTATTAATTCACTGCGTATCCGGGTTTGGTGTTTGCTTGTTATTATAGTCACAACATTTTGCTTGTACTGCCCTCCGGCTTTCTTTTCAAAGTGTCCGTTGAAGTTTCGAAATTAGAATATATTTTAGCATGCATTTTGTAACGTGTTCACTTGTAGCCTATTAGTTAAAACTGTTACACTATCCTTATATATATTCATATATATCTATAATATTATAATATATACTATATATATATAGTATATAGAATGTATTTACTGATTCAAAGAAAGAGATAAAAAAACCGAGATGGATTCTCGGTGTTCTACCATAAGACGCATTCACGATTTCACTTTTCGGGGGAGAACAGATAAATTTTCTCTGTCTGTCTGTCTGTCTCTCTCTCACACACACACACACACAACACACACCACACACACATATATATATATATTATATATATATATATATATATATATTGTGGATTTTGCGTATCCGTATGCTTCTGGTGTGTATATCTATTAGAGGTTGAATGTTAGTGATTTGTTTCCGTTGTGGGAGATACTTATATTCAGGTTTTGGGCTTAGGTGTGAAGCATTAACTCTCGAAATTTACCAGTCTAAATAAATGAATTCAAAACAAACACACAGAGTCTTCAGATATTGTATTCTCTTCTAACATATACGCAAACAAAATCAGCATAATACGTATGTTAATGGCTTCACAACTATGCCAAACCGTATAATTTTTCTGTCCGTCTATCTCAAGTATGAGTGATCGTTTTTGCGTACCCCATTCATATACTGCTCGTTCATAGAACATGTCCATTTGCCTACGACGATTAACCGTTTTACACGAGCGTATCCGCTATTACTGAGATATGAAAAAGATTCTTTTGTTATCAGCCCATCTAAAAAGTATGGCCAACTACACAGTTCACATCTTTATCACTATTACTGAAATATGAAATCTTTTTTCTGCTATCAACTCACTCCTAAAAGTATGGCTCAAATACAAGTATACATTTGTATAACTGTTTATTTCAAGATATAAAATATTCTGCTGTGTTTTGTGACGGAGAGCGAGAAAGGAATAAAGAAGTAGACTTGTCTTGCCTGCCGGAATCGAACTTGCGTCCTCCCGCAATGCAAAACAAATGCGATTTGGGCACTGGATGGACGCGG
>CM042178.1:53301297-53321268 GCA_023376005.1 Doryteuthis pealeii | reverse complement strand
AGGATACAATAAGACAGACTACAGGTAACGCTATCATCTCGAAGCCAGCCAGTTAAATGCCGTGCTCACCATAATATATTAAAGTCAGACACGATGGGTGAGAGGTGGTGTGTGGACTATTCCATTTACAAACAAACTTTAATTCACCAAACAACTGATATATATGATTCAGTATATATATACATTATCTGTAATTATATATATATATGCTGGTGTGTGGTTGTGTTCATATATATATATTATATATAATGTAGTTATATATATGATAGAATATAAGCTATATATATATATATAGTATATAGTTCAGTCGGTAGAGCGTTCGGCATGAAACCACAAGGTTATAGTTCGATACCGCCCTCGCCAACTCAGCGTATGAGTAGCACAGGGATCTGTGCGGTAAAGTAAGGAGCTGATGGTAGGTGTGGCGTCTCACCTCAGACGCTAAAATATCCTCCTTGGTCTATCGCAAGTGAAAAAGGGATGACCATTTTAAAATGATTTTTGCTTGCTATATAGTAGTCCATAGCAGACAACGATTACCTCACTCACATGATTTTACTTATATCTAATGCGTATTGCATATTGTTCTACAGTATTTGAGCACGCTTTTAGTTTTACTTGTCTTTCTATTATTTATACTAGCAACAAAACATCACCCTACGGTGAATTGTTTGTGACAACGTCTCATTACTTTTCAGACACACCTCGTAAAAGTTGGAGTAAAAGTGAGTGTAGAGAGAGGAGTTGGAATGTGAGGCCAGAAATAAGTTAAGTAATATTGAAATAATATTGTTAACGTATGTTTATTAACTTCTCTTTTGTGAGAGGGCTCTCTCCCCTCATCCCTGGAAGCCGAAAAATAATAAATTTATTAAAATGGTTATTAGATATCATAATTGGTTAAATAATTCATTTCTAATTTTAACAAAGTTTCCAGGAATAATCTAATGCAGGGGGTAAAATAAGCGTTAATCGATTTATTTATTTGATATTATCTTTAATTTAGAAAACGAACAGAGAGCCCTCCTCCTAACAAGGAGGGGAGATGAACTTCCTCTAGATTTTCTCTCTTTTTCCTCTGCTTTTAGATAAAAGCCTGGGGCCTTTTTTTCTTTTTTAATGTGACGATTACTTTATCGAAGTTTCGCTTGTTTTGTTTAGATAAAATAATTGAATTTCTCTCATGAAAAAACATCGGAGTTGATTTATTGTCCGGGAGAGCCTGCGTGTCTTGGTTGGAGGGTTGAGCAACGACATCGAGTAAGTGATTTCGAACTTCACTCACTTTCCGACTAATACCCTTTGGGAAGGTATGTAATTTCTTATCCCACATAATGAATAAATCAGTTTCCGACCCCCCCCTCAACCCATCCCTTTCGGTTTGTGGAAATCCAAATTTTAATAATCAATGATATTTAAGCATCCCTGCTTCTTTTAACAAGCACTGACAATGTACCCCCACCCCGGGGGTGCGTTCGAACTAGACAGGCGAAAGAGGGTAGAGGAAGAAAAAGAATCATGAATGAGATACACACATAAAGTAAATAGCGCATTGTGTAATGGTTATCATTGTAAGAACTGGACTGGAGTTCACAATCCAGGACGAAACTGGATAGAGTCCAATACATTCACTGTTTGCAGTCGATTTTCAGTTTAAAACCACCACTCGGATAGAGTCAAAAACAATACAGCTTCGCAGTCTCTATATTTTTGAACACAGCTCGCATTTTGAAGAAAAATTAACGTTCCATTCATTGTTCCTTTCTATCCTGGTAAAATACAGCTTCATTTCTGTCGCATTTTTAACACAGCTCGTATTTTGAAGAAAATGAACGTTCCCTTCATTGTTATTTTGGTCCTGGTAAATACAGCTTCGATCTGATTTTAGTTTTTTTAAAACTCAATTTTTTTGATAAAAATACAAACTATGTTTCATTCATTGTTTATTTCTGTCTGGTAAATACAGCTTATGTCTCGTACTTTTTGAACGTACCTAGTATTTAGATTTTTAAAAAAACTAACGGTTCATCCCTCGTTCATATCTGTATTGGTAAATACAGCTTCATTCTTGACACATTTTAAACACAGCTCGTGTTCGAAGGAAATGAAACGTTTCATTCATTGTTCAATTCTGTCTTGGTAAATACATGCTCAGTTTTGATAATTTTTTGAACACGACTCGTATTTTGAAGAAAATGAACGTTCCCTTCGTTGTTCATTTGTCTCCTTGGTAAATACAGCTTCAGTCTCGATTCATTTTTGAAAGTTCAGTTCGTATTTTAGTTAAAAGAAAATAACGTTTCATCTCATTTTCATTTTCTGTATTTGGCAAATGCAGTTAAAGTATTGGTACTTCTTGAACACAGCTCCATTCTATTAAGAATTAACGTTTCAATCACGTTTATTTCTGTCTTGGTAAATACAGCTCCCAGTCTCCGTACCTTTTCTAACACACTCTTGTATTTTATAAAAGTGTAGGTATAGCTGCCTACAGTCTAGTGAGAACAAAATATAGTTCACAGAATGTAATGACGACAGAGAAAGCACATGTATTAACCTTATTTATTCACTGTAAACTCAACAACAGTCAATATAACAGTACTAGGGGCAGTACTTACAGTTCATATATATCTCCCTCGTTGAGGGGGTGTCAGGTTGAGTCTTTCAGTTGTTATCTCCCTCACTGAGGGGAAGTTCCTTCAGTCACAAGAGATTGAGACAAGAGCTCGTTTCTACGAGGCTCACACGTTGGTACCAAAACCGTAAAAGAGGTTCTTCACCCAACCTGACAAGGGACGTTACCTTTTCTACTTCCTGTTGCCGAAGGCACAGGAGAGTTCTAGTCCCTACAAAGAAAATTAACGTGCCTGTCTTGGTAAATACAGCTTCGGTCATGATATGATACCCTATGAACACAGCTCGATTTTGAAAAATTAACGTTCCATTCATTGTTCATTTCTCTCTTGGTAATACAGGTCACTCACGATCCTTTTTGAACACAGCTCGTATTATGAAAGTTAAAGAAACGTTTCATTCATTGTTCATTTTTGTTTTGCAAATACAGCTTCAATCTCGATACTTTTTCAACACAGCTCGTATTTGAAGAAAATGAAGTTTCATTCATTTTAATTTCTCTCTTGGTAAATACAGCTTCAGCTTTAATAATTTTTCAACACGACTCGTATTATGAAGTAAAAGAAACGTTTCATTCATTGTTCATTTTTGTCTTTGCAAATACAGTTTTAGCCTCAATCCTTAAAACGCGATAATGTACAGCCATTTAATAAAATCATGAACTGACATGTCGAACATATTTCACTTTTTTTTTTTTTTTGATTTTTTTTTTTCGGCACCGATAATATTCATATTTATTCTATTCATTATCATTGTTATGATAATTATCCCTTTGTTATTATGAGAATTGTATTGATCAGCAGTTATTCCTAAATACAAAACCAATGCATCTCTCATATAACATAACCTTTTTAGATATAGATTTTTTTCCTCGTTTTCCAGGTTTACTGATATTATAATTTCATCTTCTTTTTCCCACCATTCAGCATTCTAGACATCGTTTAAAAAAAATGAGTCAACAAATGTCACAGCAAAGTAGAGTAGGTGTGTGTGTGTAGAGGAGGGGGAAGGTCATGTAGGTATGAGTGTGTATGTGTACTTTATGTGGTTTGTGTTTTTAGGCTTGTGTATATGAATGTGTATTTGGGAACATGCACTATTGAGTGCGTATGTATTTTTATGACTAGGAATCGTAAGAATCCTGTTCGATTACCGGCCTTGCCAACTCAGCGTATGAGTAGCACAGGGATCTGTGCGGTAAAGTAGGTAGCTGATGGCAGGTGTGGCGCTCCACCTCAAACGCCAAAACAATCTCCTTGGTCTAGCCCTAGTGAAAGTACAACGACACAAAAAAAAGAACGCGTTCATTTTCTGAAAACAGTCTCTGAAGATAAAGTTACTTTGAAATCGATAAGACAAAAAACAATATTTTTTGTTTTTATTTTATATGTATTGTATTGTCTTCTGTCATTATTATATAATGGGTTTAAAAAATTTGAATACTCGACAAAAATGAATAAAACAAAAACGTCTTGACTATTTTACCTTGGTATGGCAACCGATCTGGGAGAAGGGAAAACTGAATTCAACCAAGATGCTCTCTTCTCGTAAGTCAAAATTACTTTGAGCTCTACCCTCTGTCTTTCCTCCTTCTTTCTTTCTTGGTATAGCAACCAGTATAGGAGAAGGAAAACTCTGAATTCAAACCGAAGGTGCCCTCTTCTCGTAAGTCAAAATTACCTTGAGAGCTACCCTCCTCCTCAACCTCCGCTTTCTATCCTATCCTATGTATGATTAAAAAGCAAAGTTATGAGTTAAATAGATAAAGACATTAAGACCCGCATCTACCGCCTTCTGTCACATAGATATTGAAAAGCCGAGACAGACAGACACTACAAATATAATATAAGCTTAACACTTACTTTAATATTTCTAAAAATGATAATTTTCTTTTTTAATAAAATAAGATAAAAATGTCTGAAAAGTAATTCTAAAAAAGAATATAAGAAATGTTCAAAACATTTTTAAGACTATTCATATAAATACACTCTCCGGATTCCTTGTAAATATATCATAGAAATGTCTTCTTTGATATTGATAGAGGGATTTTTTTTTTCAATTTACATCCCCACGATTGCCAATTCAGTCTCCACTGACAGTTGAAGTCAACAGCAGAATAGCGAGAGCGGCCGGCAGTTATGGCCAAACTGAGCCAGAGAGTCTGGGACAATGCCAGCCTTACTAAGAGAACCAAATTGCGCGTTTACAAAGAAAAGACCAAATTGCGCGTTTACAAAGAATTAGTAGAGGTCACCGACCGGTAGGGAGCCTACACCTGCGCTTAAAAGATGTCTGCAAAGAGAGACATGAAGACATGCCACATTAACACCAACACATGGGAGGCTTGTGCAGAAGACCGTGCGACCTGGCACCTCCTCGTCAAACAAGGAAGGAAGGAGTGAAAAAAGAGGAAAGAAGCCGCACGGAAAAGAGAGCCAAAAGAAGGAGATAAAAAGCAACTTCTAGCAGCATTACTGTTTGTTTTGCAGTCACTGCACCAGCGATTGCCATTGTTCAGCCACATACGCAGTTGCAGATAAAAAAATGTGAACATACGCACCGTCTTTAGTAGACAGAAGAATGTCAACAACATCCCGGACAGCGGACACCACAAATATAGTATTATAGACCCCAGATGAATCCAGGTGTATATACAAGGTGTGTCAAAAAATTATCGAGATTGAAGCTGTATTTACCAAGATAGGAATGAACATAAATTTAACGTTAATTTTATTTTCAGAATACAAGTGTGTCAAAAAGTTACCGAAAATCTCTATACTTTTTTGACGCACCTTATATAAATTACCAGCAATGGATTCCTTGTAAAATATACCCAAGAAATGTTTTATTTGATCTTAGTAGAGGGTTTTCTTTTCGATGCATCCCCGAAGAGACAGACAGAGAAACTACAATTAGAATAAGCTTAACTGCGTTATTCGGACTATTGTCCTCATCTTAATTGTTATCCATACAAAGTCGGTCGATGTTCCCTCCGGACTTTTTCAGATATTTCTTTTCAGACTCGGAAACCTTCTGTTTCGAACTCGGGAAACTTCTTGTCGTAATCGGGAGCCATCACGGAACTTTGTTCAGGGTACCCACGTGGACTGAATAAAGGGGTTAGGTTCAAAGTCGGTGATGGCTCCCAATTACAACAGAAGGTTCACAGAGTCCGAAAAGAAGGTTCCGAGTCCGACAAAAAATACCCGAAGAAGGCCGGAGGGCACATCGGGCCAAAACGTTATTGTACAGATAACAATGAAGATGAGGACAATAGTCCGAATAACGCAGATAATACTAATCATCAAGCTTCATCTCAAACATTCAGAATAACCTTACTTTAATATTTCTAAGAAATTATATTTTTTCTTAAAGATTCAAAAAGCATTAAGACTGTCAGAAACTAATTTTAAAATTTTCAAAAAAAATTATAGCTATTATTTTGGGTTATTCAGACTATTGTCTTCATCTTTATTGTTATATGTACAACGATGTTTCAGTCGGCCTTCTTCAGGTATATTTACTGTCGAACTCAGGAACCTTGTGGTAATCGGGAGCCATCAGGGAAGTTTAAAAACCAACCTTTATTTCAATCCACGGGGGTGTCCTTGTTCTCATTCCACTACCCACAGCTAGGGTACATGTTGTTAAGCTGTATTCTTCAGGTATTTCCTTTCGGGCTCTGGAGTCTTCTCGAACCTCGGGAATCTTCCAGTTGGACACACCGGTAGTAGTGGATAAAGTCGTTGGATTAAGACTCTTCTAAATTACAGTTATCTCTAGGCTGCAGGTTCAATCCTCGTCAAAAAAACGACAATAAAAGAATAATAATCAACACAGCTTAACACCTGTACCCCAGGTATAGTTAGAGGAATGAGAACAGGATACTTTGTGGATTGAATAAAGGTTGGGTTTTAAACTTCCGTGATGGCTCACGATCACGACAAGGTTCCTGAGTTCGAAAAAGGCTCCTGAGTCCGACAAGAAATACCTGAAGAAGGCCGGAGGGGACATCGCAGAAACGTTCTAATAATAGGATTGAATTTCAGTTCACATAAATATGAGGTGGAAAATTGCAACAAAAATGGCCTGTGTTTTTATTTAGTTGCAAGAAAGTAACTTATAACTATCATAATAATGTCGCAATGAAACAAACAGAGTGTTCGTAAAGAAATGGTATAATATAGTAACTTAGTATACATTTGGTTTTCATATCTGGATAGATTTTTCAGGAATACTACGGAGCGTACCTGAAAAAACTTTGGGGTACACCAGTGCGCACTGTTTAGGAACCACTGCCCTAGACAGACAGACAGAGAACACAAAAATGTAGTATTGAATTAACCCTTACTTTAATGTTTCTAAGAAATAATATTTTTTCTAAAAAAATGTTTAAAAAAGATAAAATGTCAAAAAAATAATTTTTAAAAAGAATATTAGAAATTTTCAAAAAATTTTTAAGGCTATTCATCTTTTTCATTTATTTATTTATTTATCTTTTATTTATTATTTTTTTATTTTTTGTGGCGCTATGATTTGAAAACAGGTGGTTTCTTTGAAACATATGTTCAAATTTTATCAACAGGAAAAGCTCACAAAGTCTCTACCCTGAAGCGACGACTCACCACCCCTGAGTATACGAGTTCATATTGTTTTCATTGAATAGACTTGTTCCCAGGTTTCTTAAGAGAAATAAAGTTTGAATAAATAAATAACCTTTACGAAATACACCCACCTACTTTTGAGATACAAACAAGAAGTAAACAGACATCTGAAAGAAAACCTTGTTTTATAGACTGTAGTTTGTAATAGTTCGACACAAACATGAATCTATACTGTTATTAAGAGTTTGGAAGTAGTTATCTCTAAACAACGTATAATTACCCAACAGTTCAGTTAAAGATGAAAACCACTAGACTGCTTGTAAAATTGAGCCATACATTTTGGATGAACTGACAACAGAAACATATTTCATATTTCAGTTATAGTAGTAAAGATATGAACTGTGTAGTTGAGCCATACTTTTTGGATGAGCTGACAACAGAAAAAATTTTCATATTTCAGTAAGGTATAGTAAAGATGCGAACTGTGCTGTGGAAGCAATACTTTTTTGATGAGCTGACAACAGAAACATATTTCATATTTCAGTAAGGTATAGTAAGATGCGAACTGTATGTTGAGCCATACTTTTTGGATGAGCTGACAACAGAAAAAAATTCATTTTCAGTAAGGTATAGTAAGATGCGAACTGTGCTGTTGAGCAATACATTTTGGATGAGCTGACCACAGAAACTGTGCTGTTGAGCCATACTTTTTGGATGAGCTGACAAACAGAAAAAAATCATTTGTCAGTAAGGTATAGTAAAGATGCGAACTGTGATGTTGAGCAATACATTTGGAGAGCTGACAACAGAAACTGTGCTGTTGAGCCATACTTTTTGATGAGCTGACAAAAAATATTTCATATTTCAGTAAGGTATAGTAAAGATGCGAACTGTGCTGTTGAGCCATACATTTTGGATGAGGTGACAACAGAAACTGTGCTGTTGAGCCATACTTTTTGGATGAACTGACAACAGAAACATATTTCATATTCAGTAAGTTATAGTAAAGATGCTAACTGTGGCTGTTGAGCCATACTTTTGGATGAGCTGACAACAGAAAACTATTTCATATTTAGTAAGTTTATAGTAAAAGATGCTAACTGTGCTGTTGAGCCATACTTTTTGGATGAGCTGACATCAGAGACTGTGCTGTTGAGCCATACTTTTTGGATGAGCTGACAACAGAAAACAATTCATTATTTCAGTAAGGTATAGTAAAGATGCGAACTGTGCTGTTGGCCATACTTTTTGATGAGCTGACAACAGAAAATATTTCATAGTTCAGTAAGTATAGTAAAGATGCGAACTGTCCTGTTGAGCCATACTTTTTGGATGAGCTGACAACAGAAAAATTTCACATTTCAGTAAGGTATAGTAAAGATGCTAACTGTGCTGTTGAGCATACATTTTGGATGAGCTGACAACAGAAACTGTGCTGTTGAGCCATACTTTTTGGAATGAGCTGACAACAGAAAAAAATCATTTTTCAGTAAGGTATAGTAAAGATGCGAACTGTGCTGTTGAGCAATACATTTTGGATGAGCTGACAACAGAAAAATATTTCATTATTTCCATAAGGTTATAGTAAGAGGCGAACTGTGCTGTTGAGTCATACTTCTTGATGAGCTGACAACAGAAAAATATTTCATAGTTCAGTAAGGTATAGTAAAGATGCGAAACTGTCCTGTTGAGCCATACTTTTTGGATGAGCTGACAAACAGAAAACTATTTCATATTTCATAGTAGGTATAGTAAAGATGCGAACTGTGCTGTTGAGCCATACTTCTTTGATAGCTGACAACAGAAAAAATTCATATTTCAGTAAGGTATAGTAAAGATGCGAACTGTGCTGTTGAGCCATACTTTTTGGATGAGCTGACAACAGAAAAATATTTCATATTTCAGTTATAGTATAAAGATATGAACTGTGTAGTTGAGCCATACATTTTGGATGAGCTGACAACAGAAAAATATTTCATATTTCAGTTATAGTAGTAAAGATGCGAACTGTGCTGTTGAGCCATGCTTTTTGGATGAGTTGATAGCAGAAAAATATTTCATATTTCAGTAAGGTATAGTAAAGATGCGAACTGTGCTGTTGAGCCATACATTTTGGATGAGGTGACAACAGAAAAATATTTCATATTTCAGTAAGGTATAGTAAAGATGCGAACTGTGCTGTTGAGCCATACTTTTGGGATGAGCTGACAATAGAAAAATATTTAATATTTCAGTTATAGTATAAAGATATGAACTGTGTAGTTGAGCCATACTTTTTGGATGAGCTGACAACAGAAAAATATTTCATATTTCACTAATCTTATTATAATGGAGATTGTGTATTTTTCTGTCTGTAACCGAAACTATATTCCTACTCAAATCACAATTCTCTTAGTTATTGACATCACATTCTCCATGATTTTATTTTTATTTAAACCTCAATTATTAATAAAATTGTCTTACATTATTAATACTGTTGACTATGTCTACATACTGACAATATATTTATATATACAAACAAATAGCGGTTTACAGTGTGAACGGGAAGGCTAATTTGCATATTAATATTTAAAAAATCGAATTTAATAAATATGTGCTTAGTATTATTGATTTCTAACTGTTTGGTTTTTATTCAATGAATATAAGCAAAAATCTCTTCAATAAATCTTAATTGAAATCTATTAACAAGAAAAGATAAGTTTCATTTATTCTTTACTTCCTCTTATAACTAAATACTTAAATTAGAAAAAATAACAATGAAAGACGAGAGTGATGGAAGAGTAAGTTCAGTTGTTCCTTTTATTATACTCCCTCTGTTTCAAATCTTTTTTATCTCCCTCGGTTTGTATTCTTATTTTTTTTATTACCCTTTCTAATTTAATATAATATTTTATTACATTAAAACTTGAATACTTGCACCCGGAGGGTGCATATATTTGCTAGTACTAATAAAGATGCGAACTGTGCTGTTGAGCCATACTTTTTTGATGAGGTGACAACAGAAAAATATTTCATATTCAGTTATTGTAGTGTAGTGTAGAAAAATAT
Organism: Doryteuthis pealeii; assembly: GCA_023376005.1. NCBI lineage: Eukaryota > Metazoa > Mollusca > Cephalopoda > Myopsida > Loliginidae > Doryteuthis > Doryteuthis pealeii. The sequence goes on along the minus strand of CM042178.1, from coordinate 53,310,982 downwards.
TTCATATTTAATTTAGGTATAGTAAAGATGCGAACTGTGCTGTTGAGCCATACTTTTTGGATGAGCTGACAACAGAAAAACATTCATATTTCAGTAAGGTATAGTAAAGATGCGAACTGTGCTGTTGAGCCATACTTTTTGGATGAGCTGACAACAGAAAAACATTCATATTTCACTAATAGTAATAAGGATGTTATCTGTGGAGTTGGGCCATACTTTTTGTATAAGCTGATAACAGAAATATATTTCATATTTAAGCAATCTTCTATTAATAATGGAGATTCGCTGTCTGTAATGAAAACTACGTCACTGTTTACGTCACAAAACCCAATACCACCATACTCACGCCTTTTTTTTTCAGTAACAAGAAGTAAACTAAAAGGTTTACAAATAAATAAATACCTACGATTTTGTGTAAAATTTATGAGTAAAATATTCAAAATAATTATCTAATTAATAATTAATAGATGAATGTAACATTCTATTTGAGAGGAACAAAACTAAGTTTCCATTTCAAATTGTTTTATTTATTTACCCCTTTAATAAAGTTGATGATTTTGCTTCCCTCAGACACTGAATTTTTAACTCCCCACCCTTAGTTAATATCTTTCAAAAATTATATTTAACACCGTCCGGAGGGTGTTTTATTTTGCTAGTAGTAATAAAGATGTAAACTGTGCAGTTGAGCCATACATTTTGGATGAGTTGATTGCAGAAGATTGTTTTATATCTCAGTAATAGCGGATACGCTTGTGTGTAACGGTTATCGTCGTAGCAAACTGTGCTGCTGAGCCATACTTTTCGGATGAACTGACAACAGAAAACATATTTCATATTTCAGTAATAATAGTAAAGATGTAAACTGTGCTGTTGAGCCATACTTTTTAGATGAGATGATAACAAAAGAATCTTTCATATCTCAGTAATAGCGGGTACGCTCGTGTGTAACGGTTATCGTCGTAGCAAATGGACATGGTTCTATGTACAAGCAGTATATGAATGGGGTACGAAAAACCATCATATCTCTTACTTGAGATAGACGACAGAAAAATTATACAGTAAAGCCAGCATGGCTTTACTGTATCATTACATGAGATACATCTATACTGTTCGAAGAACAGAAAAAAAAATTATTTACTGTTCAAAGAACAGAGTTAAAAGAAACCGAGATGATTTCACTTTTCAGGAGAGAATAAATAACTCTCTCTCTCTCTCTCTCTCGCTCTCATATATATATATATATATATATATATATATATATATATATTAGTTTTCCACAGACACAGTGTTTTGACGTTTACGTCTCTTCGGTGCGGCTCTATTTTAACAGCTACTTCTAGCCGGAAGCGAAACCCGACTGAATTTTCGTCTGTCGAGCTCCTTATCCTCACAGCTATCGCCAATTGTCAGTAAGAGGCGAACAATTAATTGATACATATTTACGAAGATGTATATTTACGATCACCAGAGAACTCAAGTCTGTAAACAACGGGCGAGTAAATGCCTTACGCTAAACGGTGAAAGTTCAATTAATGTCTCCTCTAGAGTGCTCTATCGGGATATGGGGAGTATTATATATATATTTTCAAAATTTCACTTTTCTGGTGAGAATAGATAATTCTCTCTATATATATATATATATATATAATATATATATATATATATATATGAGAGTAAGTAAACAAACAATGTGTTTATTTGATATGGCTTTTAGCAGACAATTTTTGAGGATATTTGCTTAATTGAAGTCATACCTAATTTCGAAAATTAATTAGTTAATAATTAATGAATTTAGGCGGACATATATGTTCAAATGTAAGGCTAAACAAATCGAGAAAATGTCAATCCCTGAATGTACATTTCGACCTATTAGGTCTCATCAGCAAGTTTATAGTCTCCCATGTCTATAACCTTGCTGATGAGACCTAATAGGTCGAAATGTACATTTTAGAGTCAGATTTTAGGTCGAAATGTACATTTTAGAGTCAGATTTTAGCCCTGAAGAGCTTTATGCGAAACTAATAGTAGGTTCGTCTGACTCAGTAGATTATCTTTATTACTTGGCTCTACTTAGGTATCGAGCACTTTTACAAATTAGCTTTCTCCTAGCGGTTATATGAATATATATATATATATCTTATATACATATATATACATATAAATTGTTTTTTCTTTTGGCCAAATACTATACCAATAGATTATTTTTTGTTGGTACGAATACCTTGGTCTTTTTTTCAAAAATTTTTTCTTCCTGGTTGATGTTTGGTAGTATATTTTTACAATCAAAACTCTCTACCGGGTTTTTTCTCTCCGCAAGGATCTACCAACACGCTTGGTATATTAAATTATATATATATATATATATATATATATATATAATATATATATATATATATATATATTATGAGAGAGAGACAGAGACAGACAGAAATTTATCTATTCTCCCCGAAAAGTGAAATCGTGAATGGTCTTAGACTCCGTGAATCCATCTCGGTTTTTTTATCTCTATTCGTTGAACAGTAAATACATTCTTTATATATATATATATATATATATATATATATAAGGATAGTTTAACAGTTTTAACTATTAGGCTACGTGAACACTTACAAACATGCATGCTAAAATAGATTCTAATTTCGAAACTTCAACGGACACTTGAAGAAAGCCGGAGGGCAGTACAAGCAAAATGTTGTGACTATAATAACAAGCAACACCAACCCGGATACGTCAGTGAATAATAATTTGTTGTCAAGGCTCCTAAAATGTAATTAGCTTGAAGATTTGTCTTCATTTTCTTCAATCAATGCCCGGATTGCACTGTCTTCCAGGTGATTAGAATTCAGAGGCATACACGAGTCTGTCAACATATGAACAATGGGATATTTCATATTTATGTATCTCGTCTAAAACTGCCCCGGCTTTTTGTTGCCATAAGACAATATGAATAGCGAGAATGTTTTTCGTATCTTTTATATACGCTGACACGGAATAGAATTATGACACCTTAAGGGTTATTTGATTGGTTTTAGATTATTGTTTTTGATTGGTGGTGAGGGCAAGGGGGGGGGGATATTTGAGTCTCCACTTCCAAGGTCGAATATTAGCATTAGCATAGCCATCGTTACACTAACACGGAATATACGGAAGGAAATACAAGATCAACGGTTCAGTTCAGTCTGTTGATCATCCGCCTGGTAGTAGCACATGGGTATCATAGCTTGGATCTGTGTGCTAAAGTTCGGGAACTGATGGTAGGTGTGGTGATCCAACTCAGATGCAAATATGATATCCCTGGTCTAGCACTAGTAAAAAAATTTATAGAAATAGAGAAATTTCCCCTTAATTTTTTAGATGAGGCTTGATGATTAGTATTATATGCATTATTCGGACTATTGTCCTTATCTTCATTCTTATTTGTACAACGTTTCGGCCTTCTTCGGGTATTTCTTGTCAGATTCGGGAATCTACTCGGACTCGGGAACCTTCTTTTTGGACTCGGGAACCTTCTTTTCGGACTCGGGAACTTTCTTGTCGTAATCGGGAGCCATCACGGAACTTCGAACTTAGCCCTTTATTTAGTCCACGGGGGTATCCTGTTCTCATTCCGCTAACCATAGCTGGGGAGAAGGTGTTAATTATTTTTCTATGTTACTGCTTCTACTCGGGATTGAACCCGGAATCCAGAGATAACTATCACTTAGAACCTAACTACCTTATCCACTAGGCCATGTGTCCAATTGTACAAATAACAATGAAGATGAGGACAATAGTCCGAATAACGCAGATAATACTCAATAGAGAAATGTAGGCCTTTTTGTTGTCGATCCATTCTATTGCAATATTTCTGCGCCTAGTTTTAGCTTCTTTGAGGATGCGTTGATCAATATAAAGTAAGTCATGTGTTCCTCTTATTACCCTGCGGTATTATTATTATTATTATTATTATTATTATTTTGTTTTTCATTCCCGCTTAAGCTGGTGGTGACAGCAAGTCTCTTCAGGTCTCCAGTACTCTTCTGAGTATTCTAGCCGATCTTAACAGTTTGGATTGTCTCGATTCTTCCTCTGATTTCCAATTCACCCAAATTCTTTTTCAGAGCTTTGGGGACCATTCTAAAGGAACCGATTACAATTGGTACGACCTTCGCCTTCATGTTCCAGTTTTCTCTGGCAAAGTCCACATTTATTATTATTATTTTCACTCCTTTTGAGTTTTCACATCGGCGTTAGCTGATGGTCTTTCACTGGAGTCTTAGTGATAGCAAGTCTCCTCATGTCTCCAGGACTCTTCTGAGTATTCTGGCAGATTGCAGCAGTGCAGTGTTCTGGATGGTATCAATGATTCCTCTGGTTTCCAGACTTTCCAAACCCTTTTCCAATCCTTTTGGGAGACTTCCAGTGCAATTATTATTATTATTATTATTATTATTATTATTGAGGTTTTCACACCTGCCTTAGCCGGTGGTTCACGAGAGGCTGAGTGACAGCAAATCTCCTTAGGTCTCCAGGACTCTTCTGATTCTTATTTTCACTCCTTTTAAGTTTTTCCACATCAGCGTTAGCTGATGTTTTTTCACTGGAGTGACAACAATATTTTATATACACTGACACGCTAGAAAAAAAGATTCTGTGCGAAGATTTTAAACTGGTCTCATGAAATTCTAAATTGAAAATGACGGGCGAAAATGAACAGATATTTGAATCTTAAAAGTTGAATCTGCGAAATCTTAATTTAATTTCTATATTCTCTTCATTTCATGTTTTTCACAATTTTTAAGGGAGATAAATCCGTTATTCAAATAGCAGGTTGTGTAATGGTTATCATCTAAAAAAAAAAAAAAAAAAAAAAAAGAAAAAAAAGAAAATGCACTCGGTACGCCAAGTTGGAATCCTGGGCGATTCTTTTAAACGTTTCACCTCGTGCTAATTCCCTACTGAAAAACAAGTTTGGTTTGGTTTGGTTTGTTTTGTTTTACGGCATATCAACCTCGCTGGGTCATTTAATGCCGACAAAGTTGTGAAATAAATTCATTCTTAATGTATAATACAATTTTGATTATAAACCCATGTTTTTCTATTCAACCCATAGATGGGACCTTAACGATTCAGTAATAATGAATCTGCGGGACTAACTTAAAAAAATCCCCCTCTACTCAGGCGACGCCGGGTAGCCACTGCTAGTATAGAATAAATGAATAAATGCTAGTATAGAATAAATGCGAATGCCAGTAGGTCACATTTTGTCCACAGCTACGTCAGCGTATTATAATCGTGTATTTTCCTCATTCATTACAAATAAAAAAATTAAAGAATAATCAAACAAGGAACATTACCGTGGAAACTGGAAAGATTGATTCAAATTCCAAACTTACCTGCAATAAAAAAAAAAGAAAGAGAAAAAATTAACTACATTGTCTCAAATGGTTTGTTTTAAAGACATATCAACCTCAGTGGGTCATTTAATGCCGATAAAGTTTTGAAATAAATTCATTCTTAATGGATACACAAAAAAATTTTTATAAATACATTTTTCTATTTATCCCATAGATGGGGCCCTAACAGGTACTACCACTCCGGGTCAGAGTGGACCAGGGAGCAATGGTTATAAAGGGGTGCTTCACATTCCCCAAACCTCCAAAACTGGAACCTAACCATCAGATAGAATTTAACGTCATTCCCAGGACATGTAGACCCTCAGCCGCCGCCTTCTAGCACCCATATGATAAAAAGAGGTTGGGGCAATAGGGATGGGAAATCATATAGGCCCTAGGGCTTGACATGACCAGCCAATTGATCGGAGAGGGCCTCTCCGTCCGCCCGTCTAGCTCAAGATAGGGCCAAAGTGGAGTATTGCAAGTCATGAACTGCTCATCCACCTGGGTTTTATCCTTAAGCATCACGGGTCACCCGCCAACAGGTGGCCTCATTGGGGAAGTCTTACCCCTTTGCAGAGGTGCATTCGGTGCATTCTAACGCCCCAGCAGACAGGGCGGCTGAAAACCAAGTGTCTATCTCTAAAGTGTCCTTACGCGATGTAATGGTTAGCAAGTTGTAATTTCAAACCATTGTTAGTGAGTTCGATTCTAATCGGGACCCATACTGGCGGTCTGTACTACAACTTAGCTAAGTTTGAGTATGAGTTTTGTTTAACGGCATATCAACCTCTGTGGGTCATTTAATGCCAAAAAGGTTATTTTGGATGTCAGTCTTTAAAGTAGTGGTTCTATGGAGATATTCGGTTATGTTCTGTTATATCTTGTTGAAAAGGTTGCTTTTTTTTATAAAATTAAAAATGTTTTTAGGGTTTGTATTCTTAAAGATGTCTCTCAGGTTTCTTGCTTGATAGTAATTGGCGCGGATATGTTTAAGGCTGTTACAATTTAGAAGGATATGTTTGGTTTTAAGTTGTACTTTGCATTTTGGGCACAGTAGGGCATCCCCCCCCCTTTTAACAGATACGAATGGGTTAGCTTCGTAAATAACGACATGTGACTATCTCTTAGGGTACCGCACGTGGTGTAATGTTTACAAGCTGGATTTGAAAACCATTTTAGTAACTTATTCAGTAGGTTTTACTTGTTTTAATTAGTATCGTAAGGGTGTGGAAAATAGTCGAGTCTCCACTTGCCAAGGCCGACTATTAACATTAGTATATCCACTAATACTGAATAAACGGAAAGAAAAACAACTGATAGTAGCTGTAAAGGATTTCGTTTTTGTCTTTCCTTCCGTTTATTCAGTGTTAGTGTATCATTGGATATTAGGGTAGGTAGATTTTGGAACTGTAACGTCTCCGTTGTGGCAAAAGCAACTTTCGCCACAATGGAGACGTTACAGAGCATAAAGAATTACTTCACAAAATGATCTTTGGGAACATAAAGTATCATAAACATGAAGAATTACTTGACAAAATATTTTTCTTCCGTTTATTCGGGGTTAGTGTATCATTGGATATTAGGGTTGTAGAAGTTATCCCCCATATATCATAGAAACAATACAATACTCACTGTCGCAGTGGGATTCTAACTACCGTCGAGTTAGCAGACAAGAACAACATGCAGGCTGTAACTTAAATACAGTCCTTGCATGCTGCGGGCATAGTGCAAACTGATGGCTGAAGAGTGGGTACTTATCCATATCTTTACTCACCCTGAAAACCATCAGCCAATCAAAACCGAGGAAGTGAACTTGCCAGAGTTCATAATGGAATGATCCAAAGCTGTATATAAACCACCTACCAATACTCTAGAGATGGTTATGCATTCAACTTGTAACAGAGCTGAATACTTGACAACAAAATCCAACAAGGGTAGGTCGATTTTGGAACTGTAACGCCACAATGGAGACGTTACAGAGCATAAAGAATTACTTCACAAAATATTTTTTCTTCAAAACTATGCCTTTATTTAAGGAAATATATTTCAAACATTTAGAGTGTCATCATTGTTAAAGTTTGATTATTGGGTAAAAAGTATCACCACCAATGGCCAACATTTGACCCCCATGGGGGAGGGGGGCTTGCCCCTCTGCAGAGGTGCAGTCAGTGTATTCTAAAGCCCCAGCGAACAGGACTATCACTTTTGGACAAAGTCAAACAAAATAAAAAACTATAAAACTACCGGATCGTGAAAATAAAAAAAACTCTTGGAGAAAAAGAGGATTACAAGTATTTGGGAATATTGGAAGTGAACACCATTAAACAGAGATGAAAAAGTTCTGTAAAAAGACGAATAAGAATCATTCTAAGAACCAAGCTCTGGAGCCGAAATCTCGTCATTGGAATAAACATCTGGGTTTCCCCCTCCCTTGTTAGATGCTCTGGACCATTCTTACAATGGATAAGTGAGGAACTCCGAAAGAGAGACCAAAGAATAAGGAAAATACACAAGGCATTACACCCGAGAAATGATTTAGAAGGAGGCAGAGATTTCAACAACATTGAAGATTGAGTACCTGAGACGATCGGAAAATTTGAGGAGTACACTACAAATAACAAAGAGAAACAGGATTTGAACTTGCACACCGAGTCCATTGTCTTCGATAATAATCGTTACGCCTCACACGCCTCCGTACTAAATAAATACTGATCTCTCTGAAATGAATCTCACATCTATAGATGAATTAATATATTTGTTTTATCTTTTATTCTTATATATTCTTGTTTTTCAAGTTATTGGCATCTGATGATTTAGGGGTGCTAGACACTTTGTCTAAGCTTTCTGAAATAGGCTATAACGCAAAAAATCTAAGTCTTCTGTTATATTTTTACTTATATATACTAGTATAAAATAAAAAACACCCTCCGGGCGATGTAAAATAGATTTTTGAAACATATTGCCTGAGGGGTGGGAGTTAAAAATTCAATGTCAGCGAGTTTGTACCCTAAGTAAGTAAAATCATCAAATTCATTAAAGGATTAAAAAATAAAACAATTTGAAATGTAAACTTTGAATATGTATTAAAATAAAACAAACTATATATAGATATATAATACCAGTCATGTATTTATTAAAATTTGCTTTAAAAAACAATGAGGACTGTCTAATGTGGCATGTTCAAATTTTGAGTGTATTTATTCTGTTATGACGATTTGGGGTAATGTGACGTAAGCAATGACGTAAGTTTTGTTACAGACAAAAACCGGAAGCGAATCTCCTTTATTAATAGATTATTATTTCTTTTATAAGTCTTATTTGGTGTCGGTGGTGATGCATATTTTCAATTTGAATTCTAGTTATAATATTTCATTCGTTTCGTTTAAAATATCAACCATTTCTATTTTAAATATTGAAATTGCTAAATATTCAAATAAATTTATAGGCTAAATTTTGCGAAAACGAGGATCTTTCGTGTATTTTAGAAGACGATCTTTGATGCTATTTCCTCAAACAATAGTGCAAGTAAGAGATCTAGTTTTTGGTATCGGTATTTATTATACTAACGCACAATTCTCTTGTTCCTGGACAATTTGATATTTAAAATGAAGTGAGAAATTAACCTACCCTAATGTATAACTAACACTGGTTGACCTAAAACAGGGCCTCAAACGTTCGGGTCAATGAGTTCTGTCTCAGTTATTATGCAAGGGATGTGACACAAGGTCGCAAATACGGGGCATCCAGTAAGGATCAAACTTGCTATTCAGTAGTAATGGATCTGTGAGACTAGGTTGTTCACCATAACACCACGATGGGTTATTTAAGGGTTAATGTATAACTAACACTGATTGACCTAAAACCGGGCATCAAACGTTCTTGTCAATGAGTTCTGTCCCTTAATTATTATAACAAGCTGAAGAAATTAATTCGGTAATTTATGAGGAAGTGCATCCCGGTCTCCTGCCTCATGAATTGCTACCCGGTGACTATTAAAATAACGACCCAGCTCAGTCTATTCAAAACTATCCATCTTCATATCTATCTATCTCAATTTGTTCATATTTATCTATATTACTAAGATATTTTTATTCATGTTTGTTTAATGTCTTGTTTTTAGTTTAAATAAACAAGAATTACGACAAAAAAAGATGCGACCCCCGCCCCAAATACATTTACTTGTCGAAAATATCTATCTATCTTCATTTGTTCATATCTATCTATATTATTTTGTTTGTTTATCTATCTATCTCAGTCTATTCCAAACTATATATCCATCTTCATATCTAAACAAGAATTACGACAAA
>CM042178.1:53291297-53296297 GCA_023376005.1 Doryteuthis pealeii | reverse complement strand
GACAGCACATACCTGTAGAGGTAGAGTGGGGTGGGGAAGTTTAAGGAACCTGTAGCGATTGTCTTCCTTGTTGGGATGGGGTTTAGTGTGGCAAAGAGTTATCTTCCCTTGCCACCATGGTTTGCCACTAGAGGGCGTTGCCACTTGGCTATTTAAACCCAGCCCGGGGAAAACATTTTTTCTTTTTTCTCATCTAGGTTTTCCAGATATGCACTAGTTGTGTCACTTTTGGTTTGGACTCGGGGAGCCTTGACCCCCAACTATAGGCTTATACCTGTGCCTTTATGCGCCCCCTAATATGCTCCATCTCCATAAAGGTGTTTTGATCCCGAATCTTTTATATATCCGTGTAAAACGCATGCCTATTTGCATGGAAAGACCCTTACCACGTAGCCCCAGCTACGAAGTAAGTGAAAACCTTTTGATTTAGGACTTTCATCTCTTCCTTTAACTCTTGACTCTTCAATGACTCTTATTCCTTAGGACTTTCATCCCAGCTGTGGTTATTTCCTATAACTCCAACGCAAAAGGGGAACCACTCTGAATTAATTTTATCTGTTAATTAATCTACCCATTATTTTCCCATTAAACTAACCCTAAACCTTTGCCGTAAACCCTAACCGTAACCCCATCTTTTTTCCTAGTAGATCAATAAATGAATAAATAATTTATTAGTCAGAGTTGTTCCCCTTTTTTATGCTGGAGCTATCGGAAATAGCCCTAGCTGTTTTGTTTTGTATGTTGAATGTTACTCAGACAATAGCGTCTGTATTTGTTATGTTATCTCTTTGATATAATTTTTTGTATATAATCACCTTTATTCAAAGGTTTTTCTGAGGCCTCTTAACGTATTATAAGAAGTGGTTTTGGCTACTGCAGTTAAAACTCCTTTAATTCTTATAGTCCCATTAACCCTTTCTGTTCAGGTGTCAATTATATATTTCCTACGACCATAATCAGGTGCTACTTTGGTATGCGATCTCGGTGACTCCAATTTCTACAAAAGTCAAATTTTATTTTAGTATTTAATCAACTTGATAAGCAAAAATCATAAGGGCCGGTTTAGCTCAGTTGGTAGAGGATCCGCTTTGAAACTTATACTAACCCTCACCAACACAGCACATGAGTAGCACACCCAATTCATCACACGCGAATCGGATAAAAGAGGAGGAACAACGTTGGGTGCTTGCTTTTATAACTGTCTCACTTGATCCCAAGAGGATGCTACTGATAACAAGTGAAACCGAGTCGCCTGTCCCCTAATAAATTTCCAACAAAATGTGTTGCCTCTGCACAAATTCATTTAAGACGGTGATATGGCAATGCTGACCCGAGAAGATCCCTAAGTAGATCCCAAACATATTCGAAAGTGAATCAGATATTATGAATGCTATCTTATACAAAGTGTGTATTTATCGTTTACCTTGATATAATCGAGAGCTCTGAACACACCTAGGTAGCATTTAAAGAAAAATGTCTTTGTGCAAAATCATTTATTTTAAATTCTAGGCATTTTTTAATTCTTCCTGTGAAACACTTTTGAAGAAGAAGAGGAATAAGAATAAGAAGAAGCCAGTCGAGAGTAAAAAGGAGAGTAAGGAGAATTAAGAGGAGAGTAAGGAGAATTAAAAGAAAGGAAAAAGAAGAAGCCAGTCTGGAGTAAAAAAGAGAGTAAGGAGAATCAAAAGGAGAGTAAGAAGAAGCCAGTTGAGAGTAAAAAGAAGAGTAAGGAGTGTATCTATGAGAGTAAGGTGAATCAAGAGGAGAGTAAGGTAAATCCAAATGAGAGTAAGGTGAATCATAAGGAGAGTAAGGAGAATCAAAAGGAGAGTAGGGAGAATCAAAAGGAGAGTAAGGAGAATCAAAAGAAGAAGAAAGAATTTAGTTTTAAAATTGTATATCAAACACTGAAATGGATCATCGAAGTCTGTTTCAAAGAAATTCGAGTGTGTTTTACAAGATAACTTTTTTTTTTAGTAGAAAGTGATTTTATAAATTTATGAGCTTTACCGTTTAAAAATATATATATATATATATATATAAAAAAGACTTAAACCTCCGAGTTGATTTAACATAAATAAAATTCTTTCTTATTTCTTTTTTTTAATTTGAAGATTGTTTTACAAAATGAGTATTACTTGTTTTATTTTACTCTATAAGCTTGTATCGACATAAGAAAAAAAAAAGAAATAACTTCAGAACAAAAAAAACAAAACAAAACGAACATAGAATGTAGGCAAACAATGTTTCGTGGAAAATGGGTCCCCAAGTAAAATAAATTTAATTAATTGAAATTATTTATGAGTTGTCTTCCCTTGATTTCTTTATTTTCTTGATCTTTCTAATTGATTTATTTAAATATTTCGAAAATCATTTATTTGGAAGATAGTTTTTCTCCTCCCTCAAACTAAACAATTTATTTTGTTGTAGTTGTGCTTCCGTACATAAAGCTGTGTGAATAATACAGAAATCATTGCAGAATCAGTCTACTTAATATCTTATATACCTAAAGAATTAAATTGGAAGCATTGCAGCTACAGAGGTAGATAGCATATAGATACTAGCAGAGTACCCAAGATATAGGATGGTTTGGGTTTCTTTGTTTAATGGCAAATGAACCTTCGTGGATTATTTAATGCCAAAGTCCACTGGTTGCCATATCTTAATTTTCTTGATCTTTTCTAATTGATTTATTTAAATATTTCGAAAATCATTTATTTGGAAGATAGTTTTTCTCCTCCCCTCAAAGTAAACAATTTATTTTTGTGTAGTTGTGCTTCCGTACATAAAGCTATGTGAATAATATAGAAATCATTGCAGAATCAGTCTATTTAATATCTTATATATCTACAAAATTAAATTGAAAGCGTTGCAGCTACAGAGGTAGATATCATATAGATACTAGCACAGTAACTAACATAAAGGAGGATTTGATTTTGTAGAATAATGACGGCCCTCCTCTTTTATAAGACTGCTTGCAATTCTACCTAGTGCCAAACGAAATAACCGTTGCAACTAAGTAACGTAATTCCTACAGTTTCTTTATTTTCATGTCATATCAGCCTTCGTAGTTGTGTAGTTGTGCTTCCATACATGTAGCTGTGTTAATGACACAGAAATCATTGCAGAATCAGTCTACTTAATATCTTGTATATCTAAAGAATTTAATTGAAAGCGTTGCAGCTACAGAAGTAGATAGCATATAAATACTAGCACAGTACCCAAGATATAGGATACGTTGGTTTGTTTTCTCTAATCAGTGAGGGGGGTCACAGTCAAGTCTGACGCAAGGTTCCAATCGACAGTCTAAACACTCCCAACTGTATCACTATCCAAAATCATTTCTCTGTCCCGTTCGTCTCGAAAACAAAATACTACTGCAGTCGTTCTCTCTGGTCTGTGAGAATAAGTCCTTTAAATACACCTCAATTTCACCACATCCGGGCTCCTCACTCATAATTGTCCGTGCAGCACGTGTGACACTGGTCAGCACGGCGCGACCACCTACATCCGGGCCACTATGCTATTTCTTATTTCACTGATCGTCCACAGTTCTCACATTCTGAAGGAAGCGGGTTCGACTCTAGGTCAGTCCTACACGCCAGGCAAAGCTTAGCCCGCTTCCTTCGAGAATACGGCAAGTCTTCACGCCCGCCACTCTCTCTGTCACACCGTGTTGCACGAGGTAGGTCTCCTATCTCACTACTCTTTAAGGCTGATTTCTTAATGTTAGGAACTGGAAGCTCAAATTTTTGGGAATGTCTAACTTTAACACAGTCCACACATGTACAAAATTTCAAAAATTTTGAAGGAGGTGGGTAACAATTTTACTTTTTTCTGGATTTGACATGAAATTTCCCTACTGTTCTTTTGCATTGAGTTCTATTCAATATCTAAAAAAGGATACACCCAGGAGCTGCTATAATGTATATAATAAAAAATGGAGACGCTCTCCGTATAATGGTTATCGTTAGAAAAAAATGAATGTTCAAATCCTGGATGAAATAGTCTACATTTAACATCGCACTGGGAAAGGTATGAATCAAATTTCTTCCTCCAACTATAGGCAAATAGTAGGGCAGACCGGGCTCTTTAACGTTTAACATGGAAACCAGTCTAAGTGAAGAAAATCTCTAAATTAAACAATTGCGTCACAATCTACTATTAGGTGTGTGGGGGGAGTAAATATTATTTCTTTTTCTTTTTTCTTTCCGTCTACGAGAGACGATGGATTAGTGTCAATTTTTTTTTAATTATTCATATTATTTATTTTTTTTAATTTGAACCACTTAGCCTGGCAGGTTCACATGGAGGATAAGCTGTTTCCCATGCAGCAAATCCCCCTTCCCCACACTACCACTGTGATCCAAAGGAAAGTAAGGTACCAATACGGTTTGGCAATGGTAGTGTCACAGGAATTATGGGTAATATTGAATTTCAGCATCACACCACTTTAGGGACTCCAATTCCTGATTTGTTTTTGGGGTTTACTCCCCTAGCTCTTCCTTGACTGACTTACTGGTGACAAAGTAGCAACTCTACTTGGCATGTTATGTCACCTATATGCATTTTCTAAAAGAGCTGCATGCATGAACAGAAGAGTAGATGGTGCGATGGAAAAGGAATGCAGCAAAAGGACTGCAGTTCATCAGTTAGCATGAATGACTTGCAACTTGATTCAGACAGAGAAATTTAAACTTATATGGAAGGCTATAGAGTGGGGTGTATAACACAACATTTTAATAATAATTAGGACCAAGTATCCAATAGGCACCCCAAATCATCATCCCAATGAAAGGCTCCCACTCCAACTCATCACTGGTAACTGCTGCTTACAAATTTTTGTAAACAAATGATTTTAATCAGAAGTTTATGGAAATGTTGAACTTACTATATTAAATAATTAATTAATTAATTAATAATTAATTAATTATTAAATATCATTAGAGGAAATTGACATAGCAGAGTTCAAATCCTAGATGAAGTTGTCTACATTTCAC
>CM042178.1:53278797-53288797 GCA_023376005.1 Doryteuthis pealeii | reverse complement strand
ATCGTATTAAATTAGAAAGGCTAATGAAACTAAATAAAAATGCATATAAAAAGATTTGAAACACAGCGGGTATAATCGAAAAATAGAACAACTGAAACTTACTCTTCCATCACTCTCGTCTTTCATTTTTATTTTTTCTAATTTAAGTATTTAGTTAAAAGAGGAAGTAAAGAATAAAATGACAGTTATTTTTTCTTGTTAATGGATTTCATTTAAGATTCATTGAAGAGATTTTTTACTTATATTCATTAAAATAAAACCAAACAATTAGAAATCAATAATACTAAGCACATATTTATCAAAATCACATTTTTAATATCAATATGCAAATTAGCCTTCTCATTCGCACAGTAAACCACTATTTTGTTGTATATATAAATACAATTGCATGTTGTTAGTATGTAGATATGCTTAACAGTATTAATAATGTAAAACAATTTTATTATTAAGAGGTTTAAATAAAAATAAAACCATGGAGAATATGACGTAAATAACTAAGGGAATTGTGACTTGAGTAGTAATATAGTTTCGGTTACAGACAGACAAACACAGAACCTCCATTATAATAAGATTATTCGGACTATTGTCCTCATCTTTATATATATTTACCAACCCCTCCGCACGAGCAGGATGTGACACAAGGTCAATTTCTTAAGCGGAGTTTAACAGGTTTGAATTCAGAGTTTTCCTTCTCCTAGACCGGTTGCCTAACCAAGGTTAAAGAGCCCAGTCTGCCCTACTATTAACTTATAACTTGAGTGAGAGTAGAATTCATACCTTTCCCAAGTGTATTAGCACTAAGTGAAATGCAATTATCATGTCCAGGATTTGAACTCGCGGTGACAAGCCCATTTCCCATGACTTTAATCATTACACCACGCACTAACACCTTTATTGTTATCTGCACAATATTTCAGCTGATGTGCTCTATGGCCTTCTCTTACATAATTATAACAACCTAATATTTATGTGCAATAGTGTAGAAATCAAAATGGCCATTATAAGCTGCAGCCCATGGCCTTGAAGGATTTGAATGACAAGGCTTGACCTGTCCTGATCCTTCCTTCCGGGGATAGCCGTGAGAACCGATAGAGAGGACCCTCTCTTCCGGTTTAGATAGTAAGTTTCAGTCAGTTAGAGACTAGCAGTCGAGCTCGACAGAAGGGTAAGTCGCGTTATACGCGCTCCCATCTTAATCTGCGCAGATGTCTGGTTGGGGATTTAAAAATAAAGTAAGATCAAAGCAAATCGGAGTCTTATGTTATTACCTCTAAAAACTAACAATGACACAGGGCTTCTGATAAAGAGAAATCCCCAATAGAAGACCAGATCCGAAGTCCCCCAAGAAAGTCCAGACCATAGAAGATTCCAGACGAAGAAGAGATGTTCAAAGAGACCTAGAAGAACCTAAGATGTCAGAAGAACAGAAGAAGAATAGAAGAAGTAATGAGAAGGGTATGCAACACTTCCTCAGATATTTATTGTCAGACTAGGGAACTTTCTCGAACTAATAATACAAATTTGTATACAATTGTTTGTATTATTTAATTTCAAAAAATACCATGCAACATTTCTAAGCATTGGTCTTTAAGAAATACAAAAACAATTTTTAAATACCCAATGGCAAGGAAAGGGTTCCGCATTCTTTTGAAGTTTGTGAAATTCTGTGATACAGCCTTTCTTAAAATGGTATTTTGATTAAAAATCATCTTAGTTACTATGTTAATAATTGATAGTGTAAAATGCCATTTTTCACTTTGGAAAAAAATGTTAGTCAAATTTACCTTTTATCATTTCTTGAATTTTTTTTTTTAATTTTGTAAAAGTTCACATGTTTGATCTACTAAGTCATTAAAGGTATATCTTTATTTTTATATATATTGTATCTTTATCCTTCACAATATAAACTTTTGTGTTTAATTTTTTTTTAACGTTACTTGTATTCAATATTAAAATATTTACAGGGCGGGTAAAATAAGCATAAAAGTAGGTTTGTCTATTTTATTGGAATTGGCTAAACAGCCTCTTCCAACTTTTTCATCGTCTCATCTAACGAATTTGAAGTGACTTTTTTTTCTTAAATTAAAATTGATTACTTATATTGATTTGATAAAAATGTGATTTTAGTTTTTGAAAATCAGGGATACTTAAGAATAAACAAAAAACTTGTTGCATGCGAAATACTTTATGGTTTATAAACATTTTGTTTACCCGGATTCCTGCCCTTATTTACGCTATTTTTCCTTGGCGTAAAAACCGGCAAAGGTTACAATTTTGGAATATATCTTAAAAAATTAAATGTAAAAATTCATTTTGAAAAAAATGTTGTTTTACCCGGATTCCTGCCTTATTTACGCTATGTTTTTCCTTGGCGTAAAACCGGCAAAGGTTACAATTTTGGAATATAATCTTAAAAAATTAAATGTAAAAATTCATTTGAAAAAAATTTGTTCCCCCCTCACTTTTTCTTTTCATTTTTTTTTTTAGTGATGATAATTAAGAGGAATATTAATAACTATACATTTTATTAATGTATCAATTATGAAAAAAAAAAAAGAAATAAAAAAAGAAAAAAAAAAAGAAATTAAAAAAAGAAAATTAAAAAAAGAAATAAAAAAAATGAAATAAAGAAATTAATAAAAAGGAAAGAAGAAATATTTAAAAAAAAAAAAGAAAAAAGAGAAAAAAAAAGAAATTAACAAAAATAAATTTTTAAAAAGTTAGCCCGACCAAGACCTCTTTCTATACCCAGACGCCACCGCGTTACAAATTACACAATCTCTCCCCGAGGTCATAGCAAAGAATATCCTTTTTATATCTACTGGAGAGGAGGCTTTCTTGACGGGTGAGTCCAATACATATCAATGGGGTTCACAACACTACCTGCTATCCCCTAATCATTTTAACAGTTAAATGTCTCTAACACAATAACTTTCCTTTTCTCTCTCATTCTTACTCATACATAGAGAGGGTGAGAGTAATGCAGAAGGACAGAGGTGGACGGGTCAGCTGTTGACTTAATTGCTAATTACAACTAATTAAAACAATTAAAGTTGAATTTTTCAAACAATAAGTAGTCCTGAAACCAAGGAATATTTCAGTATAAATTTTGTGTCAATAACATGAATAGAAAAAATCCTTAGGGAAAAGAAAGGTGTTATCTATTTTTTTGGTTTCAGTTCTTCTCATCTTAGTGGATGTTTTGTATTTTTTGATTTGAAATTTAAGTTTGTATCTTGCTATTTTCTTCACATATGTTAATCTGGCCCGTTAATGTTAATCAGACAATCACTACAGATAATTTTTTTCAACTTCAAAAAAGATGAAAACAGAAAATTAAAAATAATTTTACCCATTTGAAAATATTTTTAACAATTAACGAGCTTCTCATTATTGAAAAGGATTTGGGATCATATATATATATATATATATATATGAATGAATAATATATACATCTATATGAATATATATATAATTATAATATATATATATGATAGAAAATAGATAGAAAAACAAATGATAATATTATTTTCTCTATCTATTTTCTATCATACTGTCGGATTCATTTCCATTTATTATACACACACACATATATATATTTCTCTGTATCCTTGAATTATCGAAAGGTTTATGATTTCTAAAACCCATCTAGAGTAAACCTATGAAATTTCTCATTAACTCTTATAGATCAATTTTTTCAACTTAACAGGACTTTAAAAAAAATACAAATAAAAAATTTAAAAAAACAGAAATTTTGAATAATTTTCTCATTTTTGAAAATATTTTTAAACAATTAACGAGCTTCTCATTATCGAACAAAACCTCATTAAAAGAAGAAAAAAAAAAAGACGTCTTTGATTTCTAACGATGCAATGCTAATTTAATTGCGTAAACCTAAAAGCTTAGATTGTAAACAGTCTTGAAATAAACATTCTTTCATGATGATGATGATGATGATGGCCTGAGGACAAAACAATTGTATTAATATCAATTTAATAACATTTATTTACCAGCATTTCAGTGTTGATTTGTTTTCTTCATACCATATACAGGCATACACACATGCACCCACACACATCTTATATATATTTAAAATTCTTTAAAGTGTATACAGACTTTATATATATATATATATATATATATATATAACCACACACACAAATATAGACATGTTTCAGAAACTCAGCATGTACTTTAAAAATCTTAATTTTATATATACATATATATATAAAAAATTTCAAATTCTTTAAAGTGCATACAGACTTTATGGATACCATTATTTATATATATATATATATATATATATTAATATAATGAGATAATATAACGCAGATAAATACTAATCATCAAGCCTCATCTCAAACATTCAGAGAATAAGATGCTAATTAAGATTAAATTATGATTATTCAATAACCACTGTGAATATAACTAACGTAAATAACCAAGGGGACAGTGACGTTGGTGGTGACGTAGTTTCGGTTACAGGCGGGTCACGTTATCTCCATTATCATAAGATGTAGATAGTTTTGACCATCAGTTTCAAATAGCACCAGTAATTGTAATTTATTTCACCCAGTTTTGTTTCTTTGTTTTAGTATACAATATATATATATATATATATTATATATATAATCCAAAAGTCCAGAGAAGAAATCTTCCTTACGACACAAGAGTTTTATTAACAAAACCAAAGTCGCAGTTTGAGAGATCAATGTGGGCTCTAAATGTTAGAGTCACAGAGCAAATATATGAGTAAAGAAAATACAAAAGACTTAGAGATTTAGCATTTATAGTCTATTTCAGGGAGCTTAGACAAATAGTCTAAATCTCCCGACTCATCAGATGCGAATGAAATGAAGTAATAATAATAGAAAAAATGTAGAATGTTCCGCACACAAAGAAATAATGACCTTCTTCAGAGTAAATCCTTTATTTTTTTTTTAAAGAAAATTCGTTGGAACTCGGATAATTTTTAAATGCTTCGAAAAAATAACTTTTTTAAAAATCACACGAAGAAAGTGTTGAAACGCGGTGGAAAAAAGACAGTTTATAATGACGTCATGTCGCATGCGACGGATTTTGAAACGGAGAGAAGATGGCTGGAACAAGACAGGTGGAATTTTAAATTTTCAAAATACATTTATTATATTATATATATATATATATATATAAATGTTGTTTATGGGTCCACAGAGAGAAAATTAAATATTTCATAAATAAGAAGGTTTACAAAATGGATTGCTTTTTAAGAAATTTTTTATGTATATTTTACATTAGCAATAGGTGTTTCTGTTTGAAATGTCAACATGGAGGAGATTATCTCTCTTTTTTGAGGGAATAAGATTATACCATAGAATATAGACATGAAACAAATCAATACCATATAACATAATTCCCAATAATGCTAACACATTTTTAAAACCAATTACTAAAAAGTATAGATATAATACACGATATGTATAACTTCCTAACCGTTTAGGCATGACATAACCCCAGATGAGTGATATGCCGTTTAAAATCAATAAACAAACAACAAACAGATTAATATTTTCTTCAGCCTTTGATTAACCAAGTGTCCATAAGTCCGTGTGCCACTTTAAAGAAATTTTAACTTTCAAAGAGTTCATAGATTTTGTGGACACCAGTATATATATAAGTTAAAAGCCAAGTGGCCTATTGTCGGTATTCAGCCAGACAGTCTATTCCCTTTTCACAATAGCTAGACCAGGGAAATTGATATTTTGCTAGAGCCCACACCTTTCTGTCACCTTCCCACTTTATTACACAGATCAGATTACCCAAATGCAGAACCAGTATCAAACCAGAAACCTTGTGTTTTTACTTTAGAATGCATGGAAATAATGTTTACTACAGGATGCATTTGAAAAAGATTTTACTTCTAAGAATGCATTGGACATGATTATCACTATTTAAAATGCATTGGGCAGTGATTTTTACATTAGAAATGTTTTAATGATTTACACTACAAAAAATTGCATTGGAAATTATTTTTACTACAAAAAATCACTTAAAAATGATTTACTGCAAAAATGCACTGAAATGATTTTTACTACAAAAATGCCACTGGAAATGATTTTTACTACAGGTAATTTCTCCAAATATCTTTGCATAAAATAAATGCCAACAAGAGTTGACATGCCCGTAAAATCCAACCAACCAAAAAATCATTTAGTCACCCTCCCCCCCACATACACACACACCTCATGTTCCTCTTCAGAATATGCAGCTATTTGGAAAACCAAATAAAATCAGAGTCATTCAATTAAGATCAGGATTTAACTTTGTCATTCGTAATTTGGGTGAAAATTAAATCCTAAATAGAAAAATTCTCATTTTTAAAGATTTTTTTTTTATACTAAAAGTCATTTGAACATTTGACTATAGTTAGGAAACCTGGAATCCTAATTCCGGTAAAAGTATTTTCTGCTGGAATTTTACAGATTTCTTTTATTATCACATTCTCGAGTTTGTTTCTTTTTGCTATTTTTTCTATATCGTAATAGACGAAGCCACAATTTGTATGAAGAATATTACTTGAAGCTATAATTATTTACTGAGGACTATTATTATTACTATTATTATTCGCATTTTTTCACCTGCCTTAGCCGGTGGGTTCCACTAGAGTTCACTGAGTGACAATAATTTCTCCTCAGGCCTCCAGGACTCTTCTGAGTATTCTAGCCAATCTTAATACTATTTCTCCAGAATTTTTGAGATTGAGGCTTGATAATTAGTATTATTTGGATTATTCAGACTATTGCCTCATCTTCATTGTTATCTTTACATATAAAAATGAAGATGGGGACTTTTATAATCCAAATAATACCAATCTTAAATATGCTTTAGTTTGGATGGTCTCAATCTTCCTCTGATTTCGATTTCACTAAGATTCTTTTCCAGACCTTGGGGACCATTTCCAAGGGTCAATTATAAATTGTTATGACCTTTACCTTCATGTTCCATAGTTTTTCTCAGTTCACCTGGCAAGATCAAGTATTGCCTATCTTTTCAATTTCTTTTCCTTACTTGGTGGTTCTGTTCATGATGGCAGAATTCCATGTTATGGCAAGTTTTCTACTTGTCAACTAAAAATTAAAGGTCTGGTCTCCTAGCCGAGGTGGAGTGATCCCTCTGTATTATTTTTTATTATTATAATTATTATTACCTTTATCTTCGTCAGCTTACTTTTTAATCCAAAAGCTGTGCAAACATAGGTTCACAATATTTATGAATATCCTCCTCGGTATACCAGAATGACGTCAACTTCGTCTGCGTAAAGGAACTCATCTGATAAGTGTGCAGGTTTGGTTGGGTTTTGTTGTTTACGGATAATCAACCTTCGGGTGTGTCATTATGCCACAACTGTTGTGAAATAAATTTTCTTCTTATGATAATACAATTTTTGTTATAAACTCATGTTTTTCTATTTAATCCCATAGATGGGACCATAACAGGTACTACCACTCCGGGTCAGAGTGGACCAGGGGCAATGATGATGAAGGGGGTGCTCCACATTCCCCAAAACCTCAATAACTGGGGAACCTCACCATCAGATAGAGTTTACGTCATTCCCAGTCACCCATATATATATATATGGGTTAGTGTTACAAATTTACGGTGTTGCGTAACTTGACTAAACATACTCTGTGTGATAAAATAAATATTATATATTATAGATTAATATGGGTGCTATATTTGTCAGTAGACAGTGCTCAATATCATTAATAGAGCATTTATATTTGAGTTAAGTAGCGTGGAACATGAGACTCAACAACCTGTTACTACAGTTTTGGCCTTTGTGATCTATGTCAGTAACCAGGTGTCGATCCATATCCTTGCTATCTTTAACTTAAATATATATGCAAAGGTGAGTCAAAAAAGTTAATTTGCCATTTGTTCTAGGACAGGCATAATTACAACACAGGAACATGTATGTATCATTACATTCAAAATTTAAAGCTGGTTTCTCTGTGAATCACATCCCCACTTATTCACATAGGTGAATCAAAAAAGTAATGCCATTTTGTTTGGACCCCTTCAGTCACCGCCTTTGCATCATAGATTAAAAATAGGTTGGGCTTGCCATTATGGGGCCAATAGGGTTTGGGAAAATCATATAGTGTGCTAGGTGCTTGACATTGGCAGCGATGATCGGAGGGGGCCTCGTCCGACCACCCTCTAGCCCAAGAAAAGCTTTTGAAATTGCAAGTCATGAACTGCTCAAGCCACTGGTTCTATTCTTTAAGCATTCACGGTGTCGCCACCCACGCGCAACAGGTGGCCCCATTGGCGGGGGTCTTACCCTCTGAAGAGGTGCAGTTGGTGCATTTCTAATGCCCCAGCCTTCTTCTACATGCTGGAATGCATGAGTTAATATTACAGAAAAGAATATTGAGATCGTATTGGGCCAAGACATCGTCCCTGTAACCCGTTCTATCTATTAGTATTTCATCGACAAATCTTACCCACTCATGGCAATTCTAGCTTTCCTACCATTGTGCACTGCTTTGAGTATATTCACAAATATTGGTGGGCACCCAATCATTATTATTATCATTACCACTCCATGCAAGTTTTCATACTTGCTTTAGCTGGTGGGTCTTCTCTGAAAGCTTAGTGACAACAAGTTTCTCAATTCTTCCAGGACCTTCTGAGTTCTTTTGTATGTGACAAGCAATTCACACTAGGTTCAATTGAGATGGGGCCTTCCATCCAGCAAATTCACTTGAATTCATGCAAGAGTAACAGTGATATTCGCCTGATATCCAGTCAGGGGAAGAAGATGCTTTAGTTTTCCACAGATTTTCCACTAACTTCAAAGGCAAGGACATCAAAAGCAGTTGATTCTTCGACCTAATGATGGAGGACACCCTTTGGGATTTTCACCTAGAGCCCCTTTTGGCCAGGTGGTGTGGCCTACATTACCCACTGGATGCCAGACCTTACGACTTCTGGGTGACTACCGCTTCTGAGTATTCTAGCCGATCTCACCAATGCTGTTGTTGTGGAAGTCAATCTTTCTATGAATTACCAATTCCTCCAGTTGTTTTTTTAAATCTTGGCTAATTGAGAATATATGGCTTTAGAAGGCAGTGCCGAGGGTTTTTATGTCCTAGGAATTTCTATTGATGGTGAGGGTTTCAGTTCTGGAATGTCTGGGAGAATCTGGAGCACCCTTCATCACCATTTGCCCCTGGTCCACTTTTACCCGGAGTTGAATAGTACCTGTTAGGGGTCCCATCTTGGTTAATTAGAAAATGTTTGTTTTTATTAAAAAATTGAATTATCCATTAAGATGAATTTATATCAAACTTTTGTTTTGATTTAATAACCTAGCCGATGGTGACTATGCCATAACAACAAATATAACAACCTACTATTTACACATAGCCTGGGAGGATGAATAGTTGGATCCATACCTTTCCCAAGGGTATTAGTACCATTAAATAGTAACAGAAAATTTAAGGTTCTAGAATTTATTAATGCACATGAAGTTAATACAATCATATATAAAAAAGAATAAGAATGGGCATTAAATAACCCAACGTTGTTCATGCCATTTAAACAACAAGCACTCAACACCATTGTTTAACCTTGACAAGAACCAATAAGAAAGACCTCTATTGTTATTTATTACATTACCATCAGTAATGTCTTTTCCCTTTTTTCCATTTCGATTTCTCATTTTTTAGCAGAAAACAGTTTTACTAAACCAAGTGTTAAGCTGTGTTAATTATTTTTCTATGTTTACAGTTGCGCTTTGACAGGTGACCTGCAGCCTAGAGATAACTGTCATTAGAACTCGTAATTACTCAACGCCTCTATACACTACTACTATGGTCCAAATGACACATTAAACACAAAGATGAGAACGCAATACTACCCAATATACAATATCAACCCTTTCCTCTAAAAAAAATCAGAGAAATAAGTGGTTGATATGATGGAGTATACTAACACTCAGCCAGAACCACCATTG
>CM042178.1:53224928-53278697 GCA_023376005.1 Doryteuthis pealeii | reverse complement strand
GTGAAATTCTAATTGGGAAAATGACGGGCGAAAAGCATGAACAAATTTAAATCTTAAAGTTGAATCCCGCGAAATCTTATTTAAATTTCTAAGTATTCCTTCCTTTCATCTTTTTCACAATTTTTAGGGAGATGTAAATCCGTTATTCAAATAGCAGGTTGTGTAATGGTTATCATCTAAAAAAAATTTTATTAAACTGCACTCGGCAGTCAGTTGAAATGCCTGGGCGATTCTGTTTTTAAAACTTTCAACTCGTTGCTAATTCCCCAACTGAAACAAGTTTGGTTTGTTTGTTTTGTTTTGTTTATATGGCATATCAACCTCGTGGGGTCATTTAATGCCGACAAAGTGTGAAAATAAATTCATTCTTAATGTATAATACAATTAATTGATTTTAAACCATGTTTTTCTATTCAACCCATAGATGGGACCTTAACGATTCAGTATAATAATGAGATCTGCAGGACTAACTTTAAAAATCCCCCTCTACCTAGGCGAACGCCGGGTTATAGAATAAATGCGAATATCAGTAGGGTCACATTTTGTCCACATCTACGCCTGCGGTATTATAAACCGTGTATTTTCCTCATTCATTACAAATAAAAAAAATTAAAAAATAATCAAACAGGAACATTACCGTGGAAACAGGAAAGAATTGATTCAAATTCCAAACTTTACCTGCAATAAAAAAAGAAAGAGAAAAAAAATAAAATACAGGTGTCTAAAATGTTGTTTTAAAGACATATCAACCTCAGTGTTGTTATTTAATTGCAAGAAAAGTTTTGAAATAATTCAAGTTCTTTAAGAATGAATACAATTCTTTTTATAAATACATTTTTCTATTTAACCCAGTAGGATGGACCCAACGGTACTACCACTCCGGGTCAGAGTGGACAGGGAGCAATGGGGAGAAGGGGTGCTCCACATTCACCCAAACTTCAAAAAACTGGAACCTCACCATCAGATAGAGTTAATGCCATTCCCAGGACATGGTAGACCCCTCAGCCACGCCTTCTAGCAACCCATATGATAAAAAGGGCTGCGGGCTTGCCAAGGGAAATAGGGTTGGAAATCATATAGGGCTAGGGCTTGACGTGACCAGCCGATGAATCGGGGGCCCTCTCCGACCGCCCATCTAAGCCCGAAGATGGAAGATAAGTGAGTATTGCAATCATGAACTGCTCATCCACCTGAGTCATATCCTTAAGCATCCACGGGTCGTCACCCACGAGCCCAACAGGTGGGTCTCATTGATGGGTCTTACCCCTTTGCAGAGGTGCAGCGGTGCATTCTACGCCCAGAAGGACAGGGGCGCTTGAAAACAAGTGTCGATCTCTAAAGTGCTCCTTTACCGATGTTAATGGTTAGCAAGTTGTAATTCAAATTCATTGTTAGTGAGTTCGATTCAATCGGACCCCATTACTGCGGTCTGTACTGACAACTAACTAAGTGATTGAGTTATGAATTTTGATTAACGCATATTAACCTCTGTGGTTCATGTATGCAAAAAGGTTTATTTAGGATGTCAGTCTTTAAAGTAGTGGTTCTATGAAATATTCGGTTATGTTCTGTATTCTTGGTGAAAAGGTTTCTTTTTTTTTTTTTTTTTTTTTTTTTAGAAAATTAAAAGTTTCAGGGTTTGTATTGCTTAAAGATATCCCTCAGTTTCTCGCTTGGATAGTAATTAGTGCTGTTACAATTTAGAAGGATATGTTTGGTTTTGTTAAGTTTGTACTTTGCATTTTGGGCACAGTAGGGCATTCCTCCCCTTTAACAGATACGATGGGTTAGCTTCGTAAATAACGACATTGTGACTATCTCTTTAGGGTTACCGCAAACGTGTGTATGTTTACAAGCTGGATTGAAACCATTTTAGGTAACTTATTCAGTAGGTTTTACTGTTTTTAATTAGTATCGTAAGGGTGTGGAAAATAGGTCGAGTCTCCACTGCCCAAGGACCGACTATTAACATAGTATATCCACTAAACTGAATAAAACGGAAGAAAGACAGTGTAGCTGTAAATGATTTCGTTTGTCTTTCCTTCCGTTTATTCAGTGTTAGTGTATCAATTGGATATTAGGGTAGGTCGATTTTGGAAACTGTTAACGTCTCCGTTGTGGCGAAGCAAACTTTCGCCACAATGGAGACGTTACAGAACATAAAGAATTACTTCACAAAATGATCTTTTGGAACATAAAGTATCATAAACATAAAGAATTACTTGACAAATATTTTTTCTTCCGTTTATTCGGGTTAGTGCTTATCATTGGATATTAGGGTCGTAAAAGTATCCCCCAGATATCATAGAAACAATACAATACTCACCGTCGCAGTGGATTCTAACTACCGTCGAGTTAGCAGACAAGAACAACATGCAAGCTGTAACTTAAATACAGTCCTTGCATGCTACTGGCATAGTGTTAAACTGATGGCTGAAAGATGGGTTACTTATCCATATCTTTACTCACACTGAAAACCATCAGCCAATCAAACCCAGGAAGTGAACTTGCCAGAGTTCATAATGGAATGATCCAAAGCTGTATATAAACCACCTACCAATACTCTAGAAGATGGTTATGCATTCAACTTGTAACAGCCTGAATACTTGACAACAAAAATGCAACAAGGGTAGGTCGATTTTTGGAACTGTAACGCCACAATGGAGACGTTACAGAGCATAAAGAATTACTTCACAAAATATTTTTCTTCAAAACTATGCCTTTATTTGATTGAATATATTTCAAACATTTAGCAGTGTCATCATTGTTAGAGTTTAATTATTGGTAAAGAGTATCACCACCATGGCAACATTTGACCCCCATGGAGTGGGGTGGGCTTGTCGCTCTGCAGAGGTGCAGTCAGTCATTCTAAAGCCTCAGCAACAGGACTATCACGTTGGGACAAGTCAAACAAATAAAAAAACTAGTAAAACTACGGATCATGAAAATAAAAAACTCTTGGAAGAAAAGAGGATTACAAGTATTTGGGAATATTGGAAGTGAACACCATTAAACAGAGATGAAAAAGTTCTGTAAAAAGACGAATAAGAAATCATTCTAGGAACCAAGCTCTGGAGCCGAAATCTCGTCATTGGAATAAACATCTGGGTTTCCCCCTCCCTTGTTAGATGCTCTGGACCATTCTTACAATGGATAAGTGAGGGACTCCGAAAGAGAGACCAAAGAATAGGAAAATACACAAGGCATTACACCGAGAAATGATTTAGAAGGAGTTAGAAGATTTCAACAACATTGAAGATTGAGTACCTGAGACGATCGGAAAATTTGAGGAGTACACTACAAATAAACAAAGAGAAACAGGATTTGAACTTGCACACCGAGTCTCCATTGTCTTCGATAATAATCGTTACGCCTCACACGCCTCCGTTACTAAATAAATACTGATCTCTCTGAAATGAATCTCACATCTATAGATGAAATTAATATATTTGTTTTATCTTTTATTCTTATATATTCTTGTTTTAAGTTATTGGCATCTGATGATTTGGGGTGCTAGACACTTTGTCTAAGCTTCCTGAAATAGGCTATAACGCAAAAATCTAAGTCTTCTGTTTATATTTTTACTATATATTATACTAGTTACAAAATAAAAAAACACCCTCCGGGCGATGTAAAAATAGATTTTTGAACATATTGCCTGAGGGTGAGAGTAAAAATTCTATGTCAGCGAATTTTACCCTAAGTAACGTAAAATCAAATTTATTAAAGGTATTAAAAATAAAACAATTTGAAATGTAAACTTTAAATATGTATTAATAAAACAAACTATATTATAGATATATAATACCAGTCATGTATTATTAAAATTTGCTTTAAAAAACATGAGGACTGTCTAATGCTGCATGTTCAAATTTTGACTGTATTTATTCTGTTTATGACGATTTTGGTAATGTGACGTAAGTAATGACGTAATTTTTTGTTACAGGACAAAAACCGGAAGCTAATCTCCATTATTAATAGATTATTATTTCTTTTATAAGTCTTATTTGGTGTCGGTGTGATGCATATTTTTCAAATTTGAATTCTAGTTATAAAATTTCATTCGTTTCGTTTAAAATATCAACTTTCTGTTTTAAATATTGAAATTGCTAAATATTCAAATAATTTATAGGCTAAATTTTGCAAAAACGAGGATTCTTCGTGTTATTTAAGGACGATCTTTGATGCTATTTCCTCAAACAATAGTGCAAGTAAGAAAAATCTAGTTTTTGGTATCGTATTTATTATTTACTAACTCCACAATTCTCTTGTTCCTGGACAATTTGATATTTAGAATGAAGTGAAAAATTAACCTACCCTAATGTATAACTAACACTGGTTGACCTAAAAACAGGGCCTCAAACGTTCGGGTCAATGAGTTCTGTCTCAGTTATATGCAAAGAGATGTGGCACAAGGTCGCAAATACGGGCATCCAGTAAGGATCAAACTTTGCTATTCAGTAGAATGGATATTTGTGAGACTAGGTTGTTCACCATACACCACGGATGGGTTTATTTAAGGGTTAATGTTATAACTAAACACTTGATTGACCTAAAAAACCGGGCATCAAACGTTCTTGTCAAGAGTTCTGTCCCTTAATTATTATAACAAGCTGAAGAAATTAATTCGGTAATTATTATGAGAAGTGCATCCTGGTTTCCTGCCTCAAGAATTTGTACTGGTGATTATTAATATAACGATCCAGCTCAGTCTATTCAAAATATCCATCTTCATATCTATATATCTCAATTTGTTCATATTTATCTATATTACTTTAAATACTTAAGATTTTTTATTCATGTTTTTTAATGTCTTGTTTTTTAGTTTAAATAAAACAAGAATTACGACAAAAAAAGAAACGACCCCCCCCCCCCCCCCAAATACATTTACTTGTCGAAAATATCTATCTCCATTTGTTCATATCTATCTATATTATTTTGTTTGTTATCTATCTCAGTCTATTCCAAACTATATATCCATTTTCATATCTAAACAAGAATTACGACAAATTACGATAAATAAACAAGAATTACGACAAATTACGATAAATAAACAAGAATTACGATAAATTACGATAAATAAACAAGAATTACGACAAATTACGATAAATAAACAAGAATTACGACGAGCTGGGGTTGTTATTTTGATAATCACTGGGTAGCAATTTTTGAGGCAGGAGACCGGGACGCACTTCCTCATAAATTACCATTAATTCTATCGAGAAAATTGAAAATTCAACCTACTCTATTTGATATACTAATGCTAATATTGAACCTTGGTAAGTGGGGACGCGATTATATATCCACCCTATTCCCAAGAAAATAAATTATCATCATCAATAAAATATTGCCATTACTTAATAAATAAATAAAATTATGTCACCTTTTTCAACTTTGATAAAAAAAAAAATCACGGCTAAACTATTTGTGGAATCGTGTTGTTCACAGGTTTGGAGTTGTTTTTTCCTGGTCATGAGCGAGAGAGTCTAGGAGATGGGTATTGGGTTTCTGTTATGTAACTTGACAGAGAGTTGGACTGTTAGTCAAAAAAAAAAAAAGAAAGATAGGATGAAGAAGAAAAGAGAGAAAAAAGAGACAGAATGAAAGACAGAGGAAAAAGAGACAGAATGAAAAGACAGAGGAAAAAAAAGAGATAGAATGAAAGAGAGAGAAAAAAAGGTGATAGAATGAAAGAGAGAGAAAAAAGTGATAGAATGAAAGAGAATGAAAAAAAAGAGATAGAATGAAAGAGAATGAAAAAAAAGAGACAGAATGAAAAAGAATTGAAAAAAAAAATAGACAAGAATGAAAAAAGAATGAAAAAAAAAGACAGATGAAAGAGATGAAAAAAAAGAGAATGAAAGAGAATGAAAAAAAAAGAGAGAATGAAAGAATGAAAAAAAAAAGAGAGAATGAAAGAGAATGAAAAAAAAAAAAAGAGAGAATGAAAAGAATGAAAAAAAAAAAGAGAGAATGAGGAGAAAATAGAAGAATGAAGAGAATATAGATAGAAGAAGGAGAAATATAGATAGAATGAAGGAGAAAGAACGAGAAGAAATATGGACAAAATGAAGGAGAAATAGAGAGAAAGATGGACAGAATGAAGAAGAAAGACAGAAAGTAAGAAAGAATGAAGGAGAAAGAGAGAGAAAGAGAGAATGAAGAGAAAGATAGTCAGAAAGCAAGATTGAAGGAGAAATATATTCAGAAAGAAAAGGGAAAGACAGAATGAAGGGAAAAAGAAAGAAATCATGAGAGAGAGAGAGAGAGAGAGAGAAGGAAGGAAGGAAGGAAGGAAAAAGAGAAAGAAAAAAGAATGAAGGAGAGAGAGGAAGAAAGAACGATAATAGAAGGAAAGAGAAAGAAAGAACGAAGGAAAAAGGGAGAAATAAAGAATGAATGTAGGAAAAAGAGAGAGAAAGAAAGAGAGAGAAAGAAAGAGTGAAGGAAAGAGAGAGAGAGAAAGAAAGGAAAAAAGAGAGAATAAAAGATAGAATGAAGGAAATAGAATGAGAAAGATATACGGAAAAGGAAAAGAGACTGAAAGAAAGATAGAATGAAAGAAAAAGAGAAAAGAATTTTTTTTGGCACCATGAAAGCTAAAACGAAATAAAATAGAAAGGAAAAAATAGGAAAGGAAAAAAAAAACAAAAAAAACAAACAAAAAAAACAAACAAGCTCGAAGGAAAAAGGGGTATCAAAAACACCCCACATTTGCACCCGTTGAACAAGATGAAGAAAAGATATAATAAATAAAAACTTTTTGAATGTTGCAAAATTAATTGATAGAGCTTCTTCTGGTTTCTTTTCTGTGAGTCAGGAGAAAATTTGTTAGAAAAAAGGTAAGATAACGCAACTGCCATACCACACACGGAATATAAATATATATATTATATATTATATATATATATATATATATATATGAGAAGTAAATACACAAGCGATGTGTTTTGATATGGCTTTTTTAGCCGACAATTTTTTGGGAGATATGTGCTTAATTGAGAGTCGTACCTAATTTGAAAAATTAATTAATTATTTATTAATTAATTAGCGGGCGTACCTATTCAAATGTAAGGCTAAACAAATCGAAAAAAATCAATCTTGTATGTACATTTCGGCCAGAGCTATAGATGGAAGACCGCCTTGTTGTGATTCGAACCCTGACTGTCAAGCTGATAGGACAGCAGACATATATACACACATACAAATATATATACAAATATATATAGTATATATACACTGACACACATATATATACACACTGAAACACATATACATACACATATATATATATACACACACACTGAAACACATACACACACACGTATATTTATATATACACACACACTGAAACACATACACACACACACACACATATATATATATACACACACACTGAACACATACACACACACACACACACATATATATATAACACACACTGAAACAATCACACACAACACACCACACATATATATATTACACACACACTGAAACAATACACACACACACACACATATAATATATCAACACACCTGAAACACATACACACCACACACATATATATATATACACACCACTGAAAACACAACACACACCACACACACATATATATATATACACACACACTGAACACATACACACACACACACACATATATATATACACACACACTGAACACATACACACACTGAACACATACACACACAATATATATATACACACAACTGAAACACATACACACACACACACACACATATATATACACACACACACTGAAAACACTACACACACTTATAATCATATATATATATATAATTATATATAATATATATATATATATACACAGGACACTCATATATATATATACATATGCATATAGACATACATGTGTGTGTATATGTGTGTGTATCCCCTTGCAAATATATATATATATATATATACTTTGCCTTTTCAGTTCATTTCGATAAGGAAAGAAACAAAATTATATTGGATTTGTGGCCCAATCTTTTTCTTTTCTTTTTTTTTCTCTTTCAATATTTAATAATTTATTAACCTCTGTCTGTTGTAGATTAGCACTTTGAGTACAAATCACAAACAAACCAGCCGCATACAAATTCATATGAATTATATAATTCATAGGTAGCTTATAAATTGTGTACTTGCTGTAGTAAGATATTTTGAATAAGGAGTTCGTTAGATTCAGAGTAACGGCAGTCCAGTGAAAAGTTACCTCGACGGTTACTGACGGGTAATAACCTTTTACTTGACCAATTTAAAAACGCGCCATTAGACGCCGGGGAGATTAGTTTTTGAATTCTAGATTAGATGCTACTCGACATTCGACAAGATCGGACGTCTCTCAGATTCACACTCAGCACGCGGTCGGATATGGGCTGGGTTGTTTTAAATTAAAATTTTAAAAAACTAAGAAAAACAATAAAGTCCTGTTGATCAATTTAAACAAGATATGACCAACCCGAAGAAAAAAATCAAACCGACAAAACTGCCCAAGAGAAGAATATGGCGACCAATATTTCTTGCTATCTATTAATTAGAACATCTTTGTTTAGCTTGCATAATTTTAGTGGGGAGTTTGGATTATTGATTGTTAGGAGAGTAATATAATGGTTGCCGTCGTTGAAAATGGAAACGAGGATTCAAGATCAAATCCTGACAAGCTTGCATTTCACCAGAGCTTAAGGCCCTTGTGAAAGCCCCGAATGGAATTGAACCATTTTCAAAATACGGCAACAAAAAAGAACAGTCAAATTTGGTGCCAAAAATAAAAGAAACCCATCCACAATATTTATCAGTATTTTTACGGCATATCAACCCTTTTCGGGTCATTTAATGCTGAACCAAGTCATTTTGACAAAGTAAGGACTCAGATTGCCTTACAGTACCAGTTGTTGCTTAAGTGGTCACCAATTAATGACCAGGCTCATTACTGCTTAACTTCAATGATCTAGTATGATAAGTATTAAGGATAGGGAAAATTCACTAAGTAAATACACAAGGTGAACAGAGTAATGAGCAATTGTTAGGTTAAATCAAAAAGTACCGTGTGATCTCGTTGTTTCTCTCTTCCGAGGTATCGTCATACATTATTCATGTGAAAAATAGATGATTCCATGCTCATTATTTAGGTACTATATGACAAGATTTGAACTTGGTTCCCCGATTCCATTTCCTTATATAAGAGCACCTGTTTTTAATGGTGCTCTTTAGCATTGGAAAGAAACAGCCAAATCGATTTCTCTACGTTCTTTTGAAGACATGTAACTTTAGAAAATGCCTGGTTAAGACAGCACATACCTGTAGAGGTAGGGTGGGGTGGGGAAGTTTAAGGAACCTGTAGCGATTGTTTTCCCTTGTTGGGATGGGGTTTAGTGTGGTAAAGAGTTATCTTTCCTTGCTACCAGGGTTTGCCACTAGAGGGCGTTGCCACTTGGCTAATTTAAACCCAGCCCGGGGAAAATATTTTCTCTTTTTTCTCATCTGGGATCTCCAGACATGCACTAGTTGTGTCACTGTCGGTTTGGACTCGGGGAGCCTTGACCTCCAACTATAGGCTTATACGTTGCCTTTATGCGCCACCTAGTATGCTCTATTTCCATAAAGGTGTTTTGATCACGAACCTTTTGTGTGTCCATGTAACACGTGTGCCTATTTGCACTCCAATGTCTGCATGGAGAGACCCTTACCACGTAGCCCCGGCTACGAAGTAAGTGAAAACCTTTTGATTTAGGACTTTCATCTCTTCCTTCAACTCTTGACTCTTCAAGGACTCTTTTTCCAGCTGTGGTTATTTTCTATAACTCCAACACAACAAAGGGGAACCACTCTGAATGAATTCTATCTGTTAGTTAATCTACCCATTATTTTCCCATTAAACTAACCCTAAACTCTAGCCGTAAACCCTAACCTAACCCCATCTTCTTTTTTCCTAGTAGATCAATAAATGAATAAATAATTTATCCGTCAGAGTTGTTCCCCTTTTTTATGTTGGAGTTATCGGAAATAACCCTAGCTGTTTTGTATTGTATGTTGAATGTTGCTCAGACAATAAAGTCTGTATTTGTTATGTTATCTCTTTGATAGAATTTTTTGTATAAACATTCACATGCATTCGGAGGCTTTTCTGAGGCCTCCTAATCACAAGAAGTTTTAGCTACTGCAGTTAAAACTCCTTTAATTTTTATAGTCGCATTAACCCTTTCTGTTCAGGTGTCAATTATATATTTCCTACGACCATAATCAGGTGCTACTTTGGTATGCCTCCAATTTCTACAAAAGTCAAATTTTATTTTAGTATTTAATCAACTTGATGAGCAAAAATCAAAAGGGCCGGTTTAGCTCAGTCGGTAGAGCATCCGCTTTGACGATTGATACCAACCTCACCAACACAGCACATGAGTAGCACACCCAATTCATCACACGCGAATCGGATAAAAGAGGAGGAACAACGTTGGGTGCTTGCTTTTATAACTGCCCCCACTTGATCCCAAGAGGATGCTGCTGATAACAAGTGAAACCGAGTCGCCTGTCCCTAATAAATTTCCTACAAAATATGTTGCCTCTGCACAAATTCATTCAAGACGGTGATATGGCAATGCTGACCCGAGAAGATCCCTAAGTAGACCCCAAACATATTCGAAAGTGAATCAGATATTATGAATGCTATCTTATACAAAGTGTGTATTTATCGTTTACCTTGATATAATTGAGAGCTCTAAACACACCTAGGTAGCATTTAAAGAAAAATGTATTTGTGCAAAACCATTTATTTTAAATTCTAGGCATTTTTTTATTCTTCCTGTGAAACACTTTTGAAGAAGAAGAGGAATAAGAATAAGAAGCCAGTCGATAGTAAAAAGGAGAGTAAGGAGTGTATGTATGAGAGTAAGGAGAATTAAGAGGAGAGTAAGGAGAATCAAAAGGAGAGTAAGGAAAATCAAAAGGAGAGTAAGGAAAATCAAAAGGAGAGTAAGAAGAATCAAAGGAGAGTAAGAAGAATCAAAGGAGAGTAAGAAGATCAAAAAGAAAAGAAAAAGAAGAAGCCAGTCGGGAGTAAAAAGGAGAGTAAGGAGAAAAGGAAAGTAAGGAGAATCAAAAGGAGAGTAAGGAGAATCAAAAGGAGAGTAAGGAGAATCAAAAGGAGAGTAAGGAGAATCAAGAGGAGAGTAAGGATAATCAAGAGGAGAGTAAGGATAATCAAGAGGAGAGTAAGGAGAATCAAAAGAAGAAGAAAGAATTTAGTTTTAAAATTGTATATCAAACACTGAAATGGATCATCGAAGTCTGTTTCAAAAGAAATTCGAGTGTGTTTTACAAGATAACTTTTTTTTTTAGTGGAAAGTGATTTTATAAAATTTATGAGCTTTACCGTTTAAAAAAAAATATATATATATATATAAAAATACTTAAACCTCCGAGTTGATTTAACATAAATAAAATTCTTTCTTGTTTCTTCTTTTTTTTTTTTTAATTTGAAGATTGTTTTACAAAATGAGTATTACTTGTTTTATTTTACTCTATAAGCTTGTATCGACATAAGAAAGAAAAAGAAATAAAATTCAGAACAAAAACAAAACAAAAAAAACAAAACGAACATAGAATGTAGGCAAACAAATGTTTCGTGGAAAATGGTCCCCAAGTAAAATAAATTTAAATTAATTGAAATTATTTATGAGTTGTCTTCCCTTGATTTCTTTATTTTCTTGATCTTTTCTAATTGATTTATTTAAATATTTCGAAAATCATTTATTTGGAAGATAGTTTTTCTCCTCCCCTCAAACTAAACAATTTATTTTTGTGTAGTTGTGCTTCCGTACATAAAGCTGTGTGAATAATACAGAAATCATTGCAGAATCAGTCTACTTAATATCTTATATACCTAAAGAATTAAATTGGAAGCATTGCAGCTATAGAGGTAGATAGCATATAAATACTAGCACAGTACCCAAGATATAGGATGGTTTGGATTTCTTTGTTTAATGGCAAATGAACCTTCGTGGATTATTTAATGCCAAAGTCCACTGGTTGCCATATCTTTATTTTCTTGATCTTTTCTAATTGATTTATTTAAATATTTCTAAAATAATTTATTTGGAAGATAATTTTTCTCTCTCCTCCCTCTTAAAATAAACAATTTATTTTTGTGTAGTTGTGCTTCCGTACGTAAAGCTATGTGAATAATACAGAAATCATTGCGGAATCAGTACTTAATATCTTATATATCTACAAAATTAAATTGAAAGCGTTGCAGCTACAGCAGTAGATAGCATATAAATACTAGCACAGTAACTAGCATAAAGGAGGGTTTGATTTTGTAGAATAACGACGGCCCTCCTCTTTTATAAGACTGCTTGCAATTCTATCTAGTGCCAAATGAAAAAACCGTTGCAACTAAGTAACGTAATTCCTACAGTTTCTTTGTATAATGTCATATCAGCCTTCGTAGTTGTGCTTCCATACATGTAGCTGTGTTAATGACACAGAAATCATTGCGGAATCAGTGTACTTAATATCTTATCTTATTATAATGGAGATTGTGTGTTTGTCTATCTGTAACCGAAACTATATTACTACTCAAATCACAATTCCCTTAGTTATTTAAATCACATTCTCCATGATATTATTTTTATTCAAACCTCAATTATTAATAAAATTGTTTTACATTATTAATACTATTGACCATATCTACATACTAATAACATGCAATTGTATTTATATATACAACAAAATAGTGGATTACAGTGTGAATGGGAAGGATAATTTGCATATTGATCTTCAAAATTTGAATAATAATTTAATAAATATATGCTTAGTATTATTGATTTCTAATTGTTTGGTTTTATCTTAATGAATATGAGCAAAAATCTCGTGGATAAATCTTAAAAGAAATCCATTAACAAGAAGAAATAACTGTAATTTTATTCTTTACTTCCTATTTTAACTAAATAGTTAAATTAGGAAAATTTACCAAAGACAGACGGGAGTAATGGAAAATGATGGAAGAGTTAGTTTCAAAGTTGTTCTATTTTTCAATCTGTTCCAAATCTTTTTATCTGCATTCTTATTCAGTTTCTTTAGCCTTTCTAATTTAATATGATATTTTATTATATCAAAACTTAAATACTTGCACCCGGAGGGTGCATATATCTTCTAGTATATCTAAAGAATTTAATTGAAAGCGTTGCAGCTACAGAGTTAGATAGCATATAAATACTAGCACAGTACCCAAGATATAGGATACGTTGGTTTGTTTTCTCTAATCAGTGAGGGGGGGGGGTCACAGTCAAGTCTGACGCAAGGTTCCAATCGACAGTCTAAACACTCCCAACTGTATCACTATCCAAAATTTCTTTGTCCCGTTCGTCTCGACAACAAAATACTACTGCAGTCGTTCTCACTGGTCTGTAAGAATAAGTCCTTTAAATACACCTCAATTTCACCACATCCGGGCTCCTTACTCATAATTGTCCGTGCAGCACGTGCGACACTCGTCAGCACGGCGCGACCACCTACATCCGGGCCACTATGCTATTTCTTATTTCACTGATCGTCCACAGTTCTCAGACTCTAAGTCAGTCCTACACGCCAGGCAAAGCCTAGCCCGCTTCCTTCGAGAATACGGCAAGTCTTCACGCCCGCCACTCTCTCTGTCACACCGTGTTGCACGAGGTAGGTCTCCTCTCTCACTACTCTTTAAGGTTGATTTCTTAATGTTAGGAATTGGAAGCTCAAATTTTTGGGAATGTCTAACTTTAACACAATCCACACATGTACAACATTTCAGAAATGTTGAAGGAGGTGGGTAACAATTTTACTTTTTTCTGGATTTGACATGAAATTTCCCTACTGTTCTTTTGCATTGAGTTCTATTCAATATCTACAAAAGGATACACCCAGGAGCTGCTATAATGTATATAATAAAAAATGGAGACGCTCTCCGTATAATGGTTATCGTTAGAAAAAAATGAATGTTCAAATCCTGGATGAAATAGTCTACATTTAACATCGCACTGGGAAAGGTATGAATCAAATTTTCTTCCTCCAACTATAGGCAAATAGTAGGGCAGACCGGGCTCTTTAACGTTAACATGGAAACCAGTCTAAGTGAAGAAAATCTCTAAATTAAACAATTGCGTCACAATCTACTATTAGGTGTGTGGGGGGGAGTAAAATATTATTTCTTTTTCTTTTTTCTTTCCGTCTACGAGAGACGATGGATTAGTGTCAATTTTTTTTAAATTATTCATTTTTTTTTTTTTTAAATTTGAACCACTTAGCCTGGGCAGGTTCACATGGAGGATAAGCTGTTTCCCATGCAGCAAATCCCCCTTCGCCCACACTACCACTGTGATCCAAAGGAAAGGTAAGGTACCAATACGGTTTGGCAATGGTAGTGTCACAGGAATTGATGGGTAATATTGAATTTCAGCATCACACCACTTTAGGGACTCCAATTCCTGATTTGTTTTTGGGGTTTACTCCCCTAGCTCTTCCTTGACTGACTTACTGGTGACAAAGTAGCAACTCTACTTGGCATGTTATGTCACCCATATGCATTTTCTAAAAGAGCTGCATGCATGAACAGAAGAGTAGATGGTGCGATGGAAAAGGAATGCAGCAAAAGGACTGCAGTTCATCAGTTAGCATGAATGACTTGCAACTTGATTCAGACAGAGAAATTTAAACTTATATGGAAGGCTATAGAGTGGGGTGTATAACACAACATTTTAATAATAATTAGGACCAAGTATCCAATAGGCACTCCAAATCATCAACCCAATGAAAGGCTCCCACTCCAACTCGTCACTGGTAACTGCCGCTTCCAAATTTTTGTAAACAAATGATTTTAATCAGAAGTTTATGGAAATGTTGAACTTACTATATTAAATAATTAATTAATTAATTAATAATTAATTAATTATTAAATATCATTAGAGGAAATTGACATAGCAGAGTTCAAATCCTAGATGAAGTTGTCTACATTTCACATAGTAGGGCTGGATTAGCTCAGTCGGTAGAGCGTTCGGCTATAAACCAAAAGGTTCCTAGTTCGATACCGGCCCTCGCCAACTCAGCGTATGAGTAGCACAGTGATCTGTGCAGTAAAGTAAGGAGCTGATGGTAGGTGTGGCGCTCCACCTCAGATGCAAAAACAATCTCCTTGGTCTAGCGCTATTGAAAAGGGGATAGACTCCCACGCTGACTGGCTGATACCGACTTTAGACCACCCCCAACGACTTTACTTACTTTAGTTAGAAAGGTATGAATCCAATTTTTTTCCTCCAGCTATAGCCAAATAATAATGCAGACCGGGCTCTTTAACATTGGTATGGCAACCAGTCTAAGAGAAGGAAATCTCTAAATTAAATTCCACTTAAAAACTGACCTTGTGCCACAATCCACTCTTGTGGAGAGGTTGGGTAAAATACATATAATAAAAAATTATGGAGGCATGTGGTTAGAGTCGGAGGAAATGAACTCATCGAACCAAGTTCAAATCCTGGACGAGGATGTTTATATATCATATATCACTAATACATTTGGGAAAGGTATGAATCCAAATACTCTCTCTACAGTTATGGGTGAATAGTAGGGCAGACTGGGCTCTTTAATCTGGGCTAGGTAACAAGTCTTGGAGAGGGAAAACTCTGAATTCAAACCTGTTAAACTCCTCTTAAGAAATTTACATTGTGTCGCATCCTGCTTATGTGAAGGGGTTGGTTAATGCATATAATAAAAAAAACGGTTAAGTTTTTTCACTGTGTTTTTTTTTTCTTTTTCTCCAATAGTGTTGGCAAAATTCTTTGAATGGCCTGAACAAGATAAAAACATTGTATCGGAATTGGAATTGGTCCTCTTTGCAAAGGACAAAAGTTTTGGGAAGAATTCTGAAGAAAGTTTTCGCTCTTTAGGTCGCAAATAGAAGACACAATGAAAATCCATTTTCCCATTTTGTCATCAAGGAGGAGAAATACTGTCTGCAGTTTGAAGATTACAAAAACATTTTTCTTCTTTTTTTTTTTTAAGTAAAGTTTCAGATTATCAAGTCAGACTAAGGATAAGATTCACCTTTAAAGTTCAACATTTGATATTTCATTTATATATATATATATATATATATATATATATATATATTCATGAAAATATGTTCGTATAAGTATATGAATTTATTTTAAAATATAAAATCATTTTGGCTATAAAGATAAATAAAAACCTATGTTCATATATATATATATATATATATATATATATATATATATATATATATATATAAAATTGTACACATATCTGAAAGTGTATATATGTAATTATACACATAGATATATATAATTATACACATATATATATATATGATATTTTGTT
Organism: Doryteuthis pealeii; assembly: GCA_023376005.1. Taxonomy (NCBI): domain Eukaryota; kingdom Metazoa; phylum Mollusca; class Cephalopoda; order Myopsida; family Loliginidae; genus Doryteuthis; species Doryteuthis pealeii. The sequence continues at coordinate 53,262,314 of CM042178.1, read as the reverse complement.
TGTGTATGTATGTATATATATATATATATACATATTTATGAAAAAGATTGTGTTTGTGTGTGTATATATATGACAAAGAAAGATTTTCTTTGTGCCCACATATATATATATATATGTTAAAAATATTGTGTGTGTGAACATATACAGTAGTGAAACATACACATCTATGTAGATATAGATTTTAAAATATATTAATCTCTGTATTCTTGAGTGTATATATATATATATATATATATATATATATATATATATAAAGATAATCTAATGAGTCAGACGAACCTACTATTAGTTTCGCATAAAGCTCTTCAGGGCTAAAATACAGTCAGATTTTAGCCCTGAAGAGCTTTATGCGAAACTAATAGTAGGTTCGTCTGACTCATTAGATTATCTTTATCATTGGCTCTACTTAGGTATCGAGCACTTTTTACATATTAGCTTTCTCCTAGCGGTTATATGAATATATATCTATCTTATATACATATATATATACATATAAATTGTTTTTTTTCTTTTGGCCAAATACTGTACCAATAGATTATTTTTTGTTGGTACGAATATCTTGGTCTTTTCTTTTTTTCAAAAATTTTTTTCTTCCTGGTTGATGTTTGGTAGTATATTTTTACAATCAAACTTTCTGCTGGGTTTTTTCTCTTCGCAAGGATCTACCAACATGCTTGGTATATTAAATTATATATATATATATATATATATATATATATGGAAGTGTGTGGTGTAATGGTTAAAGTGCCTTGCACGTGTATGGTTGAGTCTACTATTGCCGATGACTACCGGTGACTGTCCAAGGGTAATGAGAAGGGTATGCAACACTTCCTCAGATATTTATTGTCAGACTAGGGAACTTTCTCGAACTAATAATACAAATTTGTATACAATTGTTTGTATTATTTAATTTCAAAAAATACCATGCAACATTTCTAAGCATTGGTCTTTAAGAAATACAAAAACAAATTTTTAAATACCCAATGGCAAGGAAAGGGTTCCGCATTCTTTTGAATAAAAATTAGTTGTGCAATTCTGTGATACAGCCTTTCTTAAAATGGTATTTGATAAGAATTCATCTTAGTTAAAATTTTATGTATTAATAATTGATAGTGGAAAATGCGATTTTTCACATCGGAAAAAAACTTCATGTTAGTCAAATTTACCTTTCATCATTTCCTTGAATTTTTATTTTTTTTAATTTTGTAAAAGTTCACATGTTTGATCTACTAAGTCATTAATGGTATCTTTATTTTTCATATATATTGTATCTTTATCCTTCACAAAATATAAACTTTTGTGTTTAATTTTTTTTTTAACGTTACTTGTATTCAATATTAAAATATTTACAGGGCCGGTAAAATAAGCATAAAAGTAGGTTTGTCTATTTTATTGGAATTGGCTAAACAGCCTCTTCCAACTTTTTTATCGTCTCATCTAACGAATTTGAAGTGACTTTTTTTCTTAAATTAAAATTGATAACTTATATTGATTTGTTAAAAATGTGATTTTAGTTTTCTGAAAATTAGGGATACTTAAGAATAAACAAAAAACTTGTTGCATGCGAAATACTTTATGGTTTATAAACATTTTGTTTACCCGGATTCCTGCCCTTATTTACGCTATGTTTTTCCTTGGCGTAAAACCGGCAAAGGTTACAATTTTGGAATATATCTTAAAAATTAAATGTAAAAATTTGTCCCCCCTCACTTTTTTCTTTTCATTTTTTTTTAGTGATGATAATCAAGAGGAATATTAATAACTATACATTTTATTAATGTATCAATTATGAAAAAAAAAAGAAATAAAAAAAGAAATAAAAAAAAGAAAAAAAAAAGAAATTAAAAAAAAAGTAAAAAGAAAGAAATATTTTTAAAAAAAAGAAAAAAAAAGAAATTAACAAAAATAAATTTTTAAAAAGTTAGCCCGACCAAGACCTCTTTCTATACCCAGATGCACCACGTTACAAATTACACAATCTCTCTCCGAGGTCATAGCAAAGAATATCCTTTTTATATCTACTGGAAAGGAGGCTTTCTTGTACGGGTGAGTCCAATACATATCAATGGGGGTTACAACACTACCTGCTATCCCCTAATCAATTTTAACAGTTAAATGTCTCTAACACAATAACTTTCCTTTTCTCTCTCATTCTTACTCATACATAGAGAGGGTGAGGGTGAGAGTAATGCAGAATGACAGAGGTGGACGGGTCAGCTGTTGACTTAATTGCTAATTACAACTAATTAAAACCAATTAAAGTTGAATTTTTTTCAAACAATAAGTAGTCCTGAAACCAAGGAATATTTCAGTATAAATTTTGTGTCAATAACATGAATAGAAAAAATCTTTAGGGAAAAGAAAGGTGTTTATCTCATTTATTTGGTTTCAGTTCTTCTCATCTTAGTGGATGGTTTGTATTTTGTGATTTGAAATTTAAGTTTGTATCTTGCTATTTTCTTCACATATGTCAATCTGGCCCGTTAATGTTAATCAGACAATCACTACAGATAATTTTTTTCAACTTCAAATAAGATGAAAACAGAAAATTAAAAATAATTTTACCCATTTGAAAATATTTTTAAACAATTAACGAGCTTCTCATTATTGAACAAGGATTTGGGATCATATATATATATATATATATATATATATATATATATATATATATATGAATGAATAATATATACATCTATATGAATATATATATAATTATAATATATATATATATGATAGAAAATAGATAGAAAAAACAAATGATAATATTATTTTCTATCTATTTTCTATCATACTGTCGGATTCATTTCCATTTATTATACACACACACATATATATATTTCTCTGTATCCTTGAATTATCGAAAGGTTTATGATTTCTAAAACCCATCTAGAGTAAACCTATGAAATATTCTCATTAACTCTTATAGATCAATTTTTTCAACTTAACAGGACTTTAAAAAAAATAAAAATAAAAATTAAAAAAAACAGAAAATTTTGAATAATTTTCTCCATTTGAAAATATTTTTAAACAATTAACGAGCTTCTCATTATCGAACAAAACCTCATTAAGAAGAAGAAAAAAAAAAAGACGTTTGATTTCTAACGATGCAAATGCTCAATTTAATATGCGTAAACCTAAAAGCTTAGATTGTAAACAGTCTTGAAATAAACATTCTTTCATGATGATGATGATGATGATGGCCTGAGGACAAATCAATTGCTATTAATATCAATTTAATAACATTTATTTACCAGCATTTCAGTGTTGATTTGTTTCTTCATACACATATACAGGCATACACACATGCACCCACACACATTTTATATATATTTAAAATTCTTTAAAGTGTATACAGACTTTATATATATATATATATATATATATATATATAAACACACACACAAATATAGACATGTTCAGAAACTCAGCATGTACTTTAAAAAATCTTAAATTTATATATACATATATATATAAAAATTTCAAATTCTTTAAAGTGCATACAGACTTTATGGATACCATATATATATATATATATATATATATATAGATATATATATATATATCTTATTATAATAGAGATTGTGTGTTTTTCTGTCTGTAACCGAAACTATATTACTAGACAAGTCACAATTCCCTTTGTTATTTACATCACATTCTCCATGACTTTATTTTTATTTAAACCTTAATTATTAATAAAATTGTTTTTAATCATTAAGACTGTTGACCATATCTACATACTAACAACATGCCATTGTATTTATATATACAACAAAATAGCGGTTTACAGTGTGAATGGGAAGGCTAATTTGCATATTGATATTACAAATTTGATTTTGATAAATATATGCTTAGTATTATTGATTTCTAATTGTTTGGTTTTACCTTATTGAATATGAGCAAAAATCTCGGGGATAAATCTTAAAAGAAATCCATTAGCAAGAAGAAATAACTACAATTTTATTCTTTATTTCCTATTTTAACTAAATAGTTAAATTAGGAAAATTTACCAATGAAAGAAGGGAGTAATGGAAAATGATGGAAGAGTTAGTTTCAAAGTTGTTCTATTTTTCAATCATACCCCCTCTGTTACTAATCTTTTTATCTGCATTCTTATTCAGTTTCATTTGCCTTTCTAATTTAATATGATATATTATTATATTAAAACTTAAATACTTGCTCCCGGAGGGTGCATATATTTGCTAGATAATATAATGCAGATAATACTAATCATCAAGCCTCATCTCAAACATTCAGAGAAATAAGATGCTAATTAAGATTAAATTATGATTATTCAATAACCACTGTGAATATAACTAACGTAAATAACCAAGGGGACAGTGACGTTGGTGGTGACGTAGTTTCGGTTACAGGCGGTCACGTTATCTCCATTATCATAAGATGTAGATAGTTTTGACCATCAGTTTCAAATAGCAACCAGTAATTGTAATTTCTATTTCACCCAGTTTCGTTTCTTTGTTTTGTATACAATATATATATATATATATATATATAATCCAAAAGTCCAGAGAAGAAATCTTCCTTACGACACAAGAGTTTTATTTAAACAAAACCAAGTCGCAGTTTGAGAGCTCAATGTGTGCTCTTAATGTTAGAGTCACAGAGCAAATATATAAGTAAAGAAATAACAAAATACTTAGAGATTTAGCATTATAGTCTATTTCAGGGAGCTTAGACAAATAGTCTAAATCTCCCGACTCATCAGATGCGAATGAGTCGGGAGATTTGGACTATTTGTCTAAGCTCCCTGAAATAGACTATAATGCAAAATCTCTAAGTATTTTGTTATTTCTTTACTCATATATATATATATATATATATATATATTTAACTCATACATATACACACACATTCTATTATTTAAAATTCTTTAAAGTGCATATGGACTTTATGGACATTGTATGTGTATATATATATATATATATATATATATATATATATATATATATATATATATACACACACACACACACACAAATATACAGGTGTCCATAAAGTCCAGTACAATATACATATATATGTAAAATGAAAATGGAAGTGAATCCGACGGTATGTTGAAAAGAGAAATAAAGGAAAGAAAGTATTGAATAGATAAAATAGGATATCTTAATTAATTTAACTTACATGTGTTTCGGTAAGGAGTTTATCCATGTGTACATTATTCTATCTATTATTATTTTTAATTACAAAATGAAATGAAGTAATAATAATAGAAAAAATGTAGAAATGTTCCGCACACAAAGAAATATCGACCTTCCTCAGAGTAAATCCTTATTTTTTTTAATAAAATTCGTTGGAACGCGAATAATTTTTTAAATGTTCGAAAAAAGAACTTTTTTAAAATCACACGAAGAAAGTGTTGAAACGCAGTGGAAAAAAGACAGTTATAATGACATCATGTCGCATGCGACGGATTTAGAAATGGAGAGAAGATGGCTGGAACAAAGTCAGGTGGAATTTTAATTTTCAAAAATACATACATATATATATATATATATATATATATATATATATATATAAAGTGTTGTTATGGGTCCAACAGGAGAAAATTAAATATTTCATAAATCAGAAGGTTCACAAAATGGATTGCTTTTTAAAGAAATTTTTTATTAGTATTTTACATTAGCAATACGTGTTTCTGTTTGAAAATGTCAACATGGAGGATATTCTCTCTTTTTTGAGGGAAATAAAATTATACCATAGAATATAGACATGAAACAAATCAATACCATATAACATAATTCCCAATAATGCTAACACATTTTTAAAACCAATTACTAAAAAGTATAGATATAAATACACAATATGTATAACTTCCTAACTGTTAGGCATGACATAAACCCAGACGGGTTGATATACCGTTAAAATCAATAAACAAACAAACAAACAGATCTAATATCTTCTTCAGCCTTCGATTAACCAAGGTGTCCATAAAGTCCGTGTGCACTTTAAAGAATTTTAACTTTCAAAGAATTCATAGATTTTGTGGACAACCAGTATATATAAGTTAAAAGCCAAGTGGCCTATTGTCGGTATCAGCCAGACAGTCTATTCCCTTTTCGCAATAGCTAGACCTGGGAGATTGATATTTTGCTGGAGCACCACACCTTCTGTCACCTTCCCACACAGATCAGATTACCCAAGTGGCAGGACCAGTATCAAACAAGAAACTTTGTGATTTTTTACTATAGAAATGCATTGGAACTGATTTTTACTATCAAAAGACATTGAAAATGAATTTTACTATAAAAATACATTGGAAATAATGTTTACTATAGAGATGCATTTAACATGATTCTTACTATAAAAATCCATTAGAAATTATTATCACTATAAAAATACATTGGGCAGTGATTTTTACTATAGAAATGTTTTTAAATGATTTACACTACAAAAATGCATTGGAAATGATTTACACTACAAAAATGCATTGGAAATGATTTTTACAGCAAAGATACACTAGAAATGATTTTTACTACAAAAATGCACTAAAAATTATTTTTACTTCAAAAATGCACTGGAAATGATTTTTACTACAAAAATGCACTGGAAATGATTTTTACTACAAAAATGCACTGGAAATGATTTTTACTACAGGTAATATTCTCCAAATATCTTTGGCATAAAATAAGCCAACAAGAGTTGACATGCCGTAAAATCCAACCAACCAAAAAATCATTTAGTCACCCCTCCCCCCCACATACACACACACCTCAAGTCGTCTTTCAAGAATATGCAGCTATTTGGAAACCAAATAAAATCAGAGTCATCAATTAAGATCAGGATTTAACTTTGTCATTTCGTAATTTGGGTGAAAATTAAATCCTAAATAGAAAATTCTTCATTTTTTTTAAAGAATTTTTTTTTTATAAAAAGATCATTTGAAACATTTTGACTATAGTTAGAAAACCCTGGAATCCTAATTCGGTAAAAGTATTTTCTGCTGGAATTTTTCAGATTTCTTTTATTATCACGTTCTCGAGTTTGTTTCTTTTTTGCTATTTTTTCTATATCGGTAAATAGACGAAGCCACAATTTGTATGAAGAATAATTACTTGAAGCTATAATTATTTACTGAGGACTACTATTATTATTACTATTATTATTCGCGTTTTTTTCACACCTGCCTTAGCCGGTGGTTCACTAGAGTTCACTGAGTGACAATAAGTCTCCTCAGGCCTCCAGGACTCTTCTGAGTATTCTAGCCAATCTTAATACTATTTCTCATAATTTTTTAGATGAGGCTTGATAATTAGTATTATTTGGATTATTCAGACTATTGTCCTCATCTTCATTGTTATCTTTACATATAAAAATGAAGATGGGGACTATATAATCCAAATAATACCAATCTTAATAATGCTTTAGTTTGGATGGTCTCAATTCTTCCTCTGATTTCGATTTCACTAAGATTCTTTTCCAGACCCTTGGGGACCATTCCAAGGGCACCAATTATAATTGTTATGACCTTTACCTTCATGTTCCATAGTTTTCTCAGTTCCCTGGCAAGGTCCAAGTATTTGCCTATCTTTTCAATTTCTTTTCCTTTCACTTGGTGGTCTGTCACAATGGCAAAATCCAGGTTATGGCAAGTTTTCTACTTGTTAATTAAAATTAAGGTCTGGTCTCCTGGCCGGGATGTGGTGATCCATCTGTATTATTATTATTATTATAATTATTATTACCTTTGTCTTCGTCAAGCTTATTTTTAATCCAAAAGCTGTGCAAATAGGTTCACAATATTTTGAATATCCTCCTCAGTATAAGCCAGAAAGTCAACTTCGTCTGCGTAAAGGAACTCTCTGATAATTGTGCAGGTTTGGTTGGGTTTGTTTTGTTTTACGGCATATCAGCCTCGGTGTGTCATTTAATGCCAACAACGTTGTGAAATAAATTCATTCTTAATGCATAATACAATTTGTTTATAAACTCATGTTTTTCTATTTAACCCATAGATGGGACCCTAACAGGTACTACCACTCCGGGTCAGAGTGGACCAGGGAGCAATGATGATGAAGGGGTGCTCCACATTCCCCAAACCTCCAAAACTGGAACCTCACCATCAGATAGAGTTTAACGTCATTCCCAGTCACCGCATATATATATATATGGGTAGTGATTACAAATTTAATGGTGCTTGGTAACTGACTAAACATTACTCTGTGTGATAAATAAATATATATATTATAGATAATATGGGTGCTATATTTGTCAGTAGACAGTGCTCAATATCATTAATAGAGCATTTATATTTGAGTTAAGGTAGCGTGGACATGGACTCAACACCTGGTTACTAACAGTTTTGTGCCTATGTGATCTATGTCAGTAACCAGGTGTCGATCCATATCCCTGCTATCTTAACTTAAATATATATGCAAAGGTGAGTCAAAAAGTAATGCCATTTTGTTTAGGACAGGTATAATTACCAACACAGGAACATGTATCATACATCAAAATAAAGCTGGTTCTCTGTGAATCACATCCCCACTTATTCACATAGGTGAATCAAAAAGTAATGCCATTTTGTTTAGGACCCTCAGTCACCGCCTTCTAGCATCCATATGATAAAAAGAGGTTGGGGCTTGCCATATGGGCAATAGGGTTGGGAAAATCATATAGGTGCTAGGGCTTGACATGGCCAGCCGATTGATCGGAGGGGGCCTCTCCGACCACCCCTCTAGCCCAAGAAAAGCTTAGTGGAATATTGCAAGTCATGAACTGCTCAGCCACCTGGGTTCTATCTTTAAGCATCACGGGTCGCCACCCACGGCCAACAGGTGGCCCCATTGGGGGAGTCTTACCCCTCTGAAGAGGTGCAGTTGGTGCATTCTAATGCCCCAGCCTTCTTACAATGCTGGAATGCATGAGTTAATATTACAGAAAAGAATATTGAGAATCGTATTGGGGCCAAGACATCTCCCTGCTTAACCCCGTTATCTATTGGTATTTCATCCAACAATCTACCACTCATGGCAATTCTAGCTTTCATACCATTGTGCAACTGCTTTGAGTATATTCACAAATATTGGTGGGCACCCAATTATTATTATTATCATTACACTCCATGCAAGTTTTTCATACTTGCTTTAGCTGGTGGTCTTTCTCTGAAAGTTAAGTGACAACAAGTTTCATCAATTCTCCAGGACTCTTCTGAGTTCTTTGTATGTGACAGCAATCGCACTGGTTCAATTGAGATGGCTCCATCCAGAAAATTCACTTGAATTCATGCAAGGAGTAACAAGTGAATATGCCTGCATATCCCAGTCAGGGGAAGAAGATACCCTTGTTTTCCACAGATTTTCCACTAACTCAAAGGCAAGTACACCAAAAGCAGTTGATTCTTGATAATGATGGAGACACCCTTTGGATTTTCACCAGAGTCCCTTTGGCCAGGTGGTGGCCCTAATACCACTGGATGCCAGACCTTACGACTTTGGGTGACCCTACCTGCTTCTGAGTATTCTAGCTGATCTCACCAATGCTGTTGTGTGGATAGTCAATTCTTTCTATGATTACCAATTCCTCTAGTCTGTTTTTTTAACTCTTGGCTTATTGAGATATATGGGCTTAGAAGGCAGTGGCTGAGGGTCTTCATGTCCTAGGAATTTCTATTTGATGATGAGGTTTCAGTTCTGGATGTCTGGAGAATCTGGAGCACCCCTTCATCACCATTGCCCCCTGGTCCACTCTTACCCGGAGTGATAGTACCTGTTAGGGTCCCATCTATGGGTTAAATAGAAAAATGTGTTTATAAAAAAAATTGATTATCCATTAAGAATGAATTTATATCAAACTTTGTTTGCATTTAATAACCTGCCATGGTTGATATGCCATAAAACAAAACTAACAAACCTACTATTTACACATAGCTGGAGGATGAATAGTTGGATCCATACCTTCCCAAGGGTATTAGTACCATATAATATAACAGAAAATTTAGTTCTAACAATTTATTAATGCACAGGAAGTTAAATAAATCATATATAAAAAAGAATAAGATGTGGCATTAAATAACCCACAACTGTTGTTATGCCATTAAACCAAACAAGCACTCAACCACCATTGTTAACCTTGACAAGAACCAATAAGAAGACCTCTATTGTTATTATTAATTACCAATCAGTATGTCTTTTCCCCTTGTTTTTTCCATTTCGATTTCTCCATTTTTTAGCAGAAAACAGATTTTAACTAACCAAGTGTTAAGCTGGGTTTATTATTATTCTATGTTACAGTTGCCTTTAACCAGGTTTGAACCTGCAGCCTAGAGATAACTGTCATTTAGAACTGTATTAACTCAACGCCTATATACACTACGTCACATGGTCCAAATGGACACATAAACAACAAAGATGAGAACAATAACCCAAATAATACAAATTATCAACCTTCCTCTAAAAAAATTCAGAGAAATAAGTGTTGATATATGAGTAAACCTAACAACCAGCCAACCACCATTGTTAACCTTGACAAGAACCAATAAGAAGATCCTTAATGTAATAATTAATTACCAGTCGGTATCTCTTTCCCCCTTTTTTCCCCCCGTTTAGATTTCTCCATTTTTTTAGCAGAAAACATTGACTTCAACTCACTACCAAAATGGAAACTGCATTTGTCTTAATTCCCCACGGATTTCAGAATAACACCGAAACCCGTAAGTTAGCATTTTTTTTGTTTTTTACTATTTAGAACTTTTTAAAGCGTTAATTGTTGCACTCGAGTTCGGTGTGTTCACCTCTTGCTTGTACCAATTACCAACAACTTAAGACGGGACGACATTTTTACAACCAAGTTCGGCTTTAAATTATACAGTCAGTTACAATTATCATCTCAGACGGAATAACATTTATTCTATTTCCTACCACATAGTGTTGATAATGAGTTTCATTTGGGAGTCATTGGGGAGCTATGAAATGGATAGGGGGGTAGGGTACCTGTCATATCCCCCAAATAAAAAAAAAAACAAATTTTGACTTTTGGGGTAGGATGCATAAGGTAGAATTCTTTTGGTAGAAATTCACAATAAAATCTTATCTTCATCCCCATCATCATCAAGTTGTGCCAATAGTCTACTTATTTCAAAGACTTACCATTTAAAGCCCTATTGGCTGAGGCTTTAGAACAAGTGGCCCCATTTGGGGGAGTCTTACCCCTCTGCAGAGGTGCAGTCAGTGTATTCTAAAGCTCCAGATTAGGGGGCTTTCTTATCAGTGGTGGAGTCTGATGGTCATTCTTCGTGCGTTATGCTTTTCTGGACACTTATAAACTTCACTGTCCACTCATACACATCTTCAACTTGTTCTTCGTAAATTCCTACCATGAAATAAACTGAACCCTCATTTTATGTCCGTGTTTTTGCAATAAATGTTTTATTTTTCTTCCATCCGTTATTTTACAATACTAAATATATTTTATTTATTTATTTTAATATTCACTTCAATGTGTATATTCTAAAAGTTTTTATTTTGTGAGAATGGTTAGTTTTAAAGTGGGGGTTTGTTTTTACACTTCAACTTTTTACTCGTAAATTCCTACCATAAAATTAGGCTTGGCTCAGATAATGCCCAAGCCTAATTTTATGGTAGGAATTTACGAGTAAAAGTTGAAGCGTCAGATTTTAATCATCGTCGACGAAAAAAAAAAAAAAACGGTCATAAAAGGAGGATCCAATTTATGCCTAAATTGTAAAACGAGCCCCCACTTTAAAACTAAACATTCTCACAAAATAAAAACTTTTAGAATATGCACATTGAAATGAATATTAAAATAAATAAAGAAAATATAATATATTTTATTAATATAATAATATATTTAATATATTTAGTAAAAAGTTGAAGGGTAAAAACGAACCCCCACTTTAAAACTAAACATTCTCACAAAATAAAAACTTTTAGAATATACAGATTGAAGTGAATATCAAAATAAAGAAAATATATTTAGTATTGTAAAATAACGGGGGCAAAAAAAATAAAACATTTATTGCAAAAACACGGACATAAAATGAGGGTTCAGTTTATTTTATGGTAGGAATTTAGGAGGAAAAAGTTAAGGATTACCTACATTTCTATGCAGAAAGTAGAATGTAGCTTTGTACATACCTATTCAGTCTTAAAGAAAACACAAACGATCTCACAAGTGAAGTGCAACAGCGGATTGGTCTGGCTTCTGCATCTTACAGAGTGTTCATGAATTCAGAATATATATATATATATATATATAATATATATATATATATATATATATATATATATATATATAAATCCTAAACCTAAATTCCACCATTGTATGTCACCCCGCCGAAAGAAAAAAAATACAAAAAAATCAGGGAATTAACCGAATTTAATGAAATTTTCAGTGTTGATATATTAATGAATAAAAGATATAATATACTAGTTATTTTATTCAAAAACATTTTTTCAGGTCAATTAACTTTGAACTACGTATCTTTGAGAATATGTGTTATGCCTCAAAGATATGTGATTCAAACTTAACTGACATGAAAAAATGTAAAGGTTTTTAAATAAAATATCTAGTGCATAATATATTTTATTCATTAATATATCAACACTGAAAATTTCATTAAATTCGGTAAATTCCCTGATTTTGGGGATTTTTCTTTTGGCAGGGTGACATACGATGGTGGTTTTTAGGTCCGTTAAGTTCGATTTAACCTATATATATATATATATATATGTATAATATATATATATATATATATATATATATATATATATTACCATTCCTGATATATAAGATATGCCTATCCATACTCTTATATGCATGGGTCATGGGTGTTATATCGCAGACACCTGAAAAACTGGAGGCATTCTACATCAACTGCCTCTAACATATACTGGGCATAAAGTGGTGGTACAACATCCCCCACTTAGAAATTAGAAGCTGAGCATGCATTAACCCAATTGAGACCATCCTATCGCAATGCAAACTGATGTTTGGGTCACACTATCTGCATGCTTGCAGACAGACTCCCCCATAATATATGTTACAGTGAACTCACAGATGGCACGCAGAAGACAAAAGCCCCCCCAAAAGCGGGTCAAAGACCACATTAAGACAATGCTGAAAAAATTTACCCTCACATCTTCAAATGTGGAAGATCTGGCCTATAACAGACAGGGTTGGTGAGATGCCTGCAGCACAGGAGCTAAGCAGATCAATATCGATATTGGTGAGACTGCAGAGTGGCGATGTCTTCGTCGTAATGAAAAACCAAATGTAGATGGGAATATCCCCTGCAATGTGTGTGACCACATCTGCAGGTCCAGAATTGGACTAATAAGCTACTAGAGGGTCCATAACTCTTGAAGAGATGGAATAACGTCATTGTCATCTGCGACGGACTTCCAAAAGAAAGAAAAGAAAGATTCAATCTTTATACAATATGTATGCATATTTATTCGACAGGAAAATTTATTCTAAAATTGGACATTATTTTCTGAACAACCAAATAGTTTTGTAATTCTATTCCAGGTCCACTTGTGCTCGGAAATAACTTCGGAAAGTTTGGAAACACACAAGCACGCTGCTCAGAGGCGACACGGATCATTAATCAAGATATTCCTCGGTCAGTGTTTGAGCCGCTGGTGATTTATTGCAATTCGAATGATGCGCAAAGTAGGGGTCAGTTTTATCCTGGACGTTACTACATATTCTATGAAATATTGACAGAGCAAAACACGTCAAAGTTGTTGCATAAAAGTGAACTATTAAGTTAAGCATTCTAGGTTCAATCCTTCCCAGGTAACCAATAAAATACAGTGGTACCTTGAGTACAAGTCTGATTCATTCCACTCATAACTCAATTTCCTCGTATATCAAATCAATTTTCCCCATTGAAATAAACTGAAATGCCATTAATCTGTTCCAGTCCACCAAGTGGTACCTTGACTTACAAGTTTAATTTGTTCTGCTTGTTACTCAATTTCCTCGTATATCAAACCAGTTTTCACCATTGAAATAAACTGAAATGCCATTAATCCGTTCCAGTCCACCAAGTGGTACCTTGACTTACAAGTTTAATTTGTTCTGCTTGTTACTCAATTTCTCATATAAAACCAGTTTTCACCATTGAAATAAACTGAAATGCCATTAATCCGTTCCAGTCCACCAAGTGGTACCTTGACTTACAAGTTTAATTTGTTCTGCTTGTTACTCAATTTCTCATATATCAAACCAGTTTTCACCATTGAAATAAACTGAAATGCCATTAATCCGTTCCAGTCCACCAAGTGGTACCTTGACTTACAAGTTTAATTTGTTCTGCTTGTTACTCAATTTCCTCGTATATCAACCAGTTTTCACCATTGAAATAAACTGAAATGCCATTAATCTGTTCCAGTCCACCAAGTGGTACCTTGACTTACAAGTTTAATTTGTTCTGCTTGTTACTCAATTTCCTCGTATATCAAACCAGTTTTCACCATTGAAATAAACTGAAATGCCATTATCCGTTCCAGTCCACCAAGTGGTACCTTGACTTACAAGTTTAATTTGTTCTGCTTGTTACTCAATTTCCTCGTATATCAACCAGTTTCACCATTGAAATAACTGAAATGCCATTAATCCGTTCCAGTCCACCAAGTGGCACCTTGACTTACAAGTTTAATTTGTTCCACTCGCAACTCAATTTCCTTGTATATCAAATCAATTTTCCCCATTGAAATCAACTGAAATGCCATTAAACCGTTCCAGTCCACCAAATAGTACCTTGACTTACAAATTTAATTTGTTCCATTCATAACTCAATTTTCTCGTATATTAAATCAATTTTCCCCATTGAAATAAACTGAAATGCCATTAATCCATTCCAACCCCACCCAAAAAAACACCATTTTTTTGTTGTTTTTTAAATTAGAAAAATAGCTCTATATTTTATAAAAAAAAACATAATAAAATAGACTGTTGCTAAATAAGGGGATATATTAAAAAAGCCTTGTCTTTGGGGGATGGTTTGATCTGTGAGAATAACACAAGATTCCATAATTCTACATGGTGTTCTATTACATCAAACCATCCCCCAAAGACAAGGCTTTTTTAATATATCCCCTTATTTAGTGACACTTGTACTCAGAAATCATAAAATCCCCTTCACATAATCATTTCTGACATATACTTCCTAACAAATTTAAATTTCACATTATCCAAATAAACCCTTACACCATTTATATTTTTTACATTAAAAAGTAATTTATAAAAAAAAAAATTTTTTTTAAATAGCTGAAAAAATATTTATTTTCTGAAAATGTCCATTGCAGGCTGATCATGAATGGGTTAAAACTCTTCCTGTTTGAAAAAGAGAATTTTTCTACTTTTGAATTGGAAATATGTCTTCTTTCAAAAACTGTTACACTAAAGATATACATTTATATCATATAAACAAAAAAAAAATATCTAGGTGTAACAAGATTTTCACACTACCCTGTAAATTTAACACCTCCATCATTCAGCCAACACTGACATAGAACAAATGTTTTGATTGGCTAATATAAACCAATCACTGCCCTTCTAAGATATCTCACAATGGTTCCAGATTTGTGCCAATTTCAAGAATTCTTTCTCTTTCATCGTTAGACAACGCCAATAAAGTTGAGGAAATTAAGTTAGCAATGATGGGCGATCTTACACCCACTAAGTTGTTAACGGCTAAGTCAACCAACCTTACACACCCAGTGTGTCTAACGAGATGAACTACACTTTATCTTCCGGATGAGAGAATAACACAGCCTTTAATACAAACAGATTTTACTCTGTTATCCAAGAATAAAAATGATTCATACACCCACGTTGTCCATTAAAGAAAGATTAGTTGGTTGGTTTATTTGTAAGTTGGATTTTTATGGCATGTCAACCTCTGTTGGGTTATTTTATGCTGAAGATATTTTGTTTTACTCATTCTTGATGGGTATTCAAAATCTATTTATGTAAACTCTTTTTTTTTTTCTCAACATTTTTAAACTCCCTAACAGGTAGTACCAGCCCGGGTCAGAGTGAACCTGGATTAATGATGATAAAGGGGTACTCCACATTCTCCAAAATTTTAGAATTGGTATGATTTTACGGCATGTCAATCATTGTTGGGTTATTTTATGCCGAAGACATTTTGTTTTATTCATTCTTGGTGGGTATTTAAACTTTTTTTCAAACAATTTTTTACTCATTTTTTTTCTATTCAACAGATAGATGGGACCTTAACAGGTAGTACTACTCTGAGTCAGAGCTGACCTTGGAGTAATGGTGATAAAGGGGTACTCCACATTCCCAAATTTCTAGAATTGGTTGGATTTTATGGCATGTAAACATGTGTTGGGTTATTTTATGACAAAGACATTTTGTTTTATTCATTCTTGATGGGTATTCAAATCTTTTTCATTTAAACTCTTTTTTCTAAACATTTTTAAACTCATTTTTATCTTTTTACCCCATAGATGGAACCCTGACAAGTAGTTTAACCCATAAACTTGAGGAAATTAGAAATGTTCTTTTTTCTAGACAGCTGACATCTTGCATCGCACTCAACTTCAAACTGATATGTCATCATAAAATCCAGCCAACGAACCATCCGTGTATAACATTAACATGCAGTCTCGTACAATTTTCTGTTCCCTAAATCCCAAAAATTAGCCCCGCCCCCTTGCATCCCTAACCGCACTCAACTTCTAACTGATATGTCACTTGCGCTTGTCTTTGGGTCCAATTATCTTGGCACCCTGTGATTGATATATTTTCTTAAGAGATGGGCAGAAAGAGTACAGGCAGCACAATACAGGTTCCACTCGATGTGATTGAGTTCCGCCTGAAAGCAGTAATCCCCAAAGAGGATTAAAGTCAGATTTGAAAAGGATTTCATAAAGTGGAGCATCAAATTAAAACACCTTCCCCCCACCCCCGATCGATCAAATAATCAATAACCCATTCATTTTGCCCCAAAATTTAATTAACACTTTTCCCGCGGTGACAGCCACACGTATGGAAGTGACACGTCGTCGTCACGGTAAGATAGAATGTTTTAAGTCTGTATTTAAAATTTGGTTTTTGAAATTCGTGCAAATATTCTTGAATTAAATCACTATCAACCCTGTGATCGATTGTTCCGAAAGAATACCGTCGTTATATATGAAAGCTTTCTAAAAAAATATTTCCTCTTCATAAGCAGCTTTGTAGGTTGGGGATTTAGAATACACCGACTGCACCTCTGCATAGTGGTAAGACGGCCCTCTCAGTGGGGCCACCTGTTGGCCATAGGTGGCAACCCGTGATGCTTAAGGATGGAATCCTGGTGGTTGAGCAGTTCATGACATGCAACACTCTACTTAAGCCCTTACTTAGGCTAGACTGGTAGTCGGAGAGGCTCCCTCCTGCTCATATCAAGTCCTAGCTCCTATATGATTGTCCCAACGCTATTACCCCTATGACAATCCCCAACTAAATATATATTGATGCTAGAAGGTGGTGGCTGAGGGTCTTATGACGTTAAACTATCTGATGGCGAAGTTACAGTTAGAGCCCTGGGGAATGTGGAGTACCCCTTCATCACCATTACTCCCAGATCACTCTGAAACGGAGTGGTAGTACTGTTAGGGTCCATCTACAGGTAGAATAGAACAAAATGCATTCCTATAAGTAAAAATTCATTTTCCAATGCATTCCTATAGTAAAATTCATTTTTCCAATGCATTCCTATAGTAAAAATTCTTTTTCCCAATGCATTCCTTAGTAAAAATTCTTTTTTCAATGCATTCTATAGAAATCTTTTTCCAATGCATTCCTATAGTAAAAATCATTGTCCAACGCATTCCTATAGTAAAAATCATTTTCCAACGCATTCCTATAGTAAAATCATTGTCCAACGCATTCCTATAGTAAAAATCATTTTACAATGCAGTCCTATAGTAAAAATCACTTTCCAATGCATTCCTATAGTAAAAATCATTTTCCAATGCATTCCTATAGTAAAAAAATCTTTTCCAATGCATTCCTATAGTAAAAATCAATTGTCCATGCATTCCTATATCACTTTCCAATACATTCTATAGTAAAATCATTTTCCAATGCATTCCTATAGTAAGAATCATTGTCCAATGCATCCCTATAGTAAAATCATTTCCAATGCATTCCTATAGTAAAACATCATTTTTCATTAAGACCAATTCATCATTCAGATTACTTAAAAACATTTTTTCTCTCACATTTTGCTTTGAAGAGACACCAGATCACAGGTGATAACTTTAGCCAATTGACCCTCCCCTCCCTTCTCCCTTCATACTTCATCATTTGGCAAATGCTCACATCTTCTCTCGGTCAAGATCTCATTGCTTGTCAATAAATGCATTTATAATTACGTTCGGAACGTCATGCCACTGATCTGCGGAGATTTCGCAAGAGCACACAAGGCAGGTTGTAATCGAAAGTAAATTACCCTTGAGCGGCTAGAAAGTGAAGAAAGCCTTCTAATCATTCAGGCGTCCTATCTGACTTTGGTAGCCTTTTGAAAGGCGCCGGCAGAGGGCAATGATATGTTGCATTGTGGCCAGAGAGAAATGAATGGCAATTTCTATAAGGGATCTGCATCTATTGAAATGTGCTTTCAATCTGCCGCTTTCTTTGGAGTAGGACACGTGTTTAATACATATTCTATCAACCCGGAAATGCGTTGTGAGTAAATACTCAAGAAAAGGCAGTCGATCAGTCATTGGAATATATATATATATATATATATATATATATATATGAAGGTAAAATGGATATTGAATCCGACAATATGTAAGAAAGTTTTATAGAAAAGCAACAAGATGTTAAAAATTTTTGCTGACAGATATCTGTTTCGACATTATGAATATGTCTTTATCAAAGCAACATTGTAAGCGGAAAACGAAATGAATATATCAGTAATTAAAGGCACAGAACGCTCTCGATGATTTTTAAAATTTTTTAAAAATACATATTTGTTGTTAAAAATAAAATAAATTTTATTTTTAAAATCTTTAAGCATTTTTATCATAAAAAGCTCAAAGAGTTTGTAGTAAAAATGTATATTATATTTTTCGGATGTAGTAGGGATCCCGACTCTGCGAGTTTAACATCATTGCAGATTCATGTTGCTGGACTTGTTACATTTTTAAACTTTCATTTGTAACTGGAACATTTTCCTGAACTTTTTTGATATTCATATACATTTTTACTACAAACTCTTTTGAGCTTTTTATGATAAAAATGCTTAAACATTTTAAAAATAAAATTTATTTTATTTTTAACAACAAATATGTATTTTTTTTAAATTCCGGTACTGATCGAGAGCGTTCTGTGCCTTGTAATTACTGATATATTCATTTCGTTTTTCCGCTTACAATGTTGCTTTGATAAAGACATATTCATAATGTCGAAACAGATATCTGTCAGCAAAAATTTTTAACATCTTGTTTTTCTAAAATTATTACACTATATAAATACATTGAAAATGATTTTTCTATGGGAATGCATTAGAAAATGATTTTTTACAATAGAAATACATGTTAATGATTTTTACTATAGGAATGCATTGGACAATGATTTTGGGAAAGGTATTAATCCTACTATAATCCTTCCAGCTATGGGTAAATAGTAGGATGGACTAGACATTTTAATCTTAGTCAGGCAACCATTCTAGAAGGATACTTTGAATCCAAAACTGTTTAACTCACTTAAGAAATTGACCTTATGTCATATCCTGTTCATGCATAGGGGTTGGTGTATGGTTATATATATATTATATATATATTATATATATATATATATATACCCCACACACACCCAATTATATAAACATATATTTATGTATATATATATATATATACATATGTAAATGCACACTCACAATCATATATGTACAGTTTATACATATACATATATACATACATATATATATATATATACATATATATATATATATATATATATATATACATATGTAAATACACACTCACAATCATATATGTACAGTTTATACATATACATATATACATACATATATATATATATATATACATATATATATATATATATATATATATACATATGTAAATACACACTCACAATCATATATGTACAGTTTATACATATACATATATACATACATATATATATATATATATACATATATATATATATACATATATATATATATATATATATATATACATATGTAATACACACTCACAATCATATATGTACAGTTTATACATATACATATATACATATATATATATATATATATAATATATAATATATATATACATATATATATATATATATATATATATGTAAATACACACTCACAATCATATATGTCAGTTTATACATATATATATATGTAAATACACACTCACAATCATATATGTACAGTTTATATATATATTATATATATATATAATATATATATATGTAAATACACACTCACAATCATATATGTACAGTTTATTATATATATATATATATATATATATTAATGTATACAACAACACAATCATAGAAATGTAAATAAGACAAAAAAAAAAAGAATTCCAAAATATGAATTTGATAGACAAAAAGTTAATCAATGTTAACATGTTTCAGTTTTTTCATAAGAACCTTCATCAGAACAATTTGATTGATAGGATGCTGTCTAATCCAAATAAAATTTTTTCAAAATGAAAATGAAAATGAAAAATGAGAAAGTTTTAAAGAAAAACCTTCTTAGCTATTGGTAATAGAGTTTTTCTATAAGTTAAGAGTATTCAACATTACTGACAGAGCTTTTATATCTCATGGTTTGCAAATCACATAGTAATATCTCCCTGAATATGGTTAAATAAAATAGAATGAAACACTTAAATGTTAGCATGCTACCATTCATAAATAAATTCATACTCTGTATATTTGTTTTTTTTTAATATTTATATACATACATATCATTGGATTTATTTCCTTTTTATATATATATATATATATATATTTCAAATATCTGGCGTTTCTTTCAACTTAATAACAACAAACGATTACGCTGGCACCATGGGATAGTTACTAAAAAACACAGGTACTTCTATGACCTCTGATGATGGAATTTTCCCGAAAATATTTAGGAATTAAAAGGTAAATAAACATCATTTTACACCTATTCCATTGCATGGTAAATTGCCTTCAAATTTATATTTTACACAATATATATATTATATATATATATATATATATATATATATCGTGTGGCATAATAGTTGAGTTGTGGGAATGGACTTGTTGACCCGAGTTAAAATCCCAGACAAGGCTGTTTGCATTTCACATAGCGCTAATACTCTTTGGAAAGGTAGGAATCCATATATTCTCCTCCAGCTATGGGAAAAATAGTAGGTCAGACTGGGCTCTTTAACCTTGCGTAGGTAACCAGTCTAGGAGAGGGAAAACTCTCAATTCAAATTCCTGAGGTCGGTCGTTGATTGGGTTTGTGGCAACCCTTGATGCACCATTCTTTCCTATCAACTGTGCCAAAAAGTGCAGATGGTCCAACACAAGCCTTTACCACAATAAAAAAATCACTGTGTGGGTTTTTTGTTAACCCTCATGCATCGAAAATCGATGAGGGAGTCCATAATACATACATATAAATCAATTTTTTTCTCAGATTTGCTGGATTTCACTTTTCCACACAGTCATCATACCTTGAGAAAGGGGTGAAGGTTCACCCAAAATGTAGGAATATATCAAACCAGAGACAGAACAAATCTGATATTAAAACTCTTTTTGTGTCAGGGTTGGCTGCCTGTTGAATTTGTCGTTAGAGGAAAATCAACCAAACCGCCTCTACATATGCGGAAATATCCAGCGCCTTTATTTCAGCAAGGCTGCATGCATTGATGTAGGAATATTGCACAAAGATTTTCCCAACCCTTTAGCCGACAACAACATAAAGAGTTTGGCCCCAAACCTAATGAGTGTGAGGATCAGGTAGGATCACATTGCGAATCGCCGATTCTCAGGAAGCTCCAAGCACCAGTGGCCCTGTCCCTATTCCTAGCGCTCTGCCTGACCCCTAAACCAATATTTGAGGATGTTTCCACAACAAAAGAATGGTAACATCAACTAGGGACCAAGCCTCCCAGTGTCACTCCAACTCCTAAGCCAATGCCATCAAAATACCCGCGCTTTATCAAGATTACTCCCTGTAATCGCCGGGTCGAAAGGAACTAATTTCCCCTCAAAGGCCGCTACGCCGCGCATGGGGGAGGGAGGGGAGATGTAGAATAAGTTCTAATTACCGTCGAACTGGAAGACAAGGTGGCATGCGATTGTAACTGAATACAAACTCGAAATGACACAAGTCCACTGCCAAGTGACCAAGTTATATAAGACCCACAGTGTCATGCAAATCAACCAGTCAGGCAAGCCAATCAGAACTCAAGGAATGAAATGACCCAAATCACTGATTCATGAATGGATCATTCTTCATTCCTATTTATACCAGCTGTATTGGACACTGCTTTAATTCCTGTTTAGCTGATGTTATTAAAACCAACAGTAGCTACTGACTTCAAAGTTTTTGTTAACTTGCTTCATTTCATGCTTCATAATACTATAAAAAAAGCGTTCACAGGAACAAAGTTTATACACAATCAACATTTTATTTATATATATATATATATGAATGAATAATAAGGAAAGCATTAAACATGCTTCATGTAATAATTGATTTCAACTGCAACAAGCTTAGCTCATAACAGCATCTTCAGAGATAGAGCAAAAACATAGACAATATATATCTTATTATAATGGAGATTGTGTTTTGTCTGTCGTAACCGAAACTATATCACTACTTCAAGTCACAATTCTTTGTTATTTACATCTCATTCTCCCCATGATTTTTATTTTATTTAAACCTCAATTATTAATAAATTGTTTTACATTATTAATACTGTTGACCACATCTACATATTAATAGCATGCAATTGTATTTTATATATACAACAAAATAGCGGTTTACAGAGTGAATGGGAAGGCTAATTTGCATATTGATCTTACAAATTTCATTTTAATAATATAATGCTTAGTATTATTGATTTCTAATTCTTTGAGTTTATCTTAATGATATAAGCAAAAATCTTGGGGATAAATCTAAAGAATCATAACAAGAAATTACTAATATTATTCTTTACTTCTATTTTAACTAAATAGTTTAAATTAGGAAAATTTACCAATGAAAGATGGGTGTGATGGAAAATGATGAAGAGTAGTTTCAAAGTTGTTCTATTTTTTCAAATCATACCCTCTGTCCAAATCTTTTTATTTGCATTTTATCAGTTTCATTAGCCTTTCTAATTTAACATGATATTTTATTAGATTAAACTTTTTTTTGCACGAGGGTGCATATATTTGCTAGTATATATAATTTACTTGCTATAATTATAACTGCCTGTCCAGCTGGGCATTAGAAGCAACTGACTGCACCTCTGCAGAGGGGTACGACTCCCCAATGGGGCACCACCTGTTTTGGGCCTGGGTGGCAACCCGTGATGCTTAAGGATAGAAACCAAGTGGCTGAGCAGTCCATGACTTGCAATATTCCACTTTAGGCTTTTCTTGGGCTAGCCGGCAGTCAGAGAGGCCCTTGATCAATCAGCTGGCCATCATCAAGCCTATGAACCTATATGATTGCCCCAACCCTATTGGTCTTATGGCCAGCTCAATCCTTCTTAAAACCATGTGGGTGCTAGAAGGCGGTGGGTGAATGGTCTAATCATGTCCTGGAAATGATATTAAAACTATCTGGATGGTGAGGTTCCAGTTTTGGAGGTTTTGGGGAATGTTGGAGGCACCCCTTATCACATTGCTCCTGGTCCACCTACCCGGATGGTATGACTGTTATGGGCCCATCTATGGGTTGAATAAAAAAAATAATGAGTTTTAATGAACAAATTGTTATCTTATTAAGAATGAATTTATTTCACAACTTTGGTCAGCATTAATGACCACTGAGGTTTGATATGCCCGTAAAATAAAACAAACCAAACAACCAATATAATTAATAAGTAAAGAGTGGGTCGCATTATCGATAGAATATTATATCTAGGTGGTGTAGTGGAATACACTGTCAACAAATATTTGGTGACTTTCAGTTTCTCACTTATGATTTTCAAACAAATTTTGGGCTTGTTCAATTAGACACCATAGCCTAGTGGATAAAGTAGTTAGGGTTTTAGGACAGTTCAAAATGACAGTTATTTAGAACCTGCAGGTTCAATCCTGTCAGGGGCCAGCAAGTAACATAGAATAATAATTACAACAGCTTAACACTGTACCCAGCTATGGTTAAGTGGAATGAGAAACAGGATAACCCCCCCGTGGACTGAATAAAGGGTAGGTTCAAAGTCCATGATGGCTAACCGATTACGACAAAAGTTCCTAGTCCAAAAGAAGGTTCCCAAGAAAGTTCCGAGTCCGACAAGAATACCTGACGAGGCTGGAGGACATATCAAGCCGAAACATTGTACAGATAACATGAACATGATATTAATATTCGTAATCCAAATAATACTAAATTTTTTTTTTTTAAAATTGTTTTATGGCGTTACAATTGGCTTTCATTTGTTTCATTTTTATTTTAAGAAAAACAAACAATTCCATTTTTTAAAAATTTACCACAGATGATTCATCTTATATTGGCCTGTCCGGAAACCTTGGGGGGGGTCCCTTTTGAGTCATATGCAGTCCCATGGTGACAAACGCCACATGAAAAACTGTGCTGTTGATCAAAGTTGGGGTCTCACATGTTTTTTGTGATAAGGACATGTAAGCACAAAGCTGGACTTCTTGAAGCCATTTGCATGCTCACACCCCAACTTTGGGTTAGAAGTGAACCTTCTTCCTGGGAAGAAGTGACACCACAAACACACCACACCACACACCACCCCAATATATATATTATTTAAATATGTGTATTTGGGCAGCATTTTTCATTTATGCATATTGAATTAACAAAAGACACATTTTCCTTTTATAAATTTTATTGTGATTTTTTCCAGTGGCTGGCCAACTTTTTAAAATTTTGGGTAGAATTTTGGATTAGTCCACCAAAGTTCATAAAACAATAAAACCATCGTTAAACAAAATTAATTCCAATGCAGTAACACATTTTAATAAAAAATACTCCATAGCACCTTTCTCATCAATTCTCCTCCTTCAGCCTCCACATCATTAATATAATTTGAAAACTAGACACATCACCCTGATGATGGCACTTGAGTACCGGTAAGTAAACTCGGGACATGAACTTGGTGGACTAATCCATGAATTCCACCCAAATATTAAAAAAGTTGGCCAGAACTGAAAAAAATCACAAATAAAATTGTTAAACAGGAATGGGTGTCTTTTTGTTTATTTCAACATGCATATATATATTATATATATATGAGAAGTCACGGCACAGTAACCGAGATCATCACATACTCACATTCACACACATGTAACACACTCATTACATTTCATTATGTATACACTATAGTTCATAATACAAACACCCCATGAACTTCCTCACATATTAAGAAGCATTAAAAAAATAACCCCACCTCATAGTGTTCTTATCTTCACGGAACAAATGGACATGCTACTACTAACACACTCGTCTACCCGGATTTTAATAGCAATTCAAAAAACCTCAACACTTCAATTTTATAGTTCTTCTATAATGTCCTTTTCAAAAAATCTATAAACAATTCTTCAAATAAGAAATTTTTCTCCTGATGTTGAAACAAAGATCGAACTAGTTGAGAATAAACAACCTACAAGAAATCTTCCTGATTGTCTTTTACTTTTTGTTCATACTATATATATATATATATAATATAGTGGATAATTTACTTTGCTATAATTATAAGTAAAGAGTGGTCAACATCATTAATAGAGTATATATATATTTAAGTTGGTGAGTGAAGATATTGGGGTTCAACGATATTTGGTAACTGAGTTTAACTCACCAATACAATTTTCTAACCAACTTTGGGTAGGGTTTTTTATGTTTTTTTATGTGCTTAAATTAACTCAAACTGTTTCATTTTATTTGAAAAAAAAAAAATTTCATTTTTAAAAATTTAACGCAGATGATCCATATTAATACTGTTATTAAATTTTTAACCTAACCTGTATTTCCACTCCCAACCCCCAGCTGAAAATCAAATATTTTGTGCCACAATTTCAACATTTCATCTTAAATGTTAACCACTAATCTCACTGCCCTAGGATCTCACTTCTATACCGACAATTCCGCTCGGAGTCATCGGCAATGTTCTTTACCTCTGATCATCCAGAATCTCGCATCCTGACATCTCCGACGCAAATTGAAATTTAATCAATCGTTACGCAATCAGTTATGTTAGTTAAAACAAATCTCAGTTATCCGATGGATTGCAATGAAAAAAAAATTTTTTTAAAAGAAAAAGAAAAAAAATAATTTTTTTTGAGAACGAAAGTGAAAGAGCTAAAATGAAAAGTGCAAATAATGAAGGTATTTAACGTAGCGAAGGAAAAACAAAAAGAAAAAGAAAAAAAGAACTTTCTAGATAATCCATTTATAAATCGAGTGGGAAATTTATAATCCCGAGCAAGAGGAGCAGTCTTGCGGTCGAAATGTATTAATAGAAGTTATCATACCCCATGCCATTTTTTCATTTGTTCCAAAATTTCTTCCCACTAATGCTACAAAAACAATTCAATTTTTTATTTGCAAGTAATAGAAACATTCCTGATGCCTAGGTGGGGGGAAGGGAACTGGGTTTCATCAGGAAGTATTTTCTCCTCCTCCCCCTTATGAGGGATAAAACAAAAAAAGGAATTCCATGCGTTTCCTATAGTAAGAATTCCTTTTCAAATGGAATTTCTATTAAAAAAAATAATTTTTCCAAATGCATTCCTATAAATAGAAATCATTTGAAAAGGATTTCTACTATAAAAGATTGGAACTTCCTTTTTTTTGTTTTATCCCTCATGAAAGGGGAGGAGGAGAAAATGACTTCCTGGATGAAACCAGTCCTCCCACCCACTAGGCATCAGACTGTTTTCTTACTTTGCAAATAAAAAATGATTGTTTTGTAGCATAGTGGAAGAAGTTTTGTACAAATGAAAAAATGGCTATGGGGTATGATAATTTCCTATAATAATTTCTGACGGCCTAAGATGGCTCCGTTTGCTGGGATTATTTAAATTTCCACTCTGATTTTTTAAATGGATTTCTAGAAAAGTTCTTTTTTCTTTTTTTTTTCTTTTTTGTTTTTTTTTTCTTCTGGCCTACGTTAAATACCTCATTATTTGCATCTTTTTGCATTTTAGCTCTTAAGCTTTTTCGTTTCTTGAAAAAAATTTATTTTTTTTCTTTTTCTTTTAAAAAATTTTTTTTCATTGCATCATCGGATAACTGAGATTTGAATTTTAACTAACATAACCTGATTGCGTAAACGATTAGATTAAATTTTTCAATTTAGCTTCGAACCCGTAGGGATGCGAGATATCTTGGATGATCCAGAGGAAGAACTTGCCGATGACTCGGTCGGAATGTCGTATAGAAGTTTGATCCTAGGGCAGTGAGATTAGTTGGTTAACATTTAAGATGAATGTTGAAAATTGTGGCAAAATTTTTGATATTTCAGCTGGGGGGTTGGGGAGTGAAATTAACGGTTTTAGGTTAAAAATTTAATAACAGTATTAATATGGAATCATCGCGGTTAAATTTTTAAAAAATGGAATTTTTTTTTTTCAATAAAAATGAAACAGTTTGATGTTAATTTTAATGCACATAAAAAAACATAAAAACCTAACAAGTTGGTTAGAAAATTGTATTGGTGAGTTTTAAACTACAGTTACCAAATATCGTTGACCATATCTTTACTTCACCAAACTTAGATATATATAACTCTATAATGATGTTGAGCAACTCCTTTTACTTATAATTATAGCAAAAGTAAATTTTCACTAAAATATATATATATATATATATATAGTATGAACAAAAGTATAGACAAATCAGGAATATTTCTTGTATGTGTTTATTCTCCAACTAGTTTCGATCTTGTCACATCAGGAGAAAATTTCTTATTTGAAGAAATTGTTTATAGAATTTTTGAAGGGACATTATAGAAGAACTATAAAATTTGAAGTGGTTTTTTTTGAGGGTTGACCATGCATTAAAATCGGGTAACGATGTGTTAGTAGTAGCTGTCCATTTGTTCCGTGAGAACATCTATGAGGTGGTTTATTTTTTTTAACTGTCTCTTATATATGTGAGGGAAGGTTCTGGGAGTTGTGTAATATGACTATATGTGTTACATATACATGTATGAGTGTGTTTTCATGTGTGTGGATTGATATGTGTTATGTATCTCGGTACTGTGGCAGTGACTTCTCATATATTAAATAATATATATATGCATGTTGAATTAAACAAAGACACATTTTCCTGTTTACACAATTTTAATTTGTGATTTTTTTTCAAGTTTCTGGCCAACTTTTTTATATTTGGGTTGGAATTCATGGATTAGTCACCAAAAGTTCATGTCCCGCAGTACTTCGGTACTGAAGTGCCATATCAGGGGTGATGTGTTTAGTTTTTCAAAATTTTATATTAATGGATGTGGAGCTGGAAGGAGGGAATTGAATGAGAAAGGTGCTATGGGTATTTTAAAATGTGTGTACTGCATTGGAAATTAATTTTGTTTCAACGATGGTTTTGTATTGTTTTAAGTGACTTTTTGGTGGACAATCAAAATTCTACCAAATATTTTAAAAGTTGCCCAGCCATGGAAAAAATCACAAATAAAAATTATTAAGAGGAAATGTGTCTTTTGTTTAATTCAATATGCATAATGAAAAATGCTGCCCAAATACAATATTTAAATATATAATATATGTTGTGTGTGTGTGTGTGTGTGTGTGTGGTGGTTGTTCACTCTTCCCAGAAGAAGGTCACTTCTACAAAGTTTGGTTGTGAGCTGCAAATGGCTCAGAGTCAGCTTGCTTTACATATGTCTATCACATAAAATCATGTGAGCCCCCAACTTTGATTCATACATGCCAGGTTTTTCATGTGGTCTTTTGTCCCCATGGGACTGCATATGACTCAAAGACCAGTTCCGTGACAGGCAAATATTAATATGAAATCATCTGTGGTTAAATTTTAAAAAAATGAAATTGTTTTGTTTTCTTAAATAAAATGAAACAAATTTGAAGCCATTTTAACGCACATAAAACATTTATAAAAAAAAAAAAAATTAGTATTATTTGGATTATTCAGAATTATTATATCATGTTCATTGTTATCTGTACAATGTTTGGCTGATTGTCCTCAGCCTTCGTCAGTATTTCTTGTCGGACTCGGGAATTTCTGGGAACCTTCTTTTGGACTAGGAAACCTTCTTGTCGTAATCGTAGCCCATCATGGACTTTGAACCTAAACCCTTTATTCATCCACGGGTTCTGTTCTCATTCCACTTAACCATAGCTGGGTACGTGTTAAGCTGTGTTAATTAATTATTCTATGTTACTGCTGCCCCGACCCAGGATTGAACCTGCAGTCTAAGGATAACTGTCATTTTGAACTGTCCTAACCTAACTACTTTATCCACTAGCTATGTGTCTAATTGAAACAAGCCAAAATTGTTTGAAAATCATATAAGTTGAGAAACTGAAAGTCACCAAAATTAATTGTTCTGACAGTGTATCTTCAACTACACCACCTTGATAATATATATTCTATGATAATGCTGACCACTCCTTTACTTATAATTATATTGGTTTGGTTTGGTTTGTTTTTATTTTAACGGCATATCAAACCTCAGTGGGTCATTTAATGATGACAAAGTTGTGAAATAAATTCAGTTCTTAATTGATAAACAATTTTGTTCATAAACTCAATATTTTTTTATTCAACCCATAGATGGGACCATAACAGTACTACCAACTCCGGGTTAGAGTGGACCAGGGGAGCAATGGGTGATGAAGGGGTGCTCCACATTCCCAAACCTCCAAAACTGGAACCTCAACCATCAGATCGTTTAATATCATTCCAGGACATGTAGACCATAGCCACGCCTTCTCGCACCCACATGGTAGAAGGATTGGAGCTGCCATAAGGACAATAGGGTTTGGGGCAATCAATAGGTTCTAGGGCTGATGTGGCAGCTGATTTGATCAGCAGGGGGCCTCTCTGACTGCGGTCTAGCCCAAAGCCTAAAGTGGATATTGGACAGTCATAGAACTGCTCAGCCACTTGGGTTCCTATCCTAAGCCATCACGCGGTTGCCACCCATGGCCAACAGGTGGCCCCATTGGGGGAGTCTTACCCTCTGCAGAGGTGCAGCAGTGCTTCTAATGCCCAGTGACAGGCAGTTATAATTAATAGCAAAGTAAATTACTTATACTAGCAATATATGCAACCCTCCGGGTGCAAGTAATAAATTTTAAAATCTATAAAATATATGTTAAATTTAGAAGGGCTAATGAAACTGAATAAGAATGCAAATAAAAAGATTTGGACAGAGGGGGTATGATTTGAAAAATAGAACAACTTTGAAAACTAACATCTTCCATCATTTTCCATCACACCCTCTTTCATTGTAAATTTTCCTAATTTAACTATTTAGTTAAAATAGGAAGTAAAGAATAAATATTAGTAATTTCTTGTTTAATGATTTCTTTCTAAGATTTATCCCCAAGATTTTTGCTTATATTCATAAGATAAACTCAAAGAATTAGAAATCAATTACTTAAGCATATATTTATTAAAATGAATTTGTAAGATCAATATGCAATTGCCTTCCCATTCTCTCTGTAAAAACCGCTATTTTGTTGTATATATCAATACAATTGCATGCTATTATATGTAGATGTGGTCACAGATTAATAATGTAAAACAATTTTATTAATAATTGAGGTTTAACAATAAAAATAAAATCATGGAGATGAGCATGTAATAACAAAGGGAATTGTGACTTGCGTAGTGATTATAGTTTCGGTAACGCAGACAAACACACAATCTCCATTAATATAAGATAAATTGTCTATGTTTTTGCTCTAATCTCTGAAGATGCTGTTTATGAGCTCAGCTTGTTGCAGTTGAAACTAATTTTAACATGAAGCATGTTTAATGCTTTTCCTTCATTTATTCCTTTCATATAATATATATATATAATGTTGATGTGTATAAACTTTGTTCCTGTGAACGCTGTTTTATAGTATTCTGAAGCATGAAATGAGCAAGTTAACAAAACTATTGAAGTTCAGTAGCGCTACGTTGGTTAATAACATCAGCTAAACAGAATTAAAGAGTTGTCCAATACGCTGGTATAAATAGGAATGAGAATGTCCATTCATGAATCAAGGTGATTTTTGGGTCATTTCATTCCTTGAGTTTGATTGGCTGCCTGCTGGTTGATTTGCATGACACTGTGGAGTCTTATATATACTTGGTCACTTGGCAGTGGATTTTGTGTCATTTCGAGTTTGTATTCAGTTACAATCGCATGCCACCTTGTCTCCCAGTTTCGACGGTATTAGAACTTAATTCTACATCCCCCTCCCTCCCCCATTGCGCGGGCGTACGGCCTTTGAGGGGGAATTAGTTCTCTTTTTCGACCCGGCCGATACAGGGAGTATCTTGAATTAAAGCGGGGGTATTTTTGATGGCATTGGCTTTAGGAGTTAGTGACACTGGGTGAGGCTGGTCCTAGTTGATGTTCCATTCTTTTGGTTTGTGGAACCATCTCAAAATATTGGTTTAGGGGCTCAGGCAGAGCGCTAGGAATAGGGACAGGGCCACTGTGCTTGGAGCTCCTGAGGAATCGGCGATTCGCAATTGTGATCCTACCTGATCCTCACACTCATTAGGTTTGGGCCAAACTCCTTTATGTTGTTTGTCGGCTAAAGGGTTGGGAAATCTTTGTGCAATATTCCTACATCAATGCATGCACCTGCTGAATAAGGCGCTGGATATTTCCGCATAATGTAGAGGCTTGTTTGGTGATTTTTCCTCTAACGACAAATTAACAGGCAGCCAACCCCTCGACCAAAAGAGTTTTAATATCCAGATGTTGTTTGTCTCTGTTTGATATATTCTACATTTTGGTGACCTTCACCCCTTTCTCAAGTATGGAACTGACTGTGTGGAAAAGTGAAATCCAGCAAATCTGAGAAAAAAATTGATTTTATATGTATGTATTATGGACTCCCTCATCGATTTTCGATGCATGAGGGGTTAATACAAAAAAACCCACACGTGGATATTGTTTATGTGGTAAGGCTTGTGTTGGACCATCTGCACTTTTTGGCACAGTTGATAGGAAGAAATTGGTGGCATCAAGGGTTTGCACAAACCCAATCAACGACCGACTAGGATTTTTGAATTGAGAGTTTTTCCCTCTCCTGACTGGTTTACTACGCAGGTTAAGAGCCAGTCTGACCTACTATTTTTCCCATAGCTGGAGGGAAGAATTATGGATTTCCCTACCTTTCAAAGAGTATTAGCGCTATGTGAAATGCAACACAGCCTTGTCTGGGATTTAAACTCGGGTCAACAAGTCCATTTCCCACAACTCTAACTATTTATGCCACGGATATAATATTATATATATATATATATATAATATATATAATTGTTGTAAAATAATAAATTTGAAGGCATTTACCATGCATGGAATAGGTGTAAATATGTTTATTACCTTTATATTCTAAATATTTTCGGGAAAATTCCCATCATCAGAGTCATGAAGTACCTGTGTTCTTTTTAGTAACTATCCCATGGTGCCCAGCGTAATCGTTTTGTTTGTTATTAAGTTGAAGAAACGCCAGATATTTGAAATATATATATATATAATAATATATAAAAAGGAAAATAATCAATGATATGTATGTTTTAATTTAAAAAAACAAATATACCAGTATGAATTTATTTGAACTGGTAGCATGCTACATTTAAAAAGTGTTTCATTCTATTTTATTTAACCATATTCAGGGAGATATTTACTATGTGAATTTGCAAACCAATGAGATATAAAAGCTTGTCAGTAATGTTGAATACTCTTAACTTATAGAAAACTTATTACCAATAGCTAGAAGGTTTTTCTTTAAAACTTTCTCATTTTTCATTTTCATTTTCATTTTGAAAAAATTTTTATTTGGATTAGACGCATCCTATCCAATCAAATTGTTCTGATGAAGGTTCTTAATGAAAAAACGAAAACATGTTAACAATTGATTAACTTTTTGTTATCAAATTCATATTTTGGAATTCTTTTTTTTTTTTGTCTTATTTACATTTTATGATTGTGTTTTGTGTATACATATTATATATTATATATATATATATATAACTGTAACATATATGTTGTGAGTGTGTATTTACATATATATATATATATATATTTATATAATATATATATATAAACTGTACATATACGATTGGAGTGGTGTATTTACATATATAATAATGTATAACTCGTACTATATGATTGTGAGTGTGTATTTTACAATATATATATATATATATATATATAGTATATAATATATATATATTGTATATATATATATATATAGGTGTAAATATGTATATGTTATAAATGTAGCATATATGATTGTTGGTGGTGTATTTACATATGTACTATATATATATATATATATATATATGTATATATATATATATGTATATATATATATATATATGTATTATATTGTATACCCTGTATAAATCTGTTACATATATGATTGTGAGTGTGTATTTACATATGTTATATATATATAAATATATATATATATGTATATATATATATATATATTATGTAATATGTTATGTATCAAACTGTACATATATGATTGAGTGTGTAATTTACATATGTATATATTATATATATATATATATATATGTATATATATATATATATATGTAAGTATATATTATATGTATAAACTGTACATATATGTTGTGAGTGTGCATTTACATATGTTAATATATATTATACATAAATATATGTTTATTATTGGGTTGTGTGGGGGGTATATATATATATTATATTATATATAATATATATATATATATATATCATACACCAACCCCTAATGCATGAACAGGATATGACATAAGGTCAATTTCTTAAGTGGAGTTCAAACAAGGTTTGGATTCACCAAGTATTCCTTCTAGAATGGTTGCCTGACTAAGATTAAAATGTCTAGTCCATCCTACTATTTCCCATAGCTGGAAGGATTAATAGTTGGATATACTTTCCAAAATCATTGTCCAATGCATTCCTATAGTAAAAATCATACAATGTATTTCTATTGTAAAAATCATTTTCTAATGCATTCCCATAGAAAAAAATCATTTTCAATGTATTTTATATAGTGAATATTTTAGAAAAACAGATGTTAAAAATTTTTGCCTGACAGTATCTGTTTCGAACATTATGAATTGTCCCTTTCAAGCAACAAATTGTAAGCGGAAACGAAATGATATTCTTAATTACAAGGCACAGAACGCTCTCGATCAGTACCGGAATTTTAAAAAAAATACATATTTTGTTGTAAAAAATAAAATAAATTCTTATTTTTAAAATGTTTACATTTTTATCATAAAAAGCTCAAAAAGAGTTTGTAGTAAATGTATATGAATATCAAAAAGTTTCAGGAAAATGTTCCAGTTAAAAATGAAATTTAAAAATGTAACAAGTCCAGCAACATGAATCTGCAATGATGTTAAACTCGCAGATCGGGATCCTACTACATCCGAAAATATAATATACATTTTTACTACAAACTCTTTTGAGCTTTTTATGATAAAAATGCTTAAAGATTTAAAAATAAATTTATTTTATTTTAACAACAAATATGGTATTTTCAAAAATTTTAAAAAATTCGATCGGAGAGCGTTCTGTGCCTTGTAATTACTGATATATTCATTTCGTTTTTCCGTTACAATGTTGCTTTTGATAAAGACATATTCATAATGTCCGAAACAGATATCTGTCGCAAAAAATTTTAACATCTTGTTGGCTTTTCTATAAACTTTCTTAGCATATTGTCGGATTCACATATCCATTTTTACCTTCATATATATATTATATATATATCTATATATATATTCCAATGACTGATCGACTTGCTTTTCTTGAGTATGTTACTCACAACGCATTCCGGGTTTGAATAGAATATGTATTAACAACGTGGTCCTACTCCAAAGAAAGCGGGAGATTGAAAGCACATTTCAATAGATGCAGACCCTTATAGAATTGCGCATCATTTCTCTCGGCACAATGCAACTATCATTGCCTCTGGCGGCGCCTTTCAAAAGGGCTACCAAAGTCAGATAGGACGCCTGAATGATTAAAGGTTTCTTCACTTTCTAGCCGCTCCAAGGGTAATTTACTT
This sequence comes from Doryteuthis pealeii, assembly GCA_023376005.1. Taxonomy (NCBI): domain Eukaryota; kingdom Metazoa; phylum Mollusca; class Cephalopoda; order Myopsida; family Loliginidae; genus Doryteuthis; species Doryteuthis pealeii. The sequence continues at coordinate 53,226,881 of CM042178.1, read as the reverse complement.
TCGATTACAACCTGCCTGTGTGCTCTTGCGAATTCCGCAGAATCAGTGGCATGGACGTTCGAACGTAATTATAAATGCCATTTATTGAAAGCAATGAGATTTGACCGAGAGAAATGTGGCATTTGCCAAATGTGAAGTATGAAGGGAGAAGGGAGGGGAGGGTCCAATTGGCTAAAGTTATCACCTGTGATCTGGTGTCCTCTTCAAGCAAAATGTGGAGAAAATGTTTTTAAGTAATCTGAAATGATGAAATTGTCTTAATTGAAAAATGAATGTTTTACTATAGGAATGCATTGGAAAATGATTTTCACTTATAAGGGTGCATTGGACAAGATTTACTATAGGAATGCAATTGGAAAATGATTTTTACTATAGGAATGTATGGAAAGTGATTTTACTTAGGAATGCATTGGACGAATGATTTTTACTAAGGAATGCATCTGGAAAAGGATTTTTTACTATAGTAGATGTAATTGGACAATGATTTTTACTAATAGGAATGCTTGGAAAATGAATTCTTTACTATAGGAATGCATTGGAAAGTGATTTTACTATAGATGCATTGTTAAAAATGATTTTTACTATAGGAATGCGTTTGGCACAATGATTTTTAACTATAGGATGCTTGGAAAATGAATTTTTACTATAGGATGCGTATGGACAATGATTTTTAACTATAGGAATGCATTGGAACAAGAATTTTTACTAATAGGAAGCATTGGAAAAAGAATTTTTACTTATAGAATGCATTGGAAAAAAATTTTTACTATAGGAATGCATTTGGAAAATGAATTTTTACTATAGGAATGCATTGGAAATGAATTTTTACTATAGAAGTGCCATTTTGTTCTATTCACCTGTAGATGGGACCCTAAACAGGTATACCACTTCCGTTTCGCGTGGATCTGGGAGTATATGGTGATGAAGGGGTCTCACATTCCCCAGGGCTCTAACTTGTAACTTCGCGCATCAATAGTTTTACGTCATAAGACCTCAGCCACCACTTCTAGCATCATATATTTTTAGTTGGGGATTGTCAATAGGGGTAATAGCGTTTGGGACAATCATATAGGAGCTAGGACTTGATATGAGCAGGAGGGAGCCTCTCGACTACAGCTAGCCTAAGTAAGGGCTTAGTAGAGTGGTTGCATGTCATGAACTGCTCAAACCACCAGGATTCCACTTACGCATCAACGGGTTGCCAACCTATGGCAACAGGTGGCCCCACTGAGAGGGCCGTCTTACCACTATGCAGAGGTGCAGTCGGTGTATTTCTAAATCCCCAAACTACAAAGCTGCTTATGAAGAAGGGAAATATTTTTTAGAACGCTTTCATATATAACGACGGTATTCTTTCGGAACAATCGATCAAGGGCTTGATAGTGATTTAATTCAAGAAATATTTGCACGAATTTCAAAAACAAATTTTAAATACAGACTTAAAAATTCTATCTTACGTGACGACGACGTGTCACTTCCATACGTGTGGTGTCACCGGGGAAAGTGTTAATTAAATTTTGGGGCAAAATGATGGGTTATTGATTATTTGATCGATCGGCGGGTGGGGGGAGGTGTTTTAATTTGATGCTCCACTTTATGAAATCCTTTTCAAATCTGACTTTAATCCTCTTTGGGGATTACTGATTCAGGCGGAACTCAATCAGCATCGATGGAACCTGTATTGTGCGCCTGTACTCTTTCTGCCATCTCTTAAGAAAATATATCAATCACAAGGGTGCCAAGATAATTGGGACCCAAAGACAAGCGCAAGTGACTATCAGTTAGAAGTTGAAGTGGCGGTTAGGAATGCAAGGGGGCGGGGCTTAATTTTTGGGATTTAGGGAACAGAAAATTGTACGAGACTGCATGTTAATGTTATCACGGAGGTTCGTTGGCTGATTTTATGATGACATATCAGTTTGAAGTTGAGTGCGATGCAAGATGTCAGCTGTC
>CM042178.1:53205758-53224828 GCA_023376005.1 Doryteuthis pealeii | reverse complement strand
AGATCCACGCTTTATAAAGTTAACATAGGTATTCAATTTATCTATTAATAGACTATATATATATATATATAATATTTCATGAAATATTGTCGGTATAAGTATAAATGAGCTATTTAAGTAAATAATAAAATCATGTTGGCTATAAAGATGAAATAAAAACCTATGTTCATATATTATAATTATATACGTAACACATACTACAGATATAATTATCACTTGTCTGATATACTAGGCAAGTGATGGCGTTACTGAAAGTGAGTGTGAGGTTGTTGGGCTCAGTGTATTGATGTGGTGATGATGTCTCACATAGGATATTTAATGCTATAATTATAACAGCACTTATATAATGATATTTGTGTTTGTGTAAGTAATGTATATGTATTACATATTTACGAAATAAGATTTTTAAATTATATTATATGTATATATAATATGATATTATATATATGTGTGTGTTGTGTGTGTTTAAAAATATTGTGTGTGTGAAATGATACATAGTGGAAAGCATACAATCTATGTATATAGATTTAAAAATATATTAACTCTGTATTCTTGGTATAGTATTATATTATATATATATATATATATAGTATTGTTATATAATGGAGATTGTGTGGTTTTTCCATGTTGTGAACCGAACTATATTTTACAATCGATGTCACAATTCCCATAGTTATTTACATCACATTCTCCATGATTTTATTTTTATTCAAACCTCAGTTATTTAATAAGATTATTTGTATACATTAGTTAATACTGGTTACCATATGCTACATTATTATTAACATGCGATTTGATTTATATATACAAAATATACGTGTTTGGCAGTGTGAAATGGAAGGGTCTAATTTGCATAGTGATATTAAAAATTTGATTTTAATAATGATGTGCTCGAGTATTATTGATTATTTTAAAATTGTTTGGTTTTTAATCTTAATGAATTTGAGCAAAAATCTCTCTCAATAAATCCATTAAAATAATTAACAGTAATTTCTATTTTGATTCCTAATTAACTAAATAGTGTAAATTATGATAAATTTTAGCAATGAAGACGTAGATGGGAAAGAAAAAACAAGTGTTTAGTTGTTCCCCCCTCGCGCCTTTCACAATCTTTTTATCGGCATCTTATTTAGTTCCATTACCTTCTAAGTTCATATTTTATTTCATTAAAACTGTAATACTGTGCACCCGGAGGGGTGATATATTGCTAGTATATAAATATATATATATATATTATGGAAGTGTGTGGTGTAATGGTTAATGTGCTTTGCACGTGTATCTGTGTTGAGTCTAATATTGTCGATGAACTACGGTTGACTGTCCAGAGGGATGCCCCATCCAATATCTTTCCATTGAGTACAACTCTACACGTAATTTTGTTCTATTATGAAGTTATAAAGAATTGGTTATTTTGCCAAAAATGGAAAAAGTTGGTAGCAAAAAACAGGGAAAATGTACCTGAAACAATGTATGGAATAAAACTTGGGATCAAAAGTTTCGAGGATTGCAAGTCCTGAATTTGTATATATATACGTAGCAAATATTTTGGGTGCAAGTATTAAGTTTTAAATGTAATAAAAATATCGTATTAATTAGAGAGAGCTAATGAAACTAAATATAAATGCATTAAAAAGATTTGAAACACAGCGGGTATATATCGAAAATAAATAGAACAACTGAATACCTACTCTTTTCCATCACCTCGTCTTTCAGTTTTTATTTTTTTTCTTAATTTAAGTATTTAAGTTAAAAGAGGAATGTAGAATAAGGAATGACCAGTATTTTTTTCTTGTTATGGATTGTCATTTAAGATTCATTGAAGAGATTTACTTATATTCATTATAAATGAAAACCGGAAACAAATTAGAAAATCATAATACTAAGCACATAGTTTTATCAATCACATTTTATATCACATATGCAAATTGAGCTTCTCATGTCTGCACAGTAAACCATATGTTGTATATATAAATAAATTGCATGTTGTTAGTAAGTAGATATGCTAACAGTATAATAATGTAAAAACTAATTTATTATTAGGAGGTTTAAATAAAAAGTAAACCATGAGAATTGGACGTAAAATAACTAATGGGAATGGTGGACTTGAGTAGTAATATAGGTTTTCGGTTATCAGACAGACAAACACAGAACCTTCCATTATAATAGATTATTCAGGACTATTGTCGCTCATCTTAATATATATTACCACCCCTCCGCACGAGCAGGAATGTGACACATAGGTCAATTTCTTTCTTAAGCGCGGAGTTTAACAGGTTTGAATTCAGAGTTTTCCTTCTCCTAGACCGGTTGCCTAACAAGGTTAAAGAGCCAGTCTGCCCTACTATTAACTATAACTTGAGTGAGAGTAGAATTCATACCTTTCCCAAGTGTATTAGCACTAAGTGAAATGCAATTATCATGTCCAGGATTTGAACTCGCGGTGACAAGCCCATTTCCCATGACTTTAATCATTACACACGCACTAACAACCTTTATTGTTATCTGCGACAATATTTCAGCTGATGTGCTCTATGGCCTTCTCTTACATAATTATAACAACCTAATATTTATGTGCAATAGTGTAGAAATCAAAAAATGGCCATTATAAGCTGCAGCCCATGGCCTGAAGGATTTGAATGACAAGGCTTGACCTGTCCTGATCCTTCCTTCCCGGGGATAGCCGTGAGAACCGATAGAGAGACCCTCTCTTCCGGTTAGATAGTAAGTTTCAGTCAGTTAGAGACTAGCAGTCGAGCTCGACAGAAGGGTAAGTCGCGTTATACGCGCTCCCATCTTAATCTGCGCAGATGTCTGGTTGGGGATTTAAAAATAAAGTAAGGATCAAAGCAAATCGGAGTCTTATGTTATTACCTCTAAAAACTAACATGACACAGGGCTTCTGATAAAGAGAAATCCCCATAGAAGACCAGATCCGAAGTCCCCAAGAAAGTCCAGACCATAGAAGATTCCAGACGAAGAAGAGATGTTCAAAGAGACCTAGAAGAACCTAAGATGTCAGAAGAAACAGAGAAGAATAGAAAAGTAATGAGAAGGGTATGCAACACTTCCTCAGATATTTATTGTCAGACTAGGGAACTTTCTCGAACTAATAATACAAATTTGTATACAATTGTTTGTATTATTTAATTTCAAAAATACCATGCAACATTTCTAAAGCATTGTCTTTAAGAAATACAAAAACAAATTTTTAAAATACCAATGGCAAGGAAAGGGTTCCGCATTCTTTGAATAAAAATTAGTTGTGAAATTCTGTGATACAGCCTTTCTTAAAATGGTATTTGATAAAAATTCATCTTAGTTACAATTTTATGTATTAATAATTGATAGTGTAAAATGCCATTTTTCACTTTGGAAAAAATTCATGTTAGTCAAATTTACCTTTTATCATTTCCTTGAATTTTTATTTTTTTTAATTTTGTAAAAGTTCACATGTTTGATCTACTAAGTCATTAAAGGTATCTTTATTTTTTATATATATTGTATCTTTATCCTTCACAAAATATAAACTTTTGTGTTTAATTTTTTTTTTAACGTTACTTGTATTCAATATTAAAATATTTACAGGGCGGGTAAAATAAGCATAAAAGTAGGTTGTCTATTTTATTGGAATTGGCTAAACAGCCTCTTCCAACTTTTTCATCGTCTCATCTAACGAATTTGAAGTGACTTTTTTTTTTTTCTTAAATTAAAATTGATTACTTATATTGATTTGATAAAAATGTGATTTTAGTTTTCTGAAATCAGGATACTTAAGAATAAACAAAAAACTGTTGCATGCGAAATACTTTATGGTTATAAACATTTTGTTACCCGGATTCCTGCCTTATTTACGCTTATTTTTCCTTGGGGCGTAAAACCGGCAAAGGTTACAATTTTGGAATATATCTTAAAAATTAAATGTAAAAATTCATTTGAAAAAAATGTTGTTTACCCGATTCCTGCCCTTATTTACGCTATGTTTTTCCTTGGCGTAAAACCGGCAAAGGTTACAATTTTGGAATTATATCTTAAAAATTAAATGTAAAAATTCATTTGAAAAAAAATTTGTCCCCCCTCACTTTTTTCTTTTCATTTTTTTTTTAGTGATGATAATTAAGAGGAATATTAATAACTATACATTTTATTAATGTATCAATTATGAAAAAAAGAAATAAAAAAAGAAGAAAAAAAAAAGAAAATTAAAAAAAAGAAATTAAAAAAAAGAAATAAAAAAAATGAAAAAATAAGAAATTAATAAAAAAGGAAAAAGAAAGAAATATTTAAAAAAAAAGAAAAAAGAGAAAAAAAAAAAGAAATTAACAAAAATAATTTTAAAAAAGTTAGCCCGACCAAGACCTCTTTCTATACCAGACGCACCGCGTTACAAATTACACAATCTCTCCCCGAGGTCATAGCAAAGAATATCCTTTTTATATCTACTGGAGAGGAGGCTTTCTTTGGACGGGTGAGTCCAATACATATCAATGGGGGTTACAACACTACCTGCTATCCCTAATCATTTTAACAGTTAAATGTCTCTAACACAATAACTTTCCTTTTCTCTCTCATTCTTACTCATACATAGAGAGGGTGAGAGTAATGCAGAAGGACAGAGGTGGACGGGTCAGCTGTTGACTTAATTGCTAATTACAACTAATTAAAACCAATTAAAGTTGAATTTTTTTCAAACAATAAGTAGTCCTGAAACCAAGGAATATTTCAGTATAAATTTTGTGTCAATAACATGAATAGAAAAAATCCTTAGGGAAAAGAAAGGTGTTTATCTCATTTATTTGGTTTCAGTTCTTCTCATCTTAGTGGATGTTTTGTATTTTGTGATTTGAAATTTAAGTTTGTATCTTGCTATTTTCTTCACATATGTTAATCTGGCCCGTTAATGTTAATCAGACAATCACTACAGATAATTTTTTTCAACTTCAAAAAAGATGAAAACAGAAAATTAAAAATAATTTTACCCATTTGAAAATATTTTTAAACAATTAACGAGCTTCTCATTATTGAACAAGGATTTGGGATCATATATATATATATATATATATATGAATGAATAATATATACATCTATATGAATATATATATAATTATAATATATATATATGATAGAAAATAGATAGAAAAAACAAATGATAATATTATTTTCTATCTATTTTCTATCATACTGTCGGATTCATTTCCATTTATTATACACACACACATATATATATTTCTCTGTATCCTTGAATTATCGAAAGGTTTATGATTTCTAAAACCCATCTAGAGTAAACCTATGAAATATTCTCATTAACTCTTATAGATCAATTTTTTCAACTTAACAGGACTTTAAAAAAAATACAAATAAAAATTTAAAAAAAAACAGAAAATTTTGAATAATTTTCTCCATTTGAAAATATTTTTAAACAATTAACGAGCTTCTCATTATCGAACAAAACCTCATTAAGAAGAAGAAAAAAAAAAGACGTTTGATTTCTAACGATGCAAATGCTCAATTTAATATGCGTAAACCTAAAAGCTTAGATTGTAAACAGTCTTGAAATAAACATTCTTTCATGATGATGATGATGATGATGGCCTGAGGACAAAATCAATTGCTATTAATATCAATTTAATAACATTTATTTACCAGCATTTCAGTGTTGATTTGTTTTCTTCATACACATATACAGGCATACACACATGCACCCACACACATCTTATATATATTTAAAATTCTTTAAAGTGTATACAGACTTTATATATATATATATTATATATATATATATATAAACACACACACAAATATAGACATGTTCAGAAACTCAGCATGTACTTTAAAAAATCTTAAATTTATATATACATATATATATAAAAATTTCAAATTCTTTAAAGTGCATACAGACTTTATGGATACCATATATATATATATATATATATATATATATATATAATATAATGCAGATAATATAACGCAGATAATACTAATCATCAAGCCTCATCTCAAACATTCAGAGAAATAAGATGCTAATTAAGATTAAATTATGATTATTCAATAACCACTGTGAATATAACTAACGTAAATAACCAAGGGGACAGTGACGTTGGTGGTGACGTAGTTTCGGTTACAGGCGGTCACGTTATCTCCATTATCATAAGATGTAGATAGTTTTGACCATCAGTTTCAAATAGCAGCCAGTAATTGTAATTTCTATTTCACCCAGTTTTGTTTCTTTGTTTTGTATACAATATATATATATATATATATATATATATATAATCCAAAAGTCCAGAGAAGAAATCTTCCTTACGACACAAGAGTTTTATTTAAACAAAACCAAGTCGCAGTTTGAGAGATCAATGTGGGCTCTAAATGTTAGAGTCACAGAGCAAATATATGAGTAAAGAAATAACAAAAGACTTAGAGATTTAGCATTATAGTCTATTTCAGGGAGCTTAGACAAATAGTCTAAATCTCCCGACTCATCAGATGCGAATGAAATGAAGTAATAATAATAGAAAAAATGTAGAAATGTTCCGCACACAAAGAAATAATGACCTTCTTCAGAGTAAATCCTTATTTTTTTTTAAAGAAAATTCGTTGGAACTCGGATAATTTTTAAATGTTCGAAAAAATAACTTTTTTAAAAATCACACGAAGAAAGTGTTGAAACGCGGTGGAAAAAAGACAGTTTATAATGACGTCATGTCGCATGCGACGGATTTTGAAACGGAGAGAAGATGGCTGGAACAAAGACAGGTGGAATTTTAATTTTCAAAAATACATTATATATATATATATATATATATATATATAAAGTGTTGTTATGGGTCCAACAGGAGAAAATTAAATATTTCATAAATAAGAAGGTTTACAAAATGGATTGCTTTTTAAAGAAATTTTTTATTAGTATTTTACATTAGCAATAGGTGTTTCTGTTTGAAAATGTCAACATGGAGGATATTCTCTCTTTTTTGAGGGAAATAAGATTATACCATAGAATATAGACATGAAACAAATCAATACCATATAACATAATTCCCAATAATGCTAACACATTTTTAAAACCAATTACTAAAAAGTATAGATATAAATACACGATATGTATAACTTCCTAACCGTTAGGCATGACATAACCCCAGATGAGTTGATATGCCGTTAAAATCAATAAACAAACAAACAAACAGATCTAATATTTTCTTCAGCCTTTGATTAACCAAAGTGTCCATAAAGTCCGTGTGCACTTTAAAGAATTTTAACTTTCAAAGAGTTCATAGATTTTGTGGACAACCAGTATATATATAAGTTAAAAGCCAAGTGGCCTATTGTCGGTATCAGCCAGACAGTCTATTCCCTTTTCACAATAGCTAGACCAGGGAAATTGATATTTTGCTAGAGCACCACACCTTCTGTCACCTTCCCACTTTATTACACAGATCAGATTACCCAAATGGCAGAACCAGTATCAAACCAGAAACCTTGTGATTTTTTACTATAGAAATGCATTGGAAATAATGTTTACTACAGAGATGCATTTGAAAAAGATTTTACTCTAAGAATGCATTGGACATGATTATCACTATAAAAATGCATTGGGCAGTGATTTTTACTATAGAAATGTTTTTAAATGATTTACACTACAAAAATGCATTGGAAATTATTTTTACTACAAAAAAATCCACTAAAAATGATTTTTACTGCAAAAATGCACTGGAAATGATTTTTACTACAAAAATGCACTGGAAATGATTTTTACTACAGGTAATATTCTCCAAATATCTTTGGCATAAAATAAGCCAACAAGAGTTGACATGCCGTAAAATCCAACCAACCAAAAAATCATTTAGTCACCCCTCCCCCCCACATACACACACACCTCAAGTCGTCTTTCAAGAATATGCAGCTATTTGGAAACCAAATAAAATCAGAGTCATCAATTAAGATCAGGATTTAACTTTGTCATTCGTAATTTGGGTGAAAATTAAATCCTAAATAGAAAATTCTTCATTTTTTTAAAGAATTTTTTTTTTATACTAAAAGATCATTTGAAACATTTTGACTATAGTTAGAAAACCCTGGAATCCTAATTCGGTAAAAGTATTTTCTGCTGGAATTTTACAGATTTCTTTTATTATCACATTCTCGAGTTTGTTTCTTTTTTGCTATTTTTTCTATATCGGTAAATAGACGAAGCCACAATTTGTATGAAGAATAATTACTTGAAGCTATAATTATTTACTGAGGACTATTATTATTACTATTATTATTCGCATTTTTTTCACACCTGCCTTAGCCGGTGGTTCACTAGAGTTCACTGAGTGACAATAAGTCTCCTCAGGCCTCCAGGACTCTTCTGAGTATTCTAGCCAATCTTAATACTATTTCTCAGAATTTTTGAGATGAGGCTTGATAATTAGTATTATTTGGATTATTCAGACTATTGTCCTCATCTTCATTGTTATCTTTACATATAAAAATGAAGATGGGGACTATATAATCCAAATAATACCAATCTTAATAATGCTTTAGTTTGGATGGTCTCAATTCTTCCTCTGATTTCGATTTCACTAAGATTCTTTTCCAGACCCTTGGGGACCATTTCCAAGGGTACCAATTATAATTGTTATGACCTTTACCTTCATGTTCCATAGTTTTCTCAGTTCCCTGGCAAGATCCAAGTATTTGCCTATCTTTTCAATTTCTTTTCCTTTCACTTGGTGGTCTGTCATGATGGCAGAATCCATGTTATGGCAAGTTTTCTACTTGTTAATTAAAATTAAGGTCTGGTCTCCTAGCCAGGATGTGGTGATCCATCTGTATTATTATTATTATTATTATAATTATTATTACCTTTATCTTCGTCAAGCTTATTTTTAATCCAAAAGCTGTGCAAATAGGTTCACAATATTTTGAATATCCTCCTCAGTATAAGCCAGAAAGTCAACTTCGTCTGCGTAAAGGAACTCTCTGATAAGTGTGCAGGTTTGGTTGGGTTTGTTTTGTTTTACGGCATATCAACCTCGGTGTGTCATTTAATGCCAACAACGTTGTGAAATAAATTCATTCTTAATGCATAATACAATTTTGTTTATAAACTCATGTTTTTCTATTTATCCCATAGATGGGACCCTAACAGGTACTACCACTCCGGGTCAGAGTGGACCAGGGAGCAATGATGATGAAGGGGTGCTCCACATTCCCCAAACCTCCAAAACTGGAACCTCACCATCAGATAGAGTTTAACGTCATTCCCAGTCACCGCATATATATATATATGGGTAGTGATTACAAATTTAACGGTGCTTGGTAACTGACTAAACATTACTCTGTGTGATAAATAAATATATATATTATAGATAATATGGGTGCTATATTTGTCAGTAGACAGTGCTCAATATCATTAATAGAGCATTTATATTTGAGTTAAGGTAGCGTGGACATGGACTCAACACCTGGTTACTAACAGTTTTGTGCCTATGTGATCTATGTCAGTAACCAGGTGTCGACCATATCCCTGCTATCTTAACTTAAATATATATGCAAAGGTGAGTCAAAAAGTAATGCCATTTTGTTTAGGACAGGATAGATTACCAACACAGGAACATGTATCATACATAAAATAAAGCTGGTTCTCTGTGAATCACATCCCCACTTATTCACATAGGTGAATCAAAAAGTAATGCCATTTTGTTTAGGACCCTCAGTCACCGCCTTCTAGCATCCATATGATAAAAAGAGGTTGGGGCTTGCCATATGGGCAATAGGGTTGGGAAAATCATATAGGTGCTAGGGCTTGACATGGCCAGCCGATTGATCGGAGGGGGCCTCTCCGACCACCCCTCTAGCCCAAGAAAAGCTTAGTGGAATATTGCAAGTCATGAACTGCTCAGCCACCTGGGTTCTATCTTTAGCATCACGGGTCGCCACCCACGGCCAACAGGTGGCCCCATTGGGGGAGTCTTACCCTCTGAAGAGGTGGCAGTTGGGTGCATTCTAATGCCCAGCCTTCTTACAATGCTGGAATGCATGAGTTAATATTACAGAAAAGAATATTGAGAATCGTATTGGGGCCAAGACATCTCCCTGCTTAACCGTTATCTATTGGTATTTCATCCGACAATCTACCACCATGGCAATTCTAGCTTTCATACCATTGTGCAACTGCTTTGAGTATATTCACAAATATTGGTGGGCACCCCAATTTTATTTATTATCATTACACTCCATGCAAGTTTTTCATACTTGCTTTAGCTGGTGGTCTTTCTCTGAAAGTTTAAGTGACAACAAGTTTCATCAATTCTCCAGGACTCTTCTGAGTTCTTTGTATGTGACAGCAATCACACTGGTTCAATTGAGATGGCTCCACCAGCAAATTCACTTGAATTCATGCAAGGAGTAACAAGTGAATATGCCTGCATATCCCAGTCAGGGGAAGAAGATGCCTTTGTTTTCCACAGATTTTCCACTAACTCAAAGGCAAGTACATCAAAAGCAGTTGATTCTTGATAATGATGGAGACACCCTTTGGATTTTCACCAGAGCCCCTTTGGCCAGGTGGTGGCCCTAATACCACTGGATGCCAGACCTTACGACTTTGGGTGACCCTACCTGCTTCTGAGTATTCTAGCCGATCTCACCAATGCTGTTGTGTGGATAGTCAATTCTTTCTATGATTACCAATTCCTCCAGTCTGTTTTTTAAACTCTTGGCTAATTGAGATATATGGGCTTAGAAGGCAGTGGCCGAGGGTTTTTATGTCCTAGGAATTTCTATCTGATGGTGAGGTTTCAGTTCTGGATGTCTGGAGAATCTGGAGCACCCCTTCATCACCATTGCCCCCTGGTCCACTTTTACCCGGAGTGATAGTACCTGTTAGGGTCCCATCTATGGGTTAAATAGAAAAATGTGTTTATAAAAAAAATTGATTATCCATTAAGAATGAATTTATATCAAACTTTGTTTGCATTTAATAACCTGCCATGGTTGATATGCCATAAAACAAAACTAACAAACCTACTATTTACACATAGCTGGAGGATGAATAGTTGGATCCATACCTTTCCCAAGGGTATTAGTACCATATAATATAACAGAAAATTTAGTTCTAACAATTTATTAATGCACATGAAGTTAAATAAATCATATATAAAAAAGAATAAGATGTGGCATTAAATAACCCACAACTGTTGTTATGCCATTAAACCAAACAAGCACTCAACCACCATTGTTAACCTTGACAAGAACCAATAAGAAGACCTCTATTGTTATTATTAATTACCAATCAGTATGTCTTTTCCCCTTTTTTTTTTCCATTTCGATTTCTCCATTTTTTAGCAGAAAACAGATTTTAACTAACCAAGTGTTAAGCTGTGTTAATTATTATTCTATGTTACAGTTGCCTTTGACCAGGTTTGAACCTGCAGCCTAGAGATAACTGTCATTTAGAACTGTATTAACTCAACGCCTATATACACTACGTCACATGGTCCAAATGGACACATAAACAACAAAGATGAGAACAATAACCCAAATAATACAAATTATCAACCTTCCTCTAAAAAAAATCAGAGAAATAAGTGTTGATATATGAGTAAACCTAACAACCAGCCAACCACCATTGTTAACCTTGACAAGAACCAATAAGAAGATCCTTAATGTAATAATTAATTACCAGTCGGTATCTCTTTCCCGCTTTTTTCCCCCCGTTTAGATTTCTCCATTTTTTTAGCAGAAAACATTGACTTCAACTCACTACCAAAATGGAAACTACATTTGTCTTAATTCCCCACGGATTTCAGAATAACACCGAAACCCGTAAGTTAGCATTTTTTTTGTTTTTTACTAGTTAGAACTTTTTAAAGCGTTAATTGTTGCACTCGAGTTCGGTGTGTTCACCTCTTGCTTGTACCAATTACCAACAACTTAAGACGGGACGACATTTTTACAACAGAGTTCGGCTTTAAATTATACAGTCAGTTACAATTATCATCTCAGACGGAATAACATTTATTCTATTTCCTACCACATAGTGTTGATAATGAGTTTCATTTGGGAGTCATTGGGGAGCTATGAAATGGACAGGGGGGTAGGGTACCTGTCATCTCCCCCAAATAAAAAAAAAACCAAATTTTGACTTTTGGGGTTGGATGCATAAGGTAGAATTCTTTTTGTAGAAATTCACAATAAAATCTTATCTTCATCAAGTTGTGCCAATAGTCTACTTATTTCAAAGACTTACCATTTAAAGCCCTATTGGCTGAGGCTTTAGAATAAGTGGCCCTATTTGGGGGAGCCTTACCCCTCTGCAGACGTGCGGTCAGTGTATTCTAAAGCTCCAGATTACAGGGCTTTCTTATCAGTGGTGGAGTCTGATGGTCATTCTGCTCTGTCTTTGTGCGTTACGCTTTTCTGGACACTTTTAAACTTCACTGTCCACTCATACACATTTGAGTAATCTTCAACTTGTTCTTCGTAAATTCCTACCATAGAATAAACTGAACCCTCATTTTATGTCCGTGTTTTTGCAGTAAATGTTTTATTTTTCTTGCACCCGTTATTTTTCAATACTAAATATATTTTATTTCTTTATTTCATTATTCACTTCAATGTGTATATCCTAAAAGTTTTTATTTTGTGAGAATGGTTAGTTTTAAAGTGGGGGTTCGTTTTTACACTTCAACTTTTTACTCGTAAATTCCTACCATAAAATTAGGCTTGGCTCAGATAATGCCTAAGCCTAATTTTATGGTAGGGATTTACGAGTAAAAAGTTGAAGCGTCAGATTTTAATCATTGTCGATAAAAAAAAAAATTACGGTCATAAAAGGAGGATCCAATTTATGCCTAAATTGTAAAATGAGCCCCCACTTTAAAACTAACCATTCTCACAAAATAAAAACTTTTAGAATATACACATTGAAATGAATATTAAAATAAAGAAAATATATTCAGTATTGTAAAATAACAGGTGCAAGAAAAATAAAATATTTATTACAAAAACACGGACATAAAATGAGGGTTCAGTTTATTTTATGGTAGGAATTTACGAGGAACAAGTTAAGGATTACTGACATTTCTATGCACAAACTAGAATCTAGCTTTGTACCTACCTATTCAGTCTTAAAGAAAACACAAACCATTGTTGTATACTCTCTTTCCTTACTTTCTTACTTCTATTCTTCTTCTGTTCATCTTTTCTATCTTACGTTCTTCTTCTAGCATCTGGAGGACTTTGTCTTGGGGACCTCGTGTCTGGTCTTCCATTGGGGATTTCTCTTTATCAGAAGCCTTGTGTCATTGGTAGTTTTTAGATAATAACACAAGACTTCGATTTACTTAGATCATATTTTATTCTGAAATCCCCACCAGACTACCTGCGCAGATTAAGTCAGCAGCGTGCATAACACGACTGACCACCATCATGGTTTTGGCCGATCTAACTAAAATCTCTTTCTAATCTAAACCGGAAGAGGGTCTTCGCCACCGACTCTCACGGTATCCACCGGAAGGAGGATGAGGACTGAGGTCAAGCCTTGTCATTCAATCCTTCAAGGCCGCCGGCTGAACTTATAACAGCCATTTTGGTTTCTACACTACTGTACATAAGTATTAGGAATCTAATAATTATGTAACACCATCTCACAAGTGAAGTGCAATGGCGGATTGGTCTGGCTTCTGCATCTTTTGGCATCTTACAGAGTGTTCATGAACAGAGATCTCACCATCAATACCAAGATCTCTGTATATAAAGCTGTATGCCTATCCATACTCTTACATGAAAGTGGGTCATGGGTGTTATATCACAGACACCTGAAAAACTGGAGGCATTCCACATCAACTGCCTCTAACGTATACTAGGTATAAAGTGGTGGCACAACATCCCCCACTTAGAAATTAGAAGCAGAGCATGCATTAACCCAATTGATACCATCCTATCGCAATGCAAACTGTGATGTTTGGGTTATTCCATCTGCATGCCTGCAGACAGACTCCTCCGTAATATACCTTACAGTGAACTCACAGATAGCACGCATAAGACAAAAGCCCCCCCAAAAGTGGGTCAAAGACCATATTAAGACAATGCTGAAGAAATTTACCCTCACACATTCAAATATGGAAGATCTAGCCTCCAACAGACAGGGTTGGTGAGATGCCTGCAGCACAGGAGCTAAGCAGCTCAATATCTATATTGGTGAGACTGCAGACCGGCGACGTCTTCATCGTAATGAATAACCAAATGTAGATGGGAATTTCCCCTGCAATGTGTGTGACCACATCTGCCGGTCCAGAATTGGACTAATAAGCTACTAGAGGTCCATAACTCTTGAAGAGATGGAATTGATGTCATTGTCATCTGCGACGGACTTCCAAAAAGAAAGAAAGAAGATTCATCTTATTACAATATGTATGCATATTTATTCGAACAGGAAAAATTTATTCTAAAATTGGACATTATTTTCTGAACAACCAAATAGTTTTTGTAATTCTATTCCAGATCCACTTGTGCTCGAAATAACTTCGGAAAGTTTGGAAACACACAGCACGCTGCTCAGAGGCGACACGGATCATTAATCAAGATATTTCCTCGGTCAGTGTTTGAGCCGCTGTGATTTATTGCAATTTCGAATGATGCGCAAAGTAGGGGTCAGTTTTATCCTGGACGTTGCTACATATTCTAATGAAATATTGACAGAGCAAAACACGTCAAAGTTGTTGCAATAAAAGTGAACTGTTAAGTTAAGCATTCTAGGTTCAATCCTTCCCAGGTAAAACAATAAAATACAGTGGTACCTTGAGTACAAGTTTGATTCATTCCACTCATAACTCAATTTCCTCGTATATCAATTAGTTTTCCCCATTACAATAAAACTGAAATGCTATTTAATCTGTTCCAGTCCACCAAGTGGTACCTTGACTTACAAGTTTAATTTGTTCCATTCACAACTCAATTTCCTCGTATATCAAATTAGTTTTCCCATTACAATAAACTGAAATGCCATTAATCCATTCCAGTCCACCAAGTGGTACCTTGACTTACAAGTTTAATTTGTTCCATTCACAACTCAATTCCTCGTATATCAAATTAGTTTTTCCCCATTACAATAAACTGAAATGCCATTAATCCATTCCAGTCCACCAAGTGGTACCTTGACTTACAAGTTTAATTTGTTCCATTCACAACTCAATTTCTTCGTATATCAAATTAGTTTTCCCCATTACAATAAACTGAAATGCATAACCATTCCAGTCCACCAAGTGGTACCTTGACTTACAGGTTTAATTTGTCCATTCACAAACTCATTTCCTCGTATATCAAATTAGTTTTCCCCATTACAATAAACTGAAATGCCATTAATCATTCCAGTCCACCAAGTGGTACCTTGACTTGCAAGTTTAATTTGTTCCACTCGCAACTCAATTTCCTCGTATATCAAATCCGTTTTCCCCATGGAAATAAACTGAAATGCCATTAATCCATTCTAGACCAACCCAGAAAAACACCATAATTTTTTTGTTGTTCTTTAAATTAGAAAAATAGCTCTATATTTTATAAAAACAAAACCATAATAAAATAGACTGTCGCTAAATAAGGGGATATATTAAAAAGGCCTTGTCTTTGGGGGATGGTTTGATGTGTGAGAATAACACAAGATTCCATAATTCTACGTGGTGTTCTATTACATCAAACCATCCCCCAAATACAAGGCTTTTTTAATATATTCCCTTATTTAGCGACACTTGTACTCAGAAATCATAAAATCCCCTTCACATAATCATTTCTGACATATACTTCCTAACAAATTTAAATTTCACATTATCCCAATAAACCTTTACACCATTCATATTTTTTACATTAAAAAGTAATTTATAAAAAAAAATTTTTTTAAATAGTTGAAAAAATATTTTTCTGAAAATGTCTGTTGCAGGCTGATCATGAACGGGTTAAAACTTTTCCTGTTTGAAAAAGAGAATTTTTCTACTTTTGAATTGGAAATATGTCTTCTTTCAAAAACTGTTACACTAAAGATATACAATTATATCATATTATAAAACAAACAAAAAATATCTAGGTGTAACAAGATTTTCACACTACCCTGTAAATTTAACACCTCCATCATTCAGCCAACACTGACAGAGAACAAATGTTTTGATTGGCTAATATAAACCAATCACTGCCCTTCTAAGATATCTCACAATGGTTCCAGATTTGTGCCAATTTCAAGAATTCTTTCTCTTTCATCGTTAGACAACGCCAATAAAGTTGAGGAAATTAAGTTAGCAATGATGGGCGATCTTACACCCACTAAGTTGTTAACGGCTAAGTCAACCAACCTTACACACCCAGTGTGTCTAACGAGATGAACTACACTTTATCTTCCGGGATGAGAGAATAACACAGCCTTTAATACAAACAGATTTTACTCTGTTATCCAAGAATAAAAATGATTCATACACCCACGTTGTCCATTAAAGAAAGATTAGTTGGTTGGTTTATTTGTAAGTTGGATTTTATGGCATGTCAACCTCTGTTGGGTTATTTTATGCTGAAGATATTTTGTTTTACTCATTCTTGATGGGTATTCAAAATCTATTTATGTAAACTCTTTTTTTTTTCTCAACATTTTTTAAACTCCCTAACAGGTAGTACCAGCCCCGGGTCAGAGTGAACCTGGGATTAATGATGATAAAGGGGTACTCCACATTCTCCAAAATTTTAGAATTGGTATGATTTTACGGCATGTCAATCATTGTTGGGTTATTTTATGCCGAAGACATTTTGTTTTATTCATTCTTGGTGGGTATTTAAACTCTTTTTTCAAACAATTTTTTTACTCATTTTTTTTCTATTCAACAGATAGATGGGACCTTAACAGGTAGTACTACTCTGAGTCAGAGCTGACCTTGGAGTAATGGTGATAAAGGGGTACTCCACATTCCCCAAATTTCTAGAATTGGTTGGATTTTATGGCATGTAAACATGTGTTGGGTTATTTTATGACAAAGACATTTTGTTTTATTCATTCTTGATGGGTATTCAAAATCTTTTTCATTTAAACTCTTTTTTTCTAAACATTTTTAAACTCATTTTTATCTTTTTACCCCATAGATGGAACCCTGACAAGTAGTTTAACCCATAAACTTGAGGAAATTAGAAATGTTCTTTTTTCTAGACAGCTGACATCTTGCATCGCACTCAACTTCAAACTGATATGTCATCATAAAATCCAGCCAACGAACCATCCGTGTATAACATTAACATGCAGTCTCGTACAATTTTCTGTTCCCTAAATCCCAAAAATTAGCCCCGCCCCCTTGCATCCCTAACCGCACTCAACTTCTAACTGATATGTCACTTGCGCTTGTCTTTGGGTCCAATTATCTTGGCACCCTGTGATTGATATATTTTTCTTAAGAGATGGGCAAAAAGAGTACAGGCAGCACAATACAGGTTCCACTCGATGTGATTGAGTTCCGCCTGAAAGCAGTAATCCCCAAAGAGGATTAAAGTCAGATTTGAAAAGGATTTCATAAAGTGGAGCATCAAATTAAAACACCTTCCCCCCACCCCGATCGATCAAATAATCAATAACCCATTCATTTTGCCCCAAAATTTAATTAACACTTTTCCCGCGGTGACAGCCACACGTATGGAAGTGACACGTCGTCGTCACGGTAAGATAGAATGTTTAAGTCTGTATTTAAAATTTGGTTTTTGAAATTCGTGCAAATATTCTTGAATTAAATCACTATCAACCCTGTGATCGATTGTTCCGAAAAGAATACCGTCGTTATATATGAAAGCTTTCTAAAAAATATTTTCTCTTCATAAGCAGCTTTGTAGGTTGGGGATTTAGAATACACCGACTGCACCTCTGCATAGTGGTAAGACGGCCCTCTCAGTGGGGCCACCTGTTGGCCATAAGGTGGCAACCCGTGATGCTTAAGGATGGAATCCTGGTGGTTGAGCAGTTCATGACATGCAACACTCTACTTAAGCCCTTACTTAGGCTAGACTGGTAGTCGGAGAGGCTCCCTCCTGCTCATATCAAGGTCCTAGCTCCTATATGATTGTCCCAACGCTATTACCCCTATGACAATCCCCAACTAAATATATATTGATGCTAGAAGGTGGTGGCTGAGGGTCTTATGACGTTAAACTATCTGATGGCGAAGTTACAGTTAGAGCCCTGGGGAATGTGGAGTACCCCTTCATCACCATTACTCCCAGATCCACTCTGAAACGGAGTGGTAGTACCTGTTAGGGTCCCATCTACAGGTAGAATAGAACAAAATGCATTCCTATAGTAAAAATTCATTTTCCAATGCATTCCTATAGTAAAAATTCATTTTCCAATGCATTCCTATAGTAAAAATTCTTTTTCCAATGCATTCCTATAGTAAAAATTCTTTTTCCAATGCATTCCTATAGTAAATTCTTTTTCCAATGCATTCCTATAGTAAAAATCATTGTCCAACGCATTCCTATAGTAAAATCATTTCCCAACGCATTCCTATAGTAAAAAATTCCTTAGTAAAAATCATTCCATGGCATTCCTATAGTAAAATCATGTGCATTCCTAATAAAAATCATTGTCCAATCATTCCTATAGTAAAAATCCTTTTCCAATGCATTCCTATGTAAAAATCATTGTCCAATGCATTCCTATAGTAAAATCACTTTCCAATACATTCCTATAGTAAAAATCATTTTCCAATGCATTCCTATAGTAAAGAATCATTGTCCAATGCATCCCTATAGTAAAAAATCATTTTCCAATGCATTCCTATAGTAAACATCATTTTTCATTAAGACCAATTCATCATTCAGATTACTTAAAAACATTTTTTCTCTCACATTTTGCTTTGAAGAGACACCAGATCACAGGTGATAACTTTAGCCAATTGACCCTCCCCTCCCTTCTCCCTTCATACTTCATCATTTGGCAAATGCTCACATCTTCTCTCGGTCAAGATCTCATTGCTTGTCAATAAATGCATTTATAATTACGTTCGGAACGTCATGCCACTGATCTGCGGAGATTTCGCAAGAGCACACAAGGCAGGTTGTAATCGAAAGTA
>CM042178.1:53140758-53200758 GCA_023376005.1 Doryteuthis pealeii | reverse complement strand
CCCAATGGGGCCACCTGTTGGCCATGGGTGGCAACCCGTGATGCTTAAGGATAGAACCCAAGTGGCTGAGCAGTCTATGACTTGCAATATTCCACTTTAGGCTTTTCTTGGGCTAGACCGGCAGTCAGAGAGGCCCCCTCTGATCAATCAGCTGGCCACATCAAGCCCTAGAACCTATATGATTGCCCCAACCCTATTGTCCTTATGGCCAGCTCCAATCCTTCTTACCATGTGGGTGCTAGAAGGCGGTGGCTGATGGTCTACATGTCCTGGAAATGATATTAAACTATCTGATGGTGAGGTTCCAGTTTTGGAGGTTTGGGGAATGTGGAGCACCCCTTCATCACCATTGCTCCCTGGTCCACTCTAACCCGGAGTGGTAGTACCTGTTATGGTCCCATCTATGGGTTGAATAAAAAAATATGAGTTTATGAACAAAATTGTATTATCTATTAAGAATGAATTTATTTCACAACTTTGTCAGCATTAAATGACCCACTGAGGTTGATATGCCGTAAAATAAAACAAACCAAACCAAACCAATATAATTATAAGTAAAGAGTGGTCAGCATTATCGATAGAATATATATATCTAAGGTGGTGTAGTGAAGATACACTGTCAACAATATTTGGTGACTTTCAGTTTCTCACTTATATGATTTTCAAACAAATTTTGGCTTGTTCAATTAGACACATAGCCTAGTGGATAAAGTAGTTAGGTTAGGACAGTTCAAAATGACAGTTATCTCTAGACTGCAGGTTCAATCCTGGTCAGGGGCAGCAGTAACATAGAATAATAATTAACACAGCTTAACACCTGTACCCCAGCTATGGTTAGTGGAATGAGAACAGGATACCCCCCGTGGACTGAATAAAGGGTTAGGTTCAAAGTTCCATGATGGCTACCGATTACGACAAGAAGGTTCCCTAGTCCAAAAAGAAGGTTCCCAAGAAAGTTCCCGAGTCCGACAAGAAATACCTGACGAAGGCTGGAGGACATATCAGCCGAAACATTGTACAGATAACAATGAACATGAATATAATATTCTGAATAATCCAAATAATACTAAATTTTTTTTTTTTTTATAAATGTTTTATGTGCGTTAAAATTGGCTTCAAATTTGTTTCATTTTTATTTTAAGAAAACAAAACAATTCCATTTTTTTAAAATTTAACCACAGATGATTTCATATTAATATTTGCCTGTCACGGACTGGTCTTTTGAGTCATATGCAGTCCCATGGTGACAAACGACCACATGAAAAACCTGTGCATGTATGAATCAAAGTTGGGGGTCTCACATGTATTTTATGTGATAGGACATGTAAAAGCAAAGCTGGACTTCTGAGCCATTTGCATGCTCACAACCAAACTTTGTAGAAGTGACCTTCTTCTGGGAAGAAGTGACAACCACCACACACACACACACACACACACACACACATATATATATTTTAAATATGTGTATTTGGGCAGCATTTTTTCATTTATGCATATTGAATTAAACAAAAGACACATTTCCTCTTTAATAATTTTATTTGTGATTTTTTCCAGTTGGCTGGCCAACTTTTAAATATTTGGGTAGAATTTGTGGATTAGTCCACCAAAGTTCATAAAACAATACAAACCATCGTTAAACAAAATTAATTTCCAATGCAGTACACACATTTTAAAATACCCATAGCACCTTTCTCATCAATTCTCCTCCTTCCAGCCTCCACATCCATTAATATAATTTGAAAAACTAGAACACATCACCCCTGATGATGGCACTTCGAAGTACCGAAAGTACTCGGGACATGAACTTGGTGGACTAATCCATGAATTCCACCCAAATATTAAAAAGTTGGCCAGAAAACTTGAAAAAAATCACAAATAAAATTGTTAAACAGGAAATGTGTCTTTTGTTTAATTCAACATGCATATATAATATATATATATATGAGAAGTCACGTGCACAGTACCGAGATACATACACATACTCACATTCACACACATGTAAACACACTCATACATTTATATGTATACACATATAGTCATATACACAACTCCCATGAACCTTCCCTCACATATATAAGAGCATTAAAAAAATAACCCACCTCATAGATGTTCTTCACGGAACAAATGGACATGCTACTACTAACACACTCGTCTACCCGGATTTTAATAGCATGTCAAACCCTCAAAAACACTTCAATTTTATAGTTCTTCTATAATGCTCCCTTTCAAAAAATCTATAAACAATTTCTTCAAATAAGAAATTTTCTCCTGATGTTGACCAAAGATCGAAACTAGTTGAGAATAAACAACATACAAGAAATATTCCTGATTGTCTTATTACTTTTTGTTCATACTATATATATATATATATATATATAGTGATAATTTACTTTGCTATAATTATAAGTAAAGAGTGCTCAACATCATTAATAGAGTATATATATATCTAAGTTGGTGAAGTGAAGATATGGTCTCAACGATATTTGGTAACTGTTAGTTTAACTCACCAATACAATTTTCTAACCAACTTTGGGTAGGTTTTTATGTTTTTTTTATGTGCATTAAAATTAACATCAAAACTGTTTCATTTTTATTTGAAAAAAAAAAAAATTCCATTTTTTAAAAATTTAACCGCAGATGATTCCATATTAATACTGTTTATTAAATTTTTAACCTAAACCTGTAATTTCCACTCCCCAACCCCCCAGCTGAAATATCAAATATTTGTGCCACAATTTCAAACATTCATCTTAAATGTTAACCAACTAATCTCACTGCCCCTAGGATCTAACTTCCTATACCGACAATTCCGACTCGGAGTCATCGGCAATGTTCTTCCTCTTGATCATCCAAGATATCTCGCATCCCTGACATCTCGAAGCTAAATTGAAAATTTAATCTAATCGTTACGCAATCAGGTTATGTTAGTTAAAATCAAATCTCAGTTATCCGATGATTGCAATGAAAAAAAATTTTTTTAAAAGAAAAAGAAAAAAATAAATTTTTTTCAAGAACGAAAAGCTTAAAGAGCTAAAATGCAAAAGATGCAAATAATGAGGTATTTAACGTAGCCAGAAGGAAAAAAAACAAAAAAGAAAAAAAAAGAAAAAAAGAACTTTCTAGAAATCCATTTATAAAAATGCAGAGTGGAAATTTAAATAATCCCGAGCAAGACGGAGCCATCTTAGCCGGTCAGAAATGTATTAATAGAAAGTTATCATACCCCCATAGCCATTTTTTCATATTGTTACAAAATCTTCTTCCACTATGCTACAAAACAATCATTTTTTATTTGCAAAAGTTAAGAAACATTCTGATGCCTAGGTGGGTGGGAAGGGAACTGGGTTTCATCCAGGAAGTCATTTTCTCCTCCTCCCCTTATGAGGGATAAAAAAAAAAAAAGGAAGTTCCAATGCGTTCCTATAGTAGAAATCCTTTTCAAATGGATTTCTATTAATAAAAAATAATTTTCCAATGCATTCCTATAGTAAAAATCATTCCAATGCATTCCTATAGTAAAAATCATTGTCTATTGCATTCCTATAGTAAAAATCATTGTTTATTGCATTCCTATAGTAAAAATCATTGTCCATTGCATTCCTATAGTAAAAATCATTGTCCAATGCATTTTTATAGTAAAAATCATTGTCCAATGCATTCCTATAGTAAGAAATCATTTTCCAATGCATTCCTATAGTAAGAATCATTGTCCAATGCATTCTCATAGTAAAATCATTTTCCAATGTATTCCTATAGTAAAAATCATTGTCCAATGCATTCCTATAGTAAAAATCATTGTCCAATGCATTCCTATAGTAAAAATAATTTTCCAATGCATTCCTATAGTAAAAATCATTGTCCAATGCATTTTTATAGTAAAAATCAATTTAAAATGCATGCCTACAACATTGTATTTTAAAACTGTATATATTAGTATTACTCCCTTTGAGAAATAGAGAAAGAATACCATCAATAAGTGTGTGATGCTGATTTTTTAAAGGTATTTATATATATATATATATATATATATTATATATATATATATATATATATATATATATATATATATATATATATATATATATATATATATATATATATATAGGAAGCACGCGGTGTAATGGTTAAAGTCATGGGAAATGGACTCATCGCCCCGAGTTCAAATCCTGGACATGGTAATTGCATTTCACTTAGCGCTAATACCCTTGGGAAAGGTATGAATCCTACTCTCCCTCCAGCTATGGGCAAATAGTAGGGCAGACTGGGTTGTTTAACCTTGGTTAGGCAACCGGTCTAGGAGAAGGAAAACTCTGAATTCAAACCTGTTGAACTCCGCTTAAGAAATTGTCCTTGTGTCGCATCCTGCTCATACGGAGGGGTTGGTAAATATATATATATATATATATATATATATATATATATATATATATATATATATTTATGCCATATATAAATATTTTTATATTATTTACATTATGATCAAGGGGCTGGGTTAGCTTAGTCGGTAGGGCGTTGGTAGTTCGATACTGGTCCTCGCCAACTCAGTGTATGAGTAGCACAGGGATCTGTGCAGTAAAGTAAGGAGCTGATGGTAGGTGTGGCGCTCCACCTCAGATGCTAAAATAAGTGAAAAGGGGATAGACTCCCTTGCTGATTGGTCGATGCCGACTTTAGGCCACCCCAACGACTTTACTTTCTTTTATATATAAGAGAGAGAGAGAGAGAGAGAGAGAGAGAGAGAGAGAGAGTTGGAAAGATATGGAGAATTAAGACAAAAATAAAATTACAATCAGAAAAACAAAAATAGATAATTTAATTTTGTTTGGTTCATTTTATCTCACCCCTTTTCTCTCCGTTGGGAAAAATAAGTGGAAAGAAATTATCTTTTTTGATCTTTTTTTTCTTTCTCCAATCAAATATGTCTGAGTTTTTTTTTTTTTCTTTTTTTCTTTTTTATATCTATTTTCAATTTAAAGAAAAAAAAATTATCCATTTTTTTAATTCCTTTTTTACTCCAAAATTAAATCTATATTTTTTTTTCTCTTTTGTTAATAATCAAATATTTAAGAAAAAAAAAATATTGATATATTACTGTATTACCGTTGGGACACTTCAGTTATCAGGGGCAAGCATTAACCCCTACCTTGACAACAGACTTCTTTCAATGCCACTATTTGGAACAACATCATTAGACCATCCTCTCTGTATAAACCTGGTGGCTGAGCAGTCCATGATATGCATCATTCCACTTTGGCTCTTACTTAGGCTAAAGAGAGCCCCCTCTGGCCAACTGATGGGTCACGTCAAGCCCTAGCACCTATTATCCTAGCCCTATTGCCCTTATGGCAAGCCCCAATGCTTTTTATCATATACTAGCAAATATATGCACCCTCCGGGTGCAAGTATTTAAGTTTTGATATAATAAAATATCATATTAAATTAGAAAGGCTAATGAAACTGACTAAGAATGCAGATAAAAAGATCTGCAACAGGGGGGGTATAATCGAAAAATAGAACAACTTTGAAACTAACTATTCCATCATTTTCCATTACTCCCCTCTTTCATTGGTAAATTTTCATAATTTAACTATTTAGTTAAAATAGGAAGTTAAGGATAATATTACAGTTATTTCTTCTTGTAAATAAATTTCTTTTAAGATTTATCCACGAGATTTTTGTTTATATTTCTTAAGATAAAACCAAACAATTAGAAATCAATAATACCAAGCACATATTTATTAAAATAAAATTTTAAATATCAATATGCAAATTAGCCTTCTCGTTCAAACTGTAAACCGCTATTTGGTTGTATATATAAATACAATTGCATGTTATTAGTACGTAGATATGGTCAACAGTATTAATAATGTAATACAATTTTTATTAATAACTGAAGGTTTAAAAGAATGAAATCATGGAGAATTTGACATAAATAATTAAGGGAATTGTGACTTTAGTAGTAATATAGTTTTGGTTACAGATAGAAAAACACACAATCTCCATTATAATAAGATGTGCTAGAAGGTGGTGGCTGAGGGTCTTCACATAAGCCATTGATATTGCATCCTGGAAACAATGAATATTCTAATTACTCTAAAATATCAGATTCATGTAAGCCATTTAACTGATTGGCTACTTTATGCCACTCATTTAAAAAAAAAAAAACAACTATCTATATATTACTGTATTACCTATGGGACACCTCAATCGTCAGGGAATAGCACAAACACTCACCTTGGCAGACTTTTCAATGCCACTATTTTGAACAATATCATTAGACCATCCTCTTTGTATAAGCCATAAACAACTTTTATTTCAATTAGATCACCTCTCATTCTTCTTTCTAATAGTTAATCCTAATTTCTCCAACATCCTCCTGTAACTATAGGGTAATTCCATGTCAAATCATCCAGAAAAAAGCAAAATTGTCACCCCCCGCTTCAATTTTTCTGAAATGTTGTCCAAGTGTGGATTGTGTTAAAGTTAGACAATACCCAAAATTTGAGATTCCAATTACAAGAATTGGCTAAGTGATATCAATTTTTAGCTCTCCAAAAAATGACGATTTTTTGTAATCTATTTTTGTTTGTAAAAAGAGTTCTAGAGCTCCCCTACTCCTAAAAATTGGTTCATAAAAGTATTTTCTCAAAAGAATCCAAAACTGCTATCAGAAAAGTTTTAAAGTTAACCAGTTTTAAGTTATTGAGGATTTCTGATTGTGTCATAGCAAGATCAATATCCCAATGTGGCATTCCATCTAGGACAAAAGATTTTAATTAGATCACCTCATATTATTCTTTCTAGTTTATCCTAAATTCCTCTATTTTTTGCTAAGTGGTCCTTTCTGATAATTCCCAAAAATGCCCTCTTAGATCCTTCTTCTTACCATTATTTCTGTGATCGTCCAATTCAATTTAAAAATGTAATTGAAATATGATGTTGATTGACTGAATTAGTCACCTCATTTATATTGTTTTGTTTTAATTGTAAATTATTGAATTAAAATTTCTTACTAAATTGTTATACATTTATGTGGGGCATCCAATGAGGATCTAACCTGTGATAAATAATAATGGATCTGCAAAAGACTAACTTTTTAAAAATTCCCCCTCTACCCAGGTGACGCCAGATAGATACATTAATGACTAAAAGTGGCTATCTACAGATCAAATTTTGCTCAGTGATTCTTTCTGATAATTCCCAAAAATGCCCTCTTAGATTATTCTTCTTACCATTATTTCTGAGATCACCCAATTTGATCTGAAGAATTTCCAAGCTATTGCTCTTCTTGATCTGATTAGGCAATTTATTCCAATAAGAAATATATTACTCTAGAAACAAAAAAATCCAATTGACTTAATTTTCAAAATCTACCTTGACAGTAAGTTTTCAGTTTCGAGAAGAAATATTCAAAAAGTGTCTACCATAATTAGTAATTCCATTTATCATAATGAAAGTTTCAATTAGATTACCTCTCATTCTTCTCTCTAGTAATTAATTATAATAATTATAATCTTACTATAACTACATATAATCTTTAATATTTAATTTACTATTTAAAGGTGTTGATAAATTGTCCTACAATTGCTCACTGGATGTACAGATGAGGCTTATGCAACTCTCTAAGCATGGACCAACTGATGAGGATTATACAATTCTTTAACACGAATCAGTTGACAAATATTAAAACTGAGATTACATCTTCCTATTTCAAGAAAGGATCAAACTTTATGCCACAAGGGATTTCCAGTGTAACACTGCTTTCATCTACAGCCCTGAAATGGACACAAGAATCGTAAAAAAGACAAAAAAAAATCTCTGTATATGTTTTATAGACACTATTAATATATCTACAGATCAAATTTTGCTAAAGCCCTAGCACCTATATGATTTTCCGAACCCTATTGCCCTTATGAAAAGCCCCATCCTCTTTTTATCATATGGGTGCTAGAAGGCTGTGACTGAGGGTCTACATGTCCTGGGAATGACATTAAACTATCTGATGGTGAGGTTCCAGTTCTGGAGGTTTGGAGAATGTGGAGGATCCCTTCATCACCATTGCTCCCTGTTCCACTCTGACCCGGAGTGGTAGTACCTGTTAGGATCCCATCTATGGGTTAAATAGAAAAGTGTATTCATAAAAAAAATTGTATTATCCATTAAGAATTGATTTATTTCAAAATTTAATCAGCATTAAATGACACATTGAGGTTGATATGCCGTAAAACAAAACAAACCCAAAACAAATTTTGCTCAGTGATTCTTTCTGATAATTCCCAAAAATGCCCTCTTAGATTATTCTTCTTACCATTATTTCTAAGATCACCCAAATTGATCTGAAGAATTTTCATGCTATTGCTCTTCTTGATCTGATTAGGCAATTTATTCCAATAAGAAATATATTACTCTAGAAACAAAAAAATCCAATTGACTTAATTTTCAAAATCTACCTTGACAGTAATTTTCCAGTTTGAGAAAAAGTATTTTAAAAAATGTTTACCATAATTAGAAATTCCATTTATTATTTTGAAAGTTTCAATTAGATCACCTCTAATTCTTCTTTCTAGTAAAATAGTTAATCCTGAATTCTCCAATCCTTTTTCGTTCTTACTCATTTGTTCCCAAGATATATTACTCTATTAGCAAACAAATCCAATTAGTTAATTAATTGTTGAATTCTTCCTTGACTGAAGACTTGATACCAATCATCTCTGAGTTAACTGGAACTAAAATCCTTTTTTGAGATTTTATTTTATGTATTAGCAGAACCCATGTGCCAAAACTGGTACTTCACCACCAGATAGGAATTTTTCAGTTCTACAAGGGCTGTTTTAAAGGCTCATATCTCAACCAATTCTTAGAATAGAGCACTTTCCTTTTCAATACTAAATTCTACGCATAAAAATCTACAAGAAATATCTCAACCAATTCTTAGAATAGAGCACTTTCCTTTTCAATACTAAATTCTATGCATAAAAATCTATAAGAAATATCTCAACCAATTCTTAGAATAGAGCACTTTCTTTTCACCAATGAATTCTACGCATAAAAAATCTATAAGAATATCTCAACCAATTCTTAGAATAGAGCACTATCTTTTTCACCACTAAATTCTACACATAAGAATCTATAAGAAATATCTCAACCAATTCTTAGAATAGAGCACTATCTTTTTCACCACTAAATTCTACGCATAAAAATCTATAAGAAATATCTCAACCAATTCTTAGAATAGAGCACTATCTTTTTCACCAATGAATTCTACGCATAAAAATCTATAAGAAATATCTCAACCAATTCTTAGAATAGAGCACTATCATTGTCACCAATGAATTCTACGCATAAAAATCTATAAGAAATAACTCAACCAATTCTTAGAATAGAGCACTATCTTTTTCACCAATGAATTCTACGCATAAAAATCTATAAGAAATAACTCAACCAATTCTTAGAATAGAGCACTATCTTTTTCACCAATGAATTCTACACATAAAAATCTATAAGAAATATCTCAACCAATTCTTAGAATAGAGCACTATCTGTTTCACCACTAAATTCTACGCATAAAAATCTATAAGAAATATCTCAACCAATTCTTAGAATAGAGCACTATCTTTTTCACCAATGAATTCTACGCAAAAAAAATCTATAAGAAAAACCTATAAAATCGAAGATTCCCCAAAATCAGTTTTTTTTAGGTAGCATAAGGGAAGGTCCCAACGTAAAATCTAAAAAATCGATACCTAAAGTTTTAGAATTTAACGTCATACCCAGGACATTAAGACCCTCATCCACCACCTTCTAGCACATATATGATAGAAAGGGTTGGGGCTTGCTATAAGAACATAGGACCAGGAATATCACAATTTTTTCTTAAACTCAATTTTTTTTTAACACCTTTTTTTTTTTTTAAATTGAGCAATATTTTTTTACATGTTAGTTTGCAGCACACATATAATGACTCCGAAATAAATAGTAGGCATTTGTTACCCTAAGTAAGTAAAATCAAATTCATTAAAGGATTAGAAAATAGAACAATTTGAAATGTAAACTTTAAATATGTATTAAAATAAAACAAACTATATATAGATATATAATACCAGTCATGTATTTATTAAAACTTGTTTTAAAAAACAATGAGGACTGTCTAATGCTGCATGTTCAAATTTTGAGTGTATTTATTCTATGTTATGATGATTTTGGGTAATGTGACGTAAGCAGTGACGTAATTTTTGTTACAGACAAAAACCAGAAGAGAATCTCCTTTATTAATAGAGATATATTACTATTTTATGAGTTAGATTTGGTTTACTAGATAGCAATATCTCATCTACAGAAAGTGATGTCAATATACACATAAGAAAGTCATGGACTGCTATAGACAGATTATTGATCATATGGAAATCTGATCTCTCTAAGATAAAACAAGAATTCTTCCAAA
This sequence comes from Doryteuthis pealeii, assembly GCA_023376005.1. Lineage (NCBI taxonomy): Eukaryota > Metazoa > Mollusca > Cephalopoda > Myopsida > Loliginidae > Doryteuthis > Doryteuthis pealeii. The sequence continues at coordinate 53,190,317 of CM042178.1, read as the reverse complement.
CTGTAGATGTATCAGTGATACTGTATGGCTGTACCAATTGTACTCTAATGAAAAGCTTAGGGAAAAAGTTAGATGGGAGCTACACAAGGTTACAGAAAATAGGCAAATCCAAATTAGGAATGTTTGTCTGAGATACTTGATAAATGTAGCAGTGATGAGACTAGGATTTGATGTATGTTTTTTTACTATAAAAATGCATTGGAAATTATTTTTATTATAAAAATGCATTGGTAATGATTTTTATTATAAAAATGCATTATGAATGATTTTTATAATAAAAATCTATTGGTAATGATTTTTACAATAAAAATGCATTATGAATGTTTTTAATTATAAAAATTCTTTGGATAATGATTTTTACTATAAAAAATTCTTTGGATAAGGATTTACTATAAAATGCATTGGAAATGATTTTTACTATAAAAATGCATTGGAAATTACTTTTACTATAAAAATGCATTGGAAATGATTTTTACTATAAAAATGCATTGGAAATGATTTTTACTATAAAAATGCATTGGAAATTACTTTTACTATAAAAATGCATTGGAAATGATTTTTACTATAAAAATGCATTGGAAATGATTTTTACTATAAAAATGCATTGGAAATGATTTTACTATAAAATGCATTGGAAATGATTTTACTATAAAAATGCATTGGAAATGATTTTTACTATAAAAATGCATTGGAAATGATTTGTACTATAAAAATGCATTGGAAATGATTTGTACTATAAAAATGTACTATAAAAATGCATTGGAAATGATTTGTACTATAAAAATGCATTGGAAATTATTTGTACTATAAAAATGCATTTGTAAATGATTTCTGAAATAAAAATGCATTTGGAATAGTCCCAAAGATATGTGTGTGGAGGGATAGGGATGATTCTAGATAGAGATACGTTGTGGGTGGGTGGGTGGTGGAGAAGACGAACAGGCCCGTTTAGCGAAGTCGGCTAGAAACCACAAGGTTCCTAGTTCGATACCGACCCTCGTCAAGTCAGTGTATGAGTATCACAGGGATCTGTGCAGTGAAATGAGGAACCTTGGTCTAGCGCTAGTGAAAAGGGGATAGCACCCCACAAAAGAGCAGCTGTAGGGCCACTTGCCTCCTATAATACAAATAATACATGGATGAACTTATAAGTAGACACCTACATATGGACACACCAGTGCACGCCAACCAGCAAAAATCTACATCAATCAGCTCTGTGCAAATTTTGGCGTTTAGGTGTTAAGTTTCTGACCGCCATCCTTGGCCAGTTAAAGAGGACTTAAAATAAGTAAGTCCTGAACTATAGAATCCTTTGGTAAGTGAATAAGTCCTGCGTTATGGAATCCTACGTAGTGTCAAAAAGGTCCAGTGATATAATCCTATGTTCCGTCGTCCATGAAGATCCAAGTAGTTGTGATTAGCTAAGATTAGAACAGCCGGTATAAATAACAATATCAGCAGCAGAGCACTGCCAGTGATTGGACAAGAATATGGTCACATGACTATCGCCCAGTCTATAAATAAGAGTGGGCATCTAGCACACACCTTATATCCCAGAAAAGTCAACATTAGGTCTCTTTCTGGTAAACCCAATTGTAGAAAATGGTACAGTCTCAGTAGTAAGTAAAGTAAAGTCGTCGGGGCGGCCTAATGTCAGTATCAGCCATGCAGCGAAGGAGTCTATCCCCTTTTCACTAGCGCTAGACCAAGGAGATTATTTTAGCGTCTGAGGTGGAGTGACACACCTAGCATCAGCTCCTTACTTTACCGCACAGATCCCTGTGCTACTCATAACGCTGAGTTGGCGAGGGCGGGTATCGAACTAGGAACCTTGTGGTTTCTAGCCGAACGCTCTACCGACTGAGCTAACCCGGCCCTATAATATCTCAGTAGTAGAAAGTCCAATTGTAGTCCTTGAAATCCTCAGTAGAACAAAAGTGTATTTGTAGCAGAGAATCTAGTCATAATACTTTAGGTATTAATTCCAGTTAGCAACTGATTTCAGGATAATTACCAATGACCTTAAATGCATTCTATGTTCTTTTCCATTGGATAATTCCTGCCCCTGATTTTGGCAAAGTTCATAAATATAAGAGGCGATTTCACATACACCTTATACCCATGATATTCCAACAGCATTACTTACTATAATATCAATTGATTTGTTTGAAAAATTATAGTTCCAATTAGACTGTTTACCAATCTTCTCTTGAACAAATTCCTGCAATGAAACAGTTATTCCCTTCACAATTCAATGTCATCCAATTGCATTGCCGAAATTGCCGTCATCACTGTGCACAATTCAACGTATGCACAATTTCTATGCAATTTCTAAATGATCAAATTCTAATTCATTTTAGGGTTCAAATTGGAATGTTCTAGCTAATGGCAAGTCTCAGACATTTAGGAGGCTGCGTTTATGTCACCCAAAGGAACGGCTGTTAAAATACAGATCTTGCTCACCCTTCAGGAAATCACATAAGTCAAATTGTAGATACGTATCAATTATCATTTGTGGAAGTTTGGGGTAAGATTCTACACTTGTTGCTAAAATCTTATTATAATGGAATAATGTGCGTTTTTCTGACTGTAACCGAAACTAAATCACTACTCAAGTCACAATTCCCTTAGTAATTGACGCCACATTCACCATGAATTTATCCTTATTTTAACCTCAATTATTAATAAAATTGTTTTTCATTATTTATACTGTTGACCATATCTACATGATATTTACCGCGTACCCCACTTGTACGGGTCAGGCACAAAGTCCCTATTAACGTGGGACCACCCACAAGCCAAAGCTCATGGAGTGGCAGGTGAAAAATTGCGTCGATCCCGTCGGCATTCCCCCTCAAGGGGGCGCCTCAGGCACTGGGCAATAAACCCAGCCCTGCCCCTTTAAATCAAGGGGGCAGGTGTTGCCTGGGGGGATGGCCCCCTGGGATCGACGCCATTAATTATATCAATGGTCCAGAAGCCGAAGCCACTGTTGACCATATCAACATACTAATAACATGCAATTGTATTTATATATACAACAAAATAGCGGTTTACAGTGTGAATGGGAAGGCTAATTTGCATATTGATATTAAAAATGTAATTTTAATAAATATATGCTTAGTATTATTGATTTCTAACTGTTTGGTTTTATTTTAATGAATATAAGCACAAATCTCTTCAATTAATCTTAAATGAAATCCATTAACAAGAAAAAATAACTGTCATTTTATTCTTTACTTCCTCTTTTAACTAAATACTTAAATTAGAAAAAAATAACAATGAAAGACGAGAGTGATAGAAGAGTAAGTTTCAGTTGTTCTATTTTTCGATTATATCCCCCTCTGTTTCAAATCTTTTTATCTGCATTCTTATTTAGTTTCATTAGCCTTTCTAATTTAATGCGATATTTCATTACATTAAAACTTAAATACTTGCACCCGGAGGGTGCATATATTTGCTAGTATATATAGTGTTAGGAGCCGGTTTAGCTTAGTTTGGTTTGCTTTGCTTTGTTTTACGGCATATCAACCTCAGTGGGTCATTTGCTTCGTTTTTGAGCCAAAATAATAAAGATTTGATTAATATTCGTGAAGATAATTAAAAAATAAAATTTGAATGATAACAGCATGGATTTTTTTTCATTTGATATTTTAGATAGTAGACATTAACATTTCTTTTCAGAGTAGCTGGATCAATGCAAGGTCTATTTTTTTACATAGGTATTTAAATGGGGCATCCCACGAGGATTCAACTCACGATTCAGTAATAATGGATCTACGGGACTAACTTTAAGAAATCCCCCTCTACCCAGGCGATACCGGGTAGCCGTTGCTAGTAAAGAAAAAATGAATAAATGCTTGTATTGAATAAATGCGAATGTCAGTAGGTCACATTTTGTCCACATCTATGCCTGCGTATTATAACCGTGTATTTTCCTCATTCATTACAAATAAAAAAAAATTTAAAAAATAATCAAACAAGGAACATTACCGTGGAAACTGGAAAGATTGATTCAAATTCCAAACTTACCTGCAATAAAAAAAAAAGAAAGAGAAAAAATTAAATACATTGTCTCAAATGGTTTGTTTTAAAGACATATCAACCTCAGTGGATCATTTAATGCCGATAAAGTTGTGAAATAAATTCATTCTTAATGGATAATACAATTTTTTTTATAAATACATTTTTCTATTTATCCCATAGATGGGACCCTAACAGGTACTACCACTCCGGGTCAGAGTGGACCAGGGAGCAATGGTGATGAAGGGGTGCTCTACATTTCCAAACCTCCACTTAACAAGCAGTTGATGAGGCCTGCTCAAATACTTAGATGGGTGACCATTTAAGATAAAAAGGTTGATAGATCATAAAAACAACCAAATCAAACCAAACCTTGTGTCTCTATCTAATTTAAACAAACGTTCACTGCTTATGTCACATACCCTCAGGAATTGCCTAAGTTTATTCAATGAGTGTTTAATTTATAGTCAGTCATTAATACATGAATAAAGGAACAACACCAATTTTTATTTTTTATTCTTTTTAGTCAAGTTTTGACTGTGCATTCACCGATCATCAGCAGGTGATACAGATTGAGTGACTTAGATAATTACAACAATGTGCTGAGTCGTGAGAGCCGGTATCGAACCAAGAATCTTATGGTTCCAAGCAGACACCCTACCAACTAAGCTAAACTGGCCGCCCTGTCAACTGGGGTGTTAGAATTCACCTCTGCAGAGGGGTAAGACTCCCCCAAATGGGGCCACCTGTTGCCGTGAGTGGCGACCCATGATGTTTAAGGATAGAACCCAGGTGGTTGAGCAGTCCATAACATGCAATACTCCAGTTTGGCATTTTCTGAGCTAGTCGAAGAGGCCCCCTCCAATCTATCGGCTGGTCACGTCAAGCCCTGGCACCTGTATAATTGCCCAGCCTATTGCCCTTATAGCAACCCCGGCCCTTTTATCATATGGTGCTAGAGAGCGGTGACTGAAAGTCTACGATGTCTGTGCAATGACATTAAACTCTATCTGATGGTGAGCTTCCAGTTTGGAGTTTGNCTGCTATATTTCTATTAAACGAAAAACAAAAATAATAGTGCTCTAATTGTTAAAATTTTGTATATTTTACAATAAAATTATTAAATATTTAAAAATTGGATTTGATAATTATACTTTAGAGCAAAGTATAAAATTTTTATTATTTTATATTTTGAAGTCAAATTATATATGCGTTATATTACGATATAAAATATTATATTTGATAATTATATGAAAATAATCATAACAGTCTAAATCTACGGAGTGAATATAACACATTGTGGCATTAGGAAATACAGTATAATAGCTGTTATCAACTTTATATTAAATAATTTATATTAATAATATTTTATATATTTTTATATATTACATGTGATATAAAAAAAATCTAAATATTTGAATTAATTAATTTGAATTTATAAACTGTAGAAAAGTGAAGTTATAATTAAGATAAGAAAAACATTAACTATTTGAATTTTGACAAGGCCGGGTTAGGTTCAAGAATTTGGTATAAAGCGTTAAATCGAAATTTTATCTATGATAATAAACATAGGTTTCTCTAGTTTTTGGATACCTGTTTTTGATATTCTTTTGGCGCTATGCGTGTGATGCCCTAAGCTAAGAGTTTTTTTCCAGTTGGAATTGGATCACTTGATAAAGAGTCCTGGTGTTTATTTTGGATGAAAATATTCTAGTAGTATAATCTGTAGATCTGTCCTAAGTATTGGTAAAAGGTCCTGTGTAATGTATATCTGTAAGATACCATTCTCAATGAGTGCTAAGTTTAGAATAATTATGAAATCCAAATTTGTGGGGGGGGTAAAGTATTTGTCTGCTCTAAGTCAACAAATGTAATATGTTGAGCTATATTGAATTAAGTGTCTAGCTAGGACTTATAACTTCTGTGACCATGGCAAGTCTATAAATCAATTCAAGAAACGCATGGTTGGGTAAATGATTATGAAGCTACTATTTTATTAAACGTTATATACATAAAAATAACTATCTAAGCAATTACCATGGCCTCCTTGCCTTAAACTTGGAGCGTATGAGTAGGACACAAAATCTTGATCTTGTGGTTGGTTAATGAAGTAGAGAGCTGGATTGGTAGGTGTAGGCACTCCACCCTCAGAAGATAAAATAAATACATCCTTTGGATATCATATGACGCTAGTGAATATAATAGGGGATAGACTCCCTCATGCTGATTTGTCTAGATACAACTTATTTATATTTTGAGAACTTTTTTAGTGCCACTTCTATACAGATCTTATTACTTTTATTATTAAATAAGGATATAATAATTACTATTCTCTTTAATGATAGGAAACTACGATATTAATATACACATAATTACCTTTTCAATATACAGAATTATGAGGCGGGAACCTTTCCATGGGAATTATTACTATGAAAGACTAATGTTCCGATTATAATATATCATGAATGTTACGTGATGTGAAGTCCATAGGTTGAGTCCTCAGTTATTTCAGTTTAAGTATACTCGTCAGGCTAGAGAAGAAAAATGTCCTGACTCCTTATTTATGATGTGAACTCACTGAGCATATGCGCGATGTTATGATACAGATATTTTAAGTTTACATATGAAATGTTTAGTATAAGTAAATAAAAAGCTTAAAAAATTATTTATTATAACACGATTTTGTGGTTGAGTGAAAGTCGAGAGGTAAATTGTCTAAGTACTTGATCTATAGAAGATTATGAATAAGAAGTAAATGCTAAAAGGGTATGCAACACTTTCAAGCTGAAGCCCATATCAGTGAATACTGTATGGCTGCACCACTTGGAATATAATTGAAGTGCCGAGAAAATAGCTAGATGGGGTTTCACAAGAATGCTGAGTGCTTCTTAAATGAATTTGAAAGATATCATCGAACGACCTTTTTGTTTTTTTGTTAACATATCTTTGGCTAGTATTTGTGAGTTTTGTTGAATTTGATTCGTCTTGTTGGATGTTTTGTGATATTTAAGCAATTGAACCATTGTTGATGAGTAAAGTGTGCTCATAAAGTCTGTCTTAAATCTGCACTGTAACCTTTAATGAGGGGCACACACTGTGGTTTGTTGCTTCTGCTTCGACTGGCCCATGTTGTCTATAATCTTTGAACTGCGCTTGTTGTGTTTCATTGGGAACCAACGCAGTGGGGGTAACACCATCACAAATAGAAACAAATAATATAACAATTCAACAAAGAGAGAGCGTGAGAAGAGAGAGAGGTTTTATAAAAAATACCTGAAATTTTAAGTCATCCTAAAAGATTTTGGTTTTTTTTCATATCAGATAAAAAAAACTATTTCAATCCTTCCTCCAATCTTTTGTTATCGATATTGAGTCTGTTATCGCACTTGAAATAGTTTCCTACTTTCACAAAACACAGACCAGTCTACAAAAAATTAAAAAAAATGACAAAAAAAAAATATTTCATAGCCAAACTTCAATAAAAATTTGATTCAAAATTTCCTCAATTTTCTCAAAAATTGTTTTATTGTCGGCCACTCAATTTATATTTCCATTTCGTATTCCTGTAGTAAGATGCAATCTGACTGTTTGCCCGCATGGGAGAGTCACTCAGTAAGCCATTTAGCTGCCGAGTTCACTTCTTACTGGTTGCAACGCATATATCTTGGCCCTTGTGCCAAAACTAATCCATGTCCTGGTGGCTGGAGCAGTAAAAATATGCAAACTGCAGCTCTACTGAGGGGTTAATGGCGGCCTCTTCCCAAATTAGGGGGCACGCTGTTGGTGCATAGTGGTTGACCTGTAACACCTGAAAGGATTGTAATCCTGTGGCTTGAGCAATTCTGTTGGCCGCAGGGTACTAAGTTAGTCCACATGAGCTACACGCACCCCCACTTTGCCTTCTTAGGCAAAGATGGCATTTTTCCCGCGGGAGAGTCACTCCAGTAAGCCATTTATGCTGAAGTTCACTTCTTTTACTGGGTGCAAACCATACTCTTGCCTTGTGCGCAAACTAAACCCATGCCTGATGGCTGAAGGCTGTAAGAATGAATTCCAACTGCACCTCTACAGAGGAGAATTCCCCTTCCCCCAAATGAGGGAACCACCTGTTTGACCTATAGAAGTTGGGTCTTCATGTCTGAGTATGACATTAAATTCTAACTGATTAGTAAGGTTCCAGGCTGGGCGCCTTACTTAGGCCTTGATGGTGGTCAGAGAAGGACCCCTCCAATCAAATCTTGTTGGCCATGTAAGCCCTAGCAACTAGTATGATTAGTGCCGCAACCTATTGCCTTCATGGCAAGCCCTAATCCTTTTTATTATATTCTGCTAGAAGCGGTGACTGAGAGTCTTAATGTCCCGGTATGACATTAAACTCTATCTGATGGTGAAGTTCCCGTTCTGAAGGTCTGGAGTATGTGGAAGCACCACTTTGTCACCAATTATTTCCAGGTCCACTCTGACCTGGAGTTTGTAGTACCGTGTTAGGGTCTCATCTATGGATTGAATAGAAAAATTTTATTTGCAAAAAAAAAAAATTGTTTAAAAATATTCTTCTAAACTATCACTGCAAATGCTTTCAAAACTTTGGCTAGCATTAAATAACCCACCGAGGTTGATATGTCATAAAACAAAACAAACAAAACCAGTTTGACCATGTGTTGGGACCTGTAATACCTGAGAATGGGATCCTGGTGGTTGAGAGTCTGTGGTGCCGGGTACTAAGTTTGTCATGTGACCTACAGCACTACACTTTGGCCCTTACTTAGAGGATCAACAATTTTTTTTGCACCCAACATCCGCCTGTGAGCTTTGGTTAGTGGGTGGTCCTGCCAACATTAAAATGACCATGTGTCATAGCCACATACATGGGATGTTGTTGTATAACCTTTCCTTTTACTTCTTACTTCTGGTCGTATTTTCTTCTGGCCGCTTTGTTCTAATCTTCTTAAGGTCTGGTCTAGCGTGTTGACTTGGGGATTCCGGTCTGGTCTTCTATTGGGGATTTTCCTTATCAGAAGCGCCTGTGTCATTGTTGTTTTTAGGTAATAAAAACGAGACTTCGATTTTACTTTGATGTTACTTTATTTGTTAATCCCCAAACCAGACATCTGCGCTCATCCTACGTAGCTCGGCTCCTCCTTTGCTGAACATGACTTAACTTACTATCCATTAAACCAGAAAGACAGGGTCTTCCATGCCTTTCCGGTTTCTCAGGATTTATTCCCGGAAGGCAAGGTGAGAGTGAGGTCAAGCGCTGTCACTCACTCTCAAGGCCATCAGCTGTGTGGACATAAATTATCAACAAAAGTTGTATGTTGATGCTGACACTACCTTATATAGGAATAGTATTAGGGGAACTACCAATAATGTGAATTTAACCAGTTGTGAGTGTTATCATAAAATAACTTGGGTTTGATTAGACAGAGATTAATGAATGGCCAAAACGCAATCCAAGTACAGTCATACCTATGGTCATGTCGGAATAGGATTAAGTCACCAACCAATAATTACATTTCCAAAGCTCTCTCCTTAACACCGCATCCAGTGCCTACGCACTGTATTTTATACATTAAAGGGAGCTAGGTGAAAGGCTCTACAGGTAATAAAACCAACAAGTTTTATAATAAATATGCATGAAGTTATATTTCTACTCAATAATTTAATAATACACGTGAGTTAATGAAAAAATTATATTCTCTCTACAGTTTAATTACATACACATGAAAAGTTAATGAACAATTAGTTTACATAACTAAAATAGGTATTAATAGTCACATGAATTTCTTTAACTGACATTTATTTTCTTCTATCTAATTTATTTAATTACATCATCTGTATAGTCTAACTTCGAAATACTCTATTCTCGTCTACTTTTTCTCAATTTACTTTAAATTCTACATTTGATATAACGTTAATGAAAAATTATTTCTCTAATTTAATTTAATTACATTCCCTGTAAAGTTTATAATGAAAATAATTTTCTTATAACAAAAAAATTATTTTTATTATTAACAACATGGTAATTTCATATGAAGATTATTTCTTATCATAACTTTGATTAATTCTCATGGAATTATCACTCGCTTATATAATCATTAGTTTTTCTAATATCTACCAACTCTCTATATATATATACACATTGAAGTTAATGAACCAATTATTCTATCAAATTTTATTATATCAACATGAAATTATTATATTGAAAATTTTATTTCTCCTACCTTTCTTAATTCTCTATTATTACCTTTCTTCATTGATATATTGTTAATCGAATAATTATTTCTTATAATTTATTAATACCACAACTTTGAAGTTAATGAAATTATTATTTCTATCATTTATTAATACATCCATTGTGTATTTCAATGTATAAATATTATTTTCACGCAATTTAATATCATCTTCTCATTGAAGTTAATTCTGAATAATTCTTATTTCTTCCTCCAATCTTATTATATCATATTGAACCCCTTGTTATTGAAAATTTTTTATTATTCAGTTACTATCTACATTAATTTCGGATCTATTGTGCTCATTTCAACTCTGTTTCCTTTATACTATTGTTTTTTCGCTGTGTTATATATGCTGTCCCTCTTCGCTGTCCTTTCTTCTCTAGTTTATTTCTCTTTGTCGACATGGGTAACTTTCTTCAGACTCCTTTGGATAAACTTTCTTTTTTGGTACTTCCGTGATATATTCACTTCATATTCAGGTAATCCCTTCCTTCTTGTCTTAATTTCCGCCACCCCGAAAGTATCTCACGCGAACTCTTTTCTTCGAACTCTTATTACCCTTTTATTCTAGTCCTCATAGGGTATCTTCTGTTTTCATTCTCGCTTATACCTCTATATGCTGGGGTTCGATGACTGTTAATGTCTTGTATTTAATTATTATTCTACATTTAACTTCCGCTTTGCTGTGCCTTTCTGGCGCATAGGATTTGAACCTGTAGTCCAGATATTATACTGTCTCTTAGTATATCTGTCTTACACTTAAACTCTCTTTATCCACTAGGGCCATTCGCTGTTTTTATTCATATTTTTCTTATCAATTTTAATTTATATCATTCTGGATGTTTATATGAAAATTTCTATTTTCTATACAGCTCCTTCTAATTTTTTCACTTTTATTAAACCATCTGTTGAAGTTCTCACTATTTTGCTTAAATAATATTCCATAACCAATACTTTATATTTATAAAAACATGAAAGATAAAATAAGAGCCAAATTATCTACCAAAATTTATATATATAAAAACATAAATATATTAAAAATAAACAAAATAATATATTCCTAAAACAAAAATTTATTTATTAAAAACAATAAAATAATAAATTATATTACAATAAGCCAATTTAATATATTACACTGAGTTAAAATAGAAAAAATTTATTATATATAACCAAATAAAATAATATATATATACACAGAAAGATTAATGAAAATTAAATTCTAACCAAAATTTATTATTAAATCATGAAGTTAATAGAGCCAAATTATAAAAAATATATATATATAACATAATAATAGAAAAATAATAATTAATCAACAATATATATAATATAAAAACTAGAAGTTAATGAAATATATCTAACCATTTATTTATTAAACATGAAGTTGAAATGCAAATAATTTCTAACGCAATAATATTATTACAGTTAAAGAAAAATTATTTCTAAAAAAAATTTAATTATTTAAACAAGAAATTTTAATGAATATATAAATAATATATATTTATTATTAAAGGATAAAAAAAAAAAAAAAAAAATATAATGAAAATAATATATAAAAATATCTAACCATTATTAATTACAACATAGAAAAAAGTTAATATATTTTATATTACATAATAAAAAATAAAATTTATATAAATAGCTCACAAAAGTGAATATTTGGGAAGTAGAAAGTGTAAATCAAGTTTAATTATTTTGAGAGAGAAGTTAAGAAAGGGATAGATGGTGACCAGAGTTCAATATCTTGAGAAACACTAGAGTACGAGAATACTAAACCTTTCTCACTCTATCAGAAAATCAAAAACATATATATAAAAAAAATAAAAATATAAGAAGAGAAAGAGAGAGAAGAAAGAGATGCTCCTTATTGAGAGAAATATCCCAATATGAAGAACTATAAATTTCTTAAAAATCGAGAGAGACTGCTTATATAGCAATATAAAATAAGAAAATAAAAAAAAACAATAAACATTTCAACAAACAAATAACTATCTCACGCAAACCGTAATGATATTAAATATATATAAAAATAAAATAAAGCTCAACTAAAAAATTAGAATAGAATAGCACATAGGTATTTGTCCATTTTAGTTATTTTGATTATTCAGGGTTAAAAAAAAAAATTGGTGACAAAAGGCTGTGAATGCGAAGTGAAGGATATAATATTTGCAAAGATATACTAAACTTATAATAAAAATACACAAAGAATAATAATACATATATAATTAAAAAAGTATAAAAACTCATAAATTATTTATTAAAAAAAAATATGCAGGAAATTTGAAATAAAATACACCCAACAAGGGTTCAATATGTCATATAAAAAAACATCACTAAACAATGGCAAAATAAAAAGACACGCCTGTCGGCTTGGGAGCCGTTTAAATAACACACAGAGAGACATGCAACCTAAGCAGAAGAGGAGTAAGAATAAACAATGAAGTAGCACCAATATTATATGGACAAAACAAAAAAAGAGTGGGCGAGCCATGATAGATAAGGATAGAGCACACATGGGTGGAATAGCAGTTCAAATGACATAGCAATAGCATAACCAACTTTAGAGAGAAACCAAAAAAAAAACAAATAAATAGATATATAAAAAAAAAAATCGGTACTGGTCAGATCAAGCCCTAGCACCTATAATGATAAATATCACCACTATGCCATATATATATATGGAAAGCCCCAAAACCAATATATATATTATATAATTAATAGAAAATAGAAGGACAGAGAAGAATGAGGGGTCAAAAAACAATACCCTCGGTGAAATGACGTTAAAACTCTTATGATGGTGAAGGTCCGTTCTGGAGGTTTTGAGGGAAAAAACATGTGGAAAGACCCAAAATATTAAATAAACAATCTCGCTACCTGGTCCAATACTGAGAGCCAGGAAGTATGTAAGATACCAAATATATATAAGGAGTATCGCACATAAGCGGTTAAATATAAGATAAATTATATAAAAAAAATAGCCAAATTAAGAAAATTGATATTTATTTCAAAAACTTATATATCGGACATTAAAATAAAAAAATGATGAGGTTATAGACAGTAAAAACAAAAAAACAGGAGACTAAAGACTATAGTAAATATTTAGGCCATCAATATACAAATGGAAAACAAAAAGAGAACTAGAAGAACCATTGTATATATAAAAGAGAATTAAAAAATATACATCAAATAGGGTGCATCATAGTAATATGGACTTGATGCAAAAAACTAAAACATATAAGCTTAGTAAATGACAAGTGTCCTCTAATAGAAAATAATGGATAATACACAAAAAAATATAGACATAGAGACCAATTGTTAGTGAGTTTTTGAGAATATATAATCATGACACTGGGTGCAAAAAAAACCTGTTTCCTAGCGCTTGATGCCAAACTAAAACTTAATAAATGACAAAATATCACTAATAGGAATAAAATAGAGATATATAAACAAATTAGAAATAAAAAAAAAGAAGACACATTGTATAGAAATAAAAAGAGTAATTTGATTCTCACTGGGAAAGCTAACAAAATGAAAAAATATACATGCATTAAGTGAAAATATAAACTAAGACACTATAAAAAAAATGACAAAAAGTGGTCTAAAATGAGAATAAAAAAAATTTATCAAAAATTAAAGACTAGAAGAACGCATTGATATAATAGATAGATTTATATATATAATATTCTCACTAAAAGGGTAGATCACCAATAGTAAATAATAGACCTATTAAGGTCTATAAACTAAACACAATATAAAAGATAAACAATGAAAAAGTATGTCTCTAAATAGAGAGGAATAATGGATTATCAAATTAGAACTAGAGAAATGAACAAATGAATAATAATAGTGAGTTTGGATTCTAACTGGTAGCTCATGTATATATCTAGGCTTGATGAAAAAAAATAAAATAAGCTAAAAAGAAATATAAAACGGACAGTTCTCTATGGAAATGGTTATCATTAAGACAAAAGAAGACAGCATATATATATATGTTAGTGATATTGAAAAAAAGTGCTAAACTAAAACTAACTTAAATACAAATCAAAAATAAACCCTCATTATGACCCAATACACAGGTAAAAAAAGTGTCATAAATAGTTAACAATATATAAAATAATGACAAGGGAATCATCTTTTTCTATAAAGACAAAATAATAACTAAGAGAACCATATATATATATATAGCAAGAAAGACAAAGAAGGAGAAGATCAAGGGACTTCCTAATAAAAAATTAAAGCAATTGCTAATTAAAAAAAAAAAAAAAAAAAAAAAAAAAAAATTGTTAACAATTGTATACTTTGCTATAGTAAAAAACCTTATATATTCCACTAAATTATACAATATGTATACATAATATATACCTAATTATTAAAATCTCCTGTTAATCAGATACTTCGATTAGCAACACAAAGATGAGAGAGAAATAAAAACTTGGAAGAGAAAACGAATATAAATTTAGATCATTAATTATTACAATTTAAAGCAAATGAAATAAATCACTGATACACATACTTGTATCTTTGCTTAGTAAAAAAAAAAACACATATGATATATATACCCCTAATACCAATTACTACTCACTTGTGTGTATAACCGAACTACTCCTATACCCCTACTACTACTAAAAACTTTGTGCTCTCATATTCTAGTTTAGCTACGAGAGAGGTATAAACAAAGGCACAGATTGTTATCGTGTGTCAATTAAATCGAATAAGAATCAAACTCACCAGTAAATAGTTTGTGCTTAGCCTATGCTTAATTAACAGAACACCAACACGAGATGTCTCCTGTTTATTGTTGCCTGATGCTGGCAAATAATCTGATAAATTGGTGAAATATGTGTATGAAACCGTTTATATAATGTATACTATTTATAATTATTTTAATATAATAATTTTTTTAATTGGCATTTATTAATAGTTATCTTAAAATAATGAAACAATTTATCCTTTGAAACATATTAAGCATCATCTACCGAAAACTCTGGAAGCTTCCAGGAAACTACTTTCTCTTGTGTTCTTTTGTAATTAGCCGCTGTATCTGTTATATTCTTTAATTTATAATCTCGTTCTATATCCAGTTCTAAATTAGTTTTTTTTTTTTTTTAATTTTTTTTTTAAATTTTTTTATTTTTAATTCATTATTCCGATCTTTTAAAAACTTCCTTCTAGTGTTGCAAATAAAATAATCTTCTTTCATAAAATCTTCAAAAGAGTTGTTTTATTTTCCATTGAATATATACAGATATTATACCCATGCATACACACATATTATTTTTATACACACACACACCACACAAACACATAAGGTCATAATAAATACAATACTAATAATTATTATTATATTTATATATAACATACACCATATATTTTTCCTCACACACGCTCAATATATATTTATTTAATTAATACCATACGTATATTTTGTGTTTATATGCATTACATGCTCATTTATTACTCAATGCACACACACACACCATATATATAATTATTTTTATATTTTTTTTAATTATAATTATAGTACCTGAATTATTAAATATATTTAAATTAATTAATATACACATCACAGTATTATCATAGAGCATAATACATATATAGAAAATACATATATAAAAAAAAAACATCAGTTATACACCAATAACAATATAATAATAATAATAAATAAATCGAAAAGCCAATATAGATAATAATAATAATAACATAATAAATAAATAAAATGAAACAAATATAATCAGATATCGTCATAATAATATATATATAAAATTAAAAAAATATATTACATTATATCGCTCCATTATTTAATACACAACAAATACATACAATATAAATTATAATTAAAATTATTTATAAATTATTAATATATTATTTCTCAAAATATACTTCATCTCATCACACACGATCATATTAATTTATTATATTTTCAGAAATACAACCTCGTACACACCTTTCAAGCGCAATATCATAATATAGATATACAATCAATATCTATTTCTATCTCGTACACAAATCATTACCGCATACTAAGTATAGTAAGAATCAAACACAATACGCAAATAATAGTAATAATCCGCCTCGCTTATATTGAAATATATACATGACAACTAATAAACACATATATATTTTTGAAAAAAACATACGCATATATATTTATGAAATTACAATGTGCTATCACATACATATATATAATGCCTTGAAAAAAAACTACAAACACACATATATATTATTAAGACAAAACGACATAAAACAAAATATAAATAAATAAACAACAAATAAAACGCATAAATGCAAATACATATCACACGGACAAACACAACACACACAAAAAAAAAAAAGAAACATATTATAATTTAATAATTTATATATAGATAAAAAAAATTTATATATAGATAATAAAGTAAAAAATAAAAAAAATTGATTTATTGCCTTTATTCCGTGGGTGACTCATAGCTACTCTTATATAATTTTGTTTTTATTTCTTTTTATTTGTTATTTATTATGATATGACGTTTTTTCATGTTGTTTTTTTCCCCATAGATTTTTTTTTTTTTATAAGAAAATTTTCTTATATATATTCTTATTTCAGCAAATATTCCAATATATACTTTTTGAGTTATATCAAATGTATTTCTATATTGGATCCAGAGAATTGAAGAATGATTTTTGTAGCAGTTAAATAACAATTTATATTCTCCTTCAACAGAAAGAAATAAGCATTAAACACTGATTTAAATTTTAAAAACTGTATTATCAAAAAATCATTTGAACCATACATTGTTTGTTTTTTCGTCTCTTTCATTTTTCCATTGCAAGATTGTACCCTTTTCAGCCTATTATAGTACAGGATAGCTTAAACATCTGGTACTTTAATGATAACTCAAGACCAGTATTTATTATCATGTATACCGAATATAGTCCATAGCATCATCACGAGGAGAATTCTAAGAACCTGTAAAGATTTTAAACAGATTTTATATGCTTTGGACATTGAGGGAGTAAGGCTAATATTCTGCAGAGGAAATGAGGAGACCTGTAAAAAGATGGCGGTTAGGAACGCATCAGATTAGCTAAATCAACTGCCATCTCACATGTATAATTCTAAAGATCCAACCCCCTCCCCATACTTGCGGTAGGAGCTATTATTATATATATATCTAGATAGTGTCTAATCGCTCACTGTTACCCAGCATATTGGAAAGAACAAAGTAGGTTTTGATTTTATTAACAGGTACTATTTGTCTTCTGTACCACTTGTAAGTCATTGAATAAATGTCGATCTGTTTCAATTTACACGTAAACCAAAGCTTTTACTAGTTCTCCTCGGGCATGTGTATTGGAGGTATATTCTTTCATCCCTCTTATGAGAGTAAGCGTGACAAATCAATAAGGACGTTTTATATTGTGGCCACTACCACCACTAAGCACGTGGGTCTTCCATAGGTTAGCAGGCACAGACAATAATGCGTCTATAATTATATATATTTTCTTCCCTGTTCGGACGATCCCCCCACGAGAGGCAGGAGCCTTCAAGGCGTCTGGCAATAAACCCAGCCCTGACTTACCTTTATAGTCAATGGCGATCAGGTATTTTTTCTTATCCATTAGCATAATTTGTTCCCCCCTATGGGGGAATACCTACCACTATAAATTTCCATGAGGATCTTGATTTGTAACGTCTGTTAATTCAACACCCGGTCCCAGTAGGCTGAAGCACACGCGGTGAGCCTGACGTATATAACCAATGTAACACGGCTTAGGTCAAGTGGGCAATTTGCATAGTACCAGACGCCAATATAAAGAACAACCACTTGATGGGGCTGGGTCGCATAAGAGCCTATCAGTATTATAAAAACGCTCAGCCCACTACACAAAGCTGAAGCTGCATATGCGCGATGGGTAAAAGAAACAAAAATTTGGCGTCGATCCCCTTAACGGACAATTACCTCCATCAGGGGGTCGCCATCATTGCGCGCTAGGTGTCTAATAAACTCCTCACAGCCCTAGCACCCTTCTAAGATACAAGGCGGCGCACAGGTATTTGCCTGGGGGATAGCCCCTGTGTACTCAGACGCTAATTCAATCATAACACAACACCGATTCAGTGGTCTTTTCCTGAAGCATCACATGCAACCACCCGACCCAAAAGGACGGGCTGGATATGTATTGTGATTTTTATTTTTCTTCCAGTACCCCAACGCCGTACCTTTCATGAGTCAGGTCTGAAGGCCTCTTATTTTTTGCTGGTGACCAACCCCAAAGCCGAAGACCTTGCAATTTGTGGATGGGCATGGTAGTATAAATTCTATCCGATCCCCCGTCGGGATTCCCTCCCTAAGAGGGGCTGCTTCAGTGCTGGGTCCATTAAACGCACAGCCCTGCCCCTCTTAACACATACAAGGGCGGTCACGGTATCTAGCTGGAGGATGGCCCCATCTGGTGATCTGACGCTTTAAAAACACCCTCACAGGTCGCAATGGACCGAAGCTCGTCTACTGGATCCCCGTCCCGAAAAGGATCGTGTTCTCTGGCTCAGTGTTATGTTATTCTCAATGTGTCTTCTTTCATGTTATCTATATATTAATAATATAGGCACATTCCATCATAGCATGCCAAAATCGACATCAATACAAACAGAACAAACTGTGCTGTAATTCTAGCTTTAAAGGCAGAAAGGTCGCAGAGTTCAGATCCTCGCCGTTTAGACCGCCAAACTGTCCGTACTAAGCTCCACCGTCACACGCTGCAGTTACAATCCTGTTGTCGGGAAACTTAAGTCAGCTAGGGCAACCCAAGGTGGACAGGTCTGGAACTCTGAAGTATTAGGGCCATCTCGATTGGTCTAAAGGTCTCTGACAAAAATACCAAAGTGTTGTTCCTCCATGATTGTCAGTCGCAATCAACCACGCCTTTATTGGTTTTTCTTCTATACACAGTGTGGTTTTGTGGATACATTTGTGGCAAACAAGGGTAAAATCTCCTTCTTTGGCCAGGATATTGCATGCAGGGTCTGGGGACTTGCTTGTGATTTGCACTAACTCATGGTATTCTCCTTCCAATGAATATCATCACAAAGTGTATATTTGTTGGATTGTAAGCATGGCTCATACCTGCTTCCAATGGGTTGAATTGGCTTCCCTAGAATACAGATAAGACTATGAAATAGGTGTTTTTCTTACATGGGTCCGAGTGTGATCAAAATATATAGCAAGTGACACTGAGTTCGCTGCCTCTCCTTAACTCTTCATTCACAATTTACTTACGACTGGCGCTCCGTGCGTTTCGTAAGACGTTTGATTCTAATTGAAAGTATTTGAATATGGCCGGTTTCCAACTTCTGGTCGTGTCCACTCATATACAGAGTCCATATATAAAAAGAACTTTGGCTTATCAAATTCGTTATTTCTTACACACGTTGGTTTGTTTTCGGTGTTTTTGTGCTGAAAGCTTGCTCAACTCCAATAGTGTTACTAGTAACTGTATAGTATTCGTTATATGTTTTTTGTAGAAGTAGGAACATTAACTGTTTGGAAGCAAATGCAACTGCTAGAGTAGTTATTCTTCATTACTGAGCAAAAATGTATAGCCAGTGGAGGTTGTATTATGTTGAAACCAAGCCAGCCAGCGCTAGTTCGAAACTAAATAATAACCCATAATAGTAGAAGAGAAATATTGATGGAACTTATGTCTTTCTCAAAGGCATTATATAGCATAAGTAACTATAAAACGAGACGGACCTTCCAGGATATATGAACTTGAGCTTCACCACTAAGCCACCATTATCCACTAATTATCAGCTGTTATGGTCTACTCATACGTCTCAGGATGTGGATATGATACCTTTTATATAGGTCCAATCTAATAATTTGCTATAATTAAGATTAAGATATGGGTATTTTATAAAAAGTTGTATCAAAAAATATTGAGTACTTCTCTCATTCAAGAATGAATATAAACAAAAAGTTCCTTCTCTAGCATAAATTTAACTGCTCAGTCGTCGATTTAGTGCCTGTAAACCCGAACTAGCCAGATATATATATATGGCTTTACTCCTCATATATATATATATTGGGATATGCGATAGTGGGGTGGATTCTATTGTCATCCCAAAGCCATTATCTCGTTTATATAACGACGACTCGTCCCACGTTTTTGTAACTTGGCCTTTCCCTATCTGCATTTATATATTATATTATAGCTTTGCTTGTTTAGCGCCAGCCATGTCAGAGAGTGGTAGTAACCATGTTAATTTTCCTCATCTGTGTTAAAATAGAAAAGTGAAGTTTTTAAAAAAAAAAGTGTTTAATAAAAATATTAAATGCCTCATTCAAGTATATATGAATAAACAAAAGTCTTTCAGCTTAAAATGACTCAATAATGTTTACTATGCTGAAAAATCTCAACCAAATACCAATCCAAATCCAACCATCCGCAGTCCAGCCATGTTTGATTACTAATTCTCTTTCAGAATTTATATACTGTTATTTCTCAGGCCTCTTCTTTCGATTCACCTTTCACCCTCCGCACGCTATCATCACATCTCTCCTTCAATCTTCGACCTCTCTTCTTTCAATCTCTCTCTTTCTTCTAGTTATGACTCTCTCTCTTTTCAATCTTTTTCTTCAATCTTTTTCTCTTCTTCTTTTCTTTTTCTCTTCTCTTCTCTCTTCTCTCTCGCTTTCTCTCTCTCTCTTCTCTTCGGCCCTCAATCTCTCTTTTCTCTTATACCTTTTCTATGCTTTCAATCTCCTTTTCACCTCTTTCTACTTATGTATCTCTACTCTCTCAAAACCTCTTCAATTTTTCCACTTTTTCTCCTCTCCTGCTCTCTCTTCTCTCTCTTATCTCTCTCCTTTCGTTTCAGTCTTTCGCACTCTTCTTTCTCTAATATCTCTCTCTCTTCTCCTCTCTCTTTTCCAATTCTCTCTATGCAATCTTCTTTTTTTCACTCTCCTCCTCTGTCTCTCTTTCAATCTCTTCTCTTTTTCTACCTCTATTTCATCTTCTTTTCGCTCCTCTCTATTATCTCTCCTTCTTTTTTTTGCTCTTTTTTTTTCTCTCTCTATCTCTCCTCCTTCTCTCTTTCAACTGCTTTCTCTTTCCTAACACCGTTCTACTAAATATATTGAGAACGTATGAAGGAGTCGGTATTTCATGTCTTTTTCCAAGGCCTATTGGCTGCATAGCTAAAAACATGACTGGAACGCGCTCGTCTAGGAATTTTTGTATACCTGGCCTTTCCATCACCCCACTCTTTTCCTATTATATTATTAGCTGTTCTTACGTCTGCCGCCATAATCGAGACTTCTTTGATACATCTTGTATTAATTCCTTTTCCTTATTTCTTCTTTAATCATTTTTTTCTTTCTTATCTTTTTTTTTTTTAAAAATCTTTTCTTTCAAAATATTCTTTTGTTCTTGCTTGCGAATTGTTTGTCTATATACTTCATGTCTGTAGAATTTTTCTGAAGATTTTTTGTTTTTTTTGTTTAACCTATAATATGATATATAATTGCTCGTTTGAAAATAGTACGTTACGAGCCGATATTTGCGTCCCACTTTAGTTACAAAAAAGACATTGAGTCTGGAAGCTTTGAGAAACTTTTAATGATTTATAATAACAATAATGAATTGCCGGTCAGACGATTAAAATAGCAATTAAAACTTCATAAAAATCTATGATATTAATAAACACTGCCAAGCGGACAGTTTTTCAAGCGCTAATGTATTTTTTAATTAGAAACAATGATTAATATTTTTCTCGTGATTTTAATATAGATCAGGCCAAATCACTATTCTGTCTTCATACATGAACAAGAACATTAAACAAAAAAACAAACTCTTACTTGATTAATGTTGTCTTTTCCCATTGGTTGCAAAAAATTACTGGACAGACAAATTAGAAAATTGTAAATTAGCCGACCAATGTGGTATAGCCTTTCTTGCCCATAGCATTTGCTAGAATCTTTCTAGCATTAAAATACATTTGATAAAAGATTGCGACTTCAGAATGTAATATATTTACACTTGATTATTGATTCATTACTCTACAATGAATTAAATAGTCTATAGCGCCATTCAAGTTTGGTAGTTGATATGTCGCGGATGTAGTAGGTAAAACAAACTTAGTGTGACAAGAATTAAAACCTTTTTTGAACCAATTGGGGGAACCACAAATTACATCTTCATTAGAAATAGAATACTGTGGTCAGACGTTTAAAAGCAATTTAAAAAACTTCATATGGAATTTAGATATAAATAAACACTGCCAAGCGACAGTTTTTCAAGCGTAATGTATTTTTTAATTGAATAGATGAATTAATATTTTTCTCGATGATTTTAAGTAATAAAACAGGAAAAAATCATATTCTTGTCTTCATTATCATAAACTAAAAACATAAACAATAATAATTATGTATGCTGATGGGTTTATTAAACGGTCTTTCCCCATTATTGCAAAAATTATTTGATTGACAAGAAAATGATTTATATTCCATCGGATATAGGTTCTTTCCTAGCATTCTTAGAATCTTTCTAGCCATTAAATTTTTGATAATCCAAAGTATAAGGCAATATACACAATAAGTAAAATACCTTGCCTCCTTTCTTTCCACAAATTTATCACCATCTAGACCATCATTCTGTTTAAAACAATAAAATTCATTCTGATTGAAGCCTATAGGACAAGTAAGAAGGCATTGAACTGTAATTATCTGTGTTCGTTATTCACTGTTTAGCATGACTTTTGTAACCGCTACATAACTTGAGCACCAGTATAACTTGTTAAACTGATTCTCGTATTATTTGTATTTTTGATTTTTTCCAATTGTTTGTTCCTTGACTTTTATTGTAGTAGTCATAAACACACACACACCACCAACATATATATATATATATATTATACTAGTAAAAGTACCTGATCCATGACCGACTAAATCTTTTAGGAACACCAGTAGAAAAGAGAAAACAGGAGTAAGAGAGAATAAGAGGAAAATATTTTATTAAATTAAAAAAATCTCCGTGAATTCGTAATTACAATGTTTTTTTTTTTTAGGGAATGCTTTTTTTTGTTTACATTTAAAATATTATTTTCATAAATGTAATCGTAAACTTGTTTTATAACACTTTTATTTGAGATTTCGAAACAAACACACACAGAGATAGAGAGAGAGAGAGCGCCTGTTGAGTTAAATTGAAATGTATTAGTCTAATTCATTTTTCTTTTGACCCAATTTTTCCTTACTTTATTTTTTCCTTATTGGTTGATTTGTTTAATATTAAAATTATATCACTTAATTAGTTAAAAATCAAAAAACCAAATTTTGTGTGTTTCTTAAGTTAGAAACACATTAATGTGTGTTGCGAGTTTCAAATCAGAATGACATCTCTTTTCGGAGTATAAGTCGACACGTACATACCAGCAAACTTTCTTCATGTTATAAAGAGATATGGGAGTAAAATAAGGAAATCAATTTGACAGTATGTGAGCAAAAAAAAAAATACAAGTGTTCCCACAAAGGATAAATACACCCGCCAACAATACGTGACCAACAATATTTATCACCCGAAAAGCAGGAACTTAACGTTTTTCATACAAGATCTCACCACTGTCCTGAAGAAGGTTGGAAAACCAAGACTTTTAGCGTCGACATTACCATTAAGAATACATAATTAATCTTTTGGAACAATTCGTGTTTTCTATATCTTCACACACCACACACACACACACACACATATGTATATATATATATATATATATATATATATATATAATGAATATGATATATTGAAAAAACAAAGGATGTTTACAAATGCATGGCTCATCAGGAGAGAATGTGCAAACGTTTCGGGGCCTTCCCTCTACGGTGTATATATATATATATATATATATATATATATATATATAAAAATTATGAATGCTAATCAACGAACGGTAACGAACCATTTCTACTCATTTTCCAAATTCAATGCATTCAAAACATCCATCTTTTAACTACATAAATCCTTTTTTCTCCTTGACTAGTTTCATTGTCCTGGAGAAGATTTCCTTTATAAACCGAAACGTTCGAACATCGACACTACCACTAATAAATTTCCATCCATTATAACATGTTTGTTCTACATTCCACCGCCCCCCCCCCATATATATATATTACACACGCATAAAAAGGGCAGTTGTTGTATATGTATGTCCGGAGGAAACTTCGAAAATAAAACAATTAATGACAAAGTAAAAATATATACACATTAAATATCACACCAGGGCTTAGTTTTTGAGCAAAAATTATAGAGATTTGATTTATATTTGTAAAGATAATTAAAAAATAAAATTTAAATGATAACAGCATGGATTTTTTGTTTCATTTAATATTTTAGATAGTAGACATTAACTTTTCTTTTCAGAGTAGCTGGATCAATGCAAGGTCTATTTTTTTACATAGGGGTTTAAATGGGACATCCCACGAGGGTTCAACTCACGATTCAGTAATAATGGATCTGCGAGACTAACTTTAAAAAAATTCCCCTTTACGTAGGCAACGCCGGGTAGCCGCTGCTAGTAGATATATTTTCTAAAAACATAATCCATTTTGCGGAGCTTCTTTTTTATAAAATATTGAATTTTCTCCCGTTGGAACCAGAACAACACTTTATATATATATATATATATATATATATATATATATAAAGACTAAGTTTTTAATGGGGAAAATAAATAATGTGGGTTCTGTTTTTTCTAGGTCACCTGTAAGTAAGTAACGTCATCGGGGCGGCCAAATGTCGGTATCAGCGAGGGAGTCTATCCCCTTTTCAATAGCGCTAGACCAAGGAGATTGTTTTTTTGCATCTGAGGTGGAGCGCCACACCTACCGTCAGCTCCTTACTTTACCGCACAGATCCCTGTGCTACTCATAACGCTGAGTTGGCGAGGCCCGGTATCGAACTAGGAACCTTGTGATTTCTATCCGAACGCTCTACCGACTGAGCTAACCTGGTTGTAATATGTTTTAATTTTTCGACCGATTTGCAAGTATAGCCATATGATGTCATTCCCTTGTAGGAAAGGCTGTCTATGGTCTAAAGAGAACAAAATATACGTTTTCAGAATGTAAAGACAAAGGGTAAACACATGTACCTATTTTATTTACATACAAACTCAACGACAGTCAATAAATCAAGTACTTAGGGGCAGTACTTACAATTCAGAATATCTCCCTCGTTGAGAGGGGGGGGGTCAGGTTGAGTCTTCAATTAGAACTCCCTCACTGAGGGGGAAGTTCTTTCAACCACAATGTCTGAGAAGAGCGCTCGTTTCTACGAGGCTTCCTGGTTGGTGCCAAACCGTAAAAGAGGGTTCTTCACCCGACCTGACAAGGGACGTTCCCTTTACTACTTCCTGTCCCTGAAGGCACAGGAGAGTTCTAGTCCCTACCACCCTCAAATCTGACGAAAATTCCCTGACCTCCCACCAGGTAGATTAAAATTAAGATCGTTTTTTTTTTTTTTTTATTGGTGATTTTATGGGTCATCCTGCGAGGACCGAACTCGCTATTCAGTAGTAATAGATCTGCAAAACGATTATTAAACCATGTTTTTATCTCCACTACCCGGGTTCGCCGGGTAGCCGCGCTAGTATATATATATATGGCAGTCATTGTTAGTCATCTTGTTTTGCTGGTGAATGTTAGTAATTTTGCAAAGACAACAGTTCGAGAAACTGTTAGTATTGGAAACTGTGTCTTCTTCTCCATTCGTCCAACATGGTATTCATCGCTATACAATAACATTGATTTGACAGTACCCTGCAGTATTAACTTTGATCTTTTGTGAGTCTTCACAAAGCCTCACCATAAAGTCCGCTGAAGATGTCTACTCTTTCTTTCGGTAAGATTCGGTAGGTCTCCTTTTGTTTTTCTTTTCGTTGTTTTTTTTCTTCTTTCCCTTGTATCTGCCAGCACATGTCAAATGACCAAGGTA
This sequence comes from Doryteuthis pealeii, assembly GCA_023376005.1. Classification (NCBI taxonomy): domain Eukaryota; kingdom Metazoa; phylum Mollusca; class Cephalopoda; order Myopsida; family Loliginidae; genus Doryteuthis; species Doryteuthis pealeii. Next base: position 53,164,089 of record CM042178.1, on the reverse strand, counting down.
GGTAAAGACCTTCTACTTATTCAGGATTCCACATTTCCTTTGTTAGTGTTTATACACTTTTGGTCGTCGGGTCGAGATATCAGTGTTTACTAGTACCACCAAAATACGTCACGTGATCAGTTTATGCAATATTGAAGGAAGAAATATAAATATTTTTTATATTTGAACTTTAAAAAAAAATCTCGAACATAAATAGTTGTTACAAAGAAAAACAGTGAATTCAAAGATCAAATTATCCGATTGGTGAAAAATTACTCACAGTTATCTTGAAAAATAAGTAAAAAGTCTGGTTTTTTTTACAACAGGGGCAGTTTCTTATTGTATTTTTTAGCAGAATTCTGTATTCATGGTTCTTTTATTAAAAAAAACAACTCCCGTATAGACATTTATAAAATCTCTGATACAATTATTCACATTCTTATTCAAAAAAAAAAAAAAAAAAAGTAAAAATTATTTTTTGTGGTTTCATTTTTTTCATATTTCATAAAATAAAACAGTAGACCTCGTAAAAAATACTTCCCTGATATATTTTAGGAAAACCTATTCCAAAACTATTTTCATTAAGAATAATCAAGTAATCATGGAAATTTCTGTGAAAATCGGACCATTAATGATTTTCATAGAATTTTTTTTAAAAAGCCTCTAGTCGTAACTTGTTTTTGACTACGTTAAATTTCAATTGATTTAACGGGTGTGAAAATGTAAACATTGTTTTCGTTCATAATTTTTCATTATTACCGTAAGCTGAAAATTTAAAAAAAAAAATCAGTTTTTTTTTTTTTTTTTTTTTTTTTTTTTAATGTATTTCCTTTTTGAATGGACAAAACATTTTCAAAGATAATATTAACCTTTATGCAAATTTCATTGTGTTAAATATAGGGGTGGTAAATTTCACAGGGAAAATTGGAGGTACCTAATGTTTACCCGTAGTTAATGACTGCCCTGTCAGCAGGGGGTGAACAGATACCACATATCAATCCTAACCTAATGTGCCGGTAGAGCGTTTGCCTAGGAATCACAAGGTTCCAGTTTCGATACCGGCCCTCGTCAATTCAGCGTGTGACTAGTACAGGGATTTGTGCGGCTCAATCCGACAGTATGTGGAGAAATGTAGACAAACACGGAATGTTACACTGGATGGAAGTTAACCATTGGCAGTAATGTCAACGTTAAGATTTTTAATGTTGCCCTGAAGAAGGTTTTTATATAAACCGATACTTTGAACGTCGTCATTACCACCAATAAAAACTTCCATCCAGTGTAACACCCCTTGTTTGACCACATTTCTCCAAGTAGATAGCCCTATTGCCCTTATGGCAAGCCCCAACCCCTTTTTATCATATGGGTGCTAGAAGGCGGTGGCTGCGCGGGTCTACATGTCCTGGAATGACGTTAAACTCTATCTGATGGTGAGGTTCCAGTTTTGGAGGTTTGGGGAATGTGGAGCACCCCTTCATCACCATTGCTCCCTGGCCTACTCTGACCCGGATTGGTAGTACCTGTTAGGGTCCCATCTATGGGTTAAATATAAAAATGTATTTATAAAAAAATTGTATTATCCATTAAGAATTGATTTATTTCGAAATTTTATCGGCATTAAATGACCCACTGAGGTTGATATGCCGTAAAACAAAACAAACAAACAAACAAGCCAAGTAGATAGATAGATAGAAACTGGAATGCTTTCTTTCTTCAGAGTTAGAAATTCAAGCCGATTTGTACGTGCAGAGCGAATCACTTAATATTCCCGCCAAATCAGACCCACCCACTCAAAACCTCCCACCCACCCACACACTACCACCACGACTCTCATCGCCGCATTTTCTAGAAATCAAATTTTAAATTTGAACTTAGGCTGTAATAGTATTTGGAAAAATCGTCTTTTTTCTTTTTTCGTTTTTCGTTAGTGTTCATTGCTTAGTTTTTTTTATTTTTTGTTGTTGTTTTTTTTTATTGTTTTATTCATTCCATTCGTACTTTTCACAAATCAAATTTTTCTCAAAGATATTGCTGTGTTTTTACCACGGGCTGCATCTTAATCGGAACACAAGAATCACTTGGCTCTATTTCATTAACTTTTTCTTTGGGGGAATTGAATCTATAATACACTTACTTGCATACATGCAAACTGGTGCATATATATATATATATATATATATATATATATATGCCGTTTGCTTACCATAAAGATATCAAAGAGATGAATCAAATCTAATTTGAAAGATTCAATTTGAAATTAGAGCAGACTGCACCTTCTTGCACGTACTTCTAAAATCTCTCATTTATTATTTACTGTCTGTAACATCGATATCACGTAGGCCACAGTCTTGGTTTCCTTCTTTAATATATATATATTAATATATATATATATATATATATATATATGAGAAATATATATCTATTTATTAGGTGACAAAGGAACATTCACAACCATATTGGTTTCATGCGATGCAATCATCAGGTGAAGATGTTTCAAATGTAAGGAAAATTTCAAAAAATTCAATAGACATGGGATGCGTATGATTGGATAAAATGATGTATGTATGTGAAGGTGAATTGAATGTATGAGAGTGTTTATGGGCAGCATAAAGGTTGCGTACGCGTAGTAACTGTTCACACACATCTTCACCTGATGATTGCATCGCATGAAACCAATATGATTGTGAATGTTCCTTTGTCACCTAATAAATAGATATGTAAAACCTTTATATATTTATCTTATTATATTATATAACGGCTCTATTTTATATTGAGCACTCTACCAATAATATTGCCTTTGGTACACCATTCCAGCAAAAGCTGAAACAGTGACCATCTCACACTATAGTATATATATATATATATATATATATATATATATATATATATATAATGTGTGTGTGTTTGCTACATTTATAAGTAAAGAGTGCTCAATATCATTAATAGAGCATGTATACAGCAGTAGATTACAACGTTGTCCCCTAAAACCAACAGCAAGAAAACTAGTCTTCCCACCATTCTCCACAAAGTAAACTAGAATCAAATGACCAACCCTTCCCATTATGCACCACACAAGATCACAAAATTGCAAAGGCAAGAAACTGTCAGTTACCAAGCGCTGTTGACATCGAATGAGTAAAATGAATTCAAGAATGAATAAAACTTTAGGATAAAGTAACCCAAAGAGGTTGGCATGCTGTAAAACCCAACCAACCAGCCAGCCAACCAACCAATCTTAGGGATTAAACAGCTAAAATTAAAAATGAGTTTAAACATATTTTTAAGAAAATGAGTTTAAATGTTTTTTTTATACCTAACAAGAATGAATAAAACAAAAATATATTTGGCATAAAGTAACCCATGGGTCAACATGCCGTAAAACCCGATCAACCAACTTACACAGTTATTTCCCGTTTAGATTTGAGCATACTCCTATTGTGTTAGTATAGCATTTATTCTAAGAATAACAGCAACTAATAAATGAATTAAAACTTAATTAAGTTCTAACGGTTTATTTATCAACAAAACAATGACTAACAATATAAACGCCAGTCCTATGAATAGAGTCAAGTTTGAGAGACACACCAGTGTGATGGAGAGGAAATTTGAGGATAGCTGGTATATTCTATTTTAGTCAATTCCCGGAGATAATTTCTGGTTGACTGCTGAGTACATCACGTGATTGCTATGTCCACTCACAGAAAGCTATCCCTCACTTAACTCCACATATAGAAATAAATGTATTTTACAGACCCAACACTGCTCTGTGAACCTTCTCCAATAATGTTTTTTTTATTATTTTGTGTGTGTGTGTGTGTGTGGGGGGGGGGTTAAAATATTTTTTATTATTACTAGCAAATATATGCACCCTCTGGGTGCAAGTATTTAAGTTTTAATATAATAAAATATCACATTAAATTAGAAAGGTTAATGAAACTGAATATGAATGCAGAAAAAAATTGGAACAGAGGGGGTATGATTGAAAAATAGAACAGCTTTGAAACTAACTCTTCCATCATTTTCCATTACTCCCGTCTTTTATTGGTAAATTTTCTTAATTTAACTATTTAGTTAAAATAGGAAGTTAAGAATAAAATAACAGTTATTTGTTCTTGTTTATGGATTTCTTTTAAGATTTTCATCGAGATTTTTGCTCATATTCAATAAGCTAAAACCAAACAATTAGAAATCAATAATACTAAGTAATATATTATTAAAATCACATTTTTAGGATCAATATGCAAATTAGCCTTTCCATTCATACTGTAAACCGCTATTTGGTGTATATATAAATAAAATTGCATGTTATTAATATCTAGATATGGTCAACAGTCTTAATGATGTAAAACAATGTTATTAATAATTGAGGTTTAAATAAAGTCAGGGAGAATGGGATGTAAATAACAAAGGGAATTGTGGCTTGTATAGTAATATAGTTTCGGTTACAGACAGACAAACCCACAATCTCCATATAATAAGATATTCAATCTAATTCTCCCACGTGCTCAACTAATTATTCAATAATTTCAATAATATAAAAAATCCAGCAGTTAGTAATTTTTAAATTGATTTATTCACGAAAGGGATGTTTTATGAAATGGCTAACAATATAAACGCCCTTCCTCTGAATAGTGTAAATTTTATGAGACATACCAGTGTGATGGAGAGGAAATTTGAGGATATCTGGTATCGTCTATTTTAATCAGTTCCCAAATATAATAATAATAAAGCTCTCCCTCACTTAACTCCATACATAGAAATAAACGTATTTTACTAATCCAACACTCCTCTGTGAACCTTCAATCATGTTTTTCTAAATTCTTTTTTTATTATTTTATTCCATCTTATTTTCCCACGTGCTCAACTAATTATTTAATAATTTCAATAATAAAAACATATCCATCAGTTAGTAATTTTTGAATACATTTTTTCACGAATGGGGTGTTTTATAAAATGTCTAACAATATAAATGCCCTTCCTATGAATAGTGTAAAGTTTGAGAGACATAACAGTGTGATGGAGAGGAAATTTGAGAATATCTGGTATCTTCTATTTTAGTCAATTCTCGGAGATTATAATAAAGCTCTCCCTCACTTAACACCACACATAGAAATAAACGTATTTTACTGACCCAAAACTCTCTGTAAACCTTCTCCCATAATGTATTTATTTTGTGTGTGTTTTTCTTTTAGTCAATTTTATTCCCCCGCGTGCTCAACTAATTATTTAATAATTTCAGTAATAAAAAAAATCCAGCAGTTAGTAATTTTTAAATTAATTTATTCATGAAAGGGATGTTTTATAAGAAAGTTTCGTGGCAATTTTTTGTTTTTTTGTTGTTAAGTCAGTCAGGCCATCTTTTATTCAATTTATGAAAAATCTCGATAAAATATCTAAAATATCTTTTCGATGTTTAAAAATATTTACGTTTCTATGAAAGAAAAAAAAATTCCCAGGAGAAATTAAATCAGTTGAAGAAATATTAAAAGAATATTTTTAAAAAATTTGACCTGAACTGAAAAAAAAAAAAATGCAATAAAACTAAAACTAAAAAAATTGTTTTGTTTGGAAAGTTCATAGTTTCTCTCTCTCTCTATCTCTCTATCTATCTATCTATCTATCTATCTATCTTCACTCACTCGCCTTAGTCTTTTGCACTTTTCTCTCTTTCTCTCTCTTGCTCTTTCTTTACTCCCTCTCTCTCTATTCACTGTTTCTCCCCCCTACTCAACTCTCTTTACCCTCTCGTACTTCATTCTTTCTCTCTCCACACACACACAATCTCTCTCTCTCTCTCTCTCTCTCTCTCTCTCTCTCTCTCTACTTTCTTGCTCTCCACTCTTTTTCTCTATTCACCTTTCCACTCACTTTACTCTTTCACACTTCCCAATCTCTCTCTCTCTCTCTCTCTCTATCTTGCACATCATTCTCTTCTTCTTACTGTCCACTCTCTTTCTCTCCCTCCCTCGCACTCCACTCTCTTTATTCTTTTGCAATTCTCTTTCTCTCCTCCCGTTCTCTCTTCATACTCTCTCTCTCTACTCTCTGTCTCTCTATCTTCAGACTCTTGAACATCTCTATTCCCTTGCAATTCTTTTTCTCTCCCCCTGTTCTCTCGCACTTCAGACACTCTCACTCACTCTCTCTCTCTCTCTCTCTCTCTCTCTCTCTCTGTTCACTCACTTTACTCTGTCGCACTCTCTCTCTCTCTCTCTCTTTACTCTCTCTCCCATTTTTTTTTTTTTTTTTTTCTTTGATGACGATGGTTGTGGAAAGAAATATTTGCTAAAAAAAAAATTAATTATTAAAGATTTATTTAAAAAAAGAAAAAAAAAGAAGAAAATTATGAATAACTGCTTTTTGATATTTGATTTTTTTCTTCTTCTTCGTCTCTGAAACTTTATTAAATAAAACTGTATTAATAAACGACAAATGTAAAGTTTAACAGAATCTACTGATTCAGAGTTTTCTTTTAAATGGTAGACGATCTACAGACCCATTGGGTTCCAGCGATGTTCCACGATAAAGGGGTCGATGTTAAGTCCAGTTGGACACATGGCGCAGCGGATATAAGGGTTGAGTTAATACAGCTCTAACTGACAATCATCTGTTGGCCGCAGGTTCAATCCTGATCAAGGGTTTTAATTGTATCGTGAGGTGGAAAGATACACTGATGAATGGTGTGCTTAATAAATTTTATTATGCAACAGCATCCGGTGCTAAATGGATACATACAGACACAGAACAAATAAGTACAAACAATTAACAAGACAAGCTTACACTAAAAAGAGGAGGATCAGTTCGGTATAGCCAATTGCAGCAAAGTCAGTCTGAATATCATTCAGCTAGTTAATCTACTTTAATCGTAGGTTATTTTATACCTATGAGCCAGTCCATCTGGTAGAGTGCTGAAGGGGTGTCAGCTACTCTACAACAATAATAACATAGAATGCCTAACATAGCTTAACACTTGTACCTGGTCATGGTTAACAGAATGAGAACAGTCTACCCCCGTGGATTGAATAAAGGGATGAGTGTAATAGTCCGAATAATCCTGTAGCGATTATCTCCCTTTGTTGGTTGCAAGGGGTTATTCGTTAGGTGGCGTTGCAACCTAGCTATTTAAACGCAGGCCGCGAATCTCTCTCTCTCTCTCTCTCTCTCTCTCTCTCTTCGATCTGGAACCTCTAGAGATATACTAGACCTTTGTGTCTCTTTCCATTTGGACTTGAGAAGCCTTGCCTCCCTCAACTTCAGGCTTATACGTATGTCTTTACTCTGAGTGTTGCATGTCATGGACTGCTCAACTACTATGGTGATTCAGTCCACGAGTGGTATCAGACTAGAGTTAAAGAAGTAAAACGCAAACACAACTTACAATTCGAATAAAGACATGTATTACGGACATACATAACATAAATTGTTGCAAACTAAGGTTTGTCTGCTGGAATGTTGTATAAAATAATAGTCCACTTAGCTGAAATCCCGAGGTAGGGTGGGTTATCGGAGCCCCTTTGCTACGGCTATCTGCCATCTTCTCGCTCAGAAAAATATAGGAGAAGCTTTTTCGTACTTCTGTCTTCGGGGAGTCTTGAACAGAAAAAGGAAGAATTTGTCTCTTTGGTATTTGCCGCTAAAGAATGCTGGTCCGTGATTGGTTGTTTGATAGCGAGGCTCGTAGAACAAAGACGATAACCCCTACCTCATATATTTTTACACAACCAGGGTTCCATCCTTAAGCATCACGGGTCGCCACCCACGGCCAATATGTGGAGGTATTGAGGAGGTCTTGTCCTTCTGTAGAGGTGAAGTCGGCATATTCTAAAGCCTCAGTTGACAATGCTCAGAGCTGATGGCAAAATTCTTTAATGAGATATGCCAGAAAAGTTCCAGGACTGGTGTCACAAAGAATTCATTTAAAATCCAAAGTATAAACTACAAGTTATCCCCTTGAGCGTAATCCACTTGAAAGTCTTAGATGTAAGTAAATGTTCTCAAAGTTTTCTTTTGGCAATCAGCATTATTATCACTAGCAAATATATGCACCCTCTGGGTGCAAGTATTTAAGTTTTAGTGTAATAAAATATGATATTGAATTAGAAACGCTAATAAAACTACATAAGAATACAGATGAAAAGATTTGAAACAGCGTGGGTATAATTGAAAAATATAACAACTGAAACTTACTCTTTTATCACTCTCGTCTTTCATTGTTAAATTTTCCTTGTTTAACTCCTTAGTTAAATTAAAGAATAAAATGACAGTTATTTTTTCTTGTTAATCGATTTCTTTTAAGATTTATCTCCGAGATTTTTGCTCTTATTCATTAAGATAAAACCAAACAATTAGAAATCAATGATACTAAGCACATATTTATTAAAATCAATTTTTTAATATCAATATGCAAATTAGCCTTCCCGTACACACTGTAAACTGCTATTTTCTTGTATATATAAATACAATTGCATGTTAATAGTATGTAGATAAGGACAACAGTATTAAGAATGTAAAACATCTTTTTATTAATAATTAAACTTTGAATAAAATTCATGGAGAATATGACGTAAAAAACTAAAGGGAATTGTGACTTGAGTAGTGATATAGTTTCGGTTACAAACAGACAAACACACAATCTCCATTATAATAAGATATATAGACTATGTAATTTTTATCCAGTTTATATAAGTAGCATACGGGAAACCCAAACTTGAATATATATATATATATATATATATATATATATATATATATATATATAATGTGTGGGATGGTCACTGTTTGAGCTTTTGCTGGAACGGTGTACCAAAGGCAGTATTATTGGTAGAGTGCTCAATATAAGATAGAGCTGTTATATAATATAATAAAATAGATATATAAAGGTTTTACATATCTATTTATTTGGTGACAAATATATAAACTATATTACTATACCAGTCACAATTCCTTTAGTTATTTACATTATATTCTCCATGATTTTATTTTTATTTAAACCTCAATTATTAATAAAATTGTTTTACATTACTTACACTGTTGACCATATCTACATACTAATAACATGCAATTGTATTTATATATACAACAAAATAGAGGTTTACAGTATGAACGGGAAGGCTAATTTGCATATTGATCTTAAAAAAATTGATTTTGATAAATATATGCTTAGTATTATTGATTTCTAATTGTTTAGTTTTATCTTATTGAATATGAGCAAAAATCTCTTCAATAAATCTTTAAAAAAATCCCTTAACAAGAAGAAATAACTGTCATATTATTCTTTACTTCCTATTTTAACTAAACAGTTTAATTAGGAACATTTACCAATGAAAGACGGGAGTAACGGAAAATGATGGAAGAGTTAGTTTCAAAGTTGTTCTATTTTTCAATCATACCCCCTCTGTTCAAAATCTTTTTATCTACATTCTTATTCAGTTTCATTAGCCTTTCTAATTTAATATGATATTTTATTATAAAATTTAACTAAAATACTTGCACCCGGAGGGTGCATATATTTGCTAGTATATATAAATATATACTAATATATATTAATATGATAAAATATATTAAATTAGAAAGGCTAATAAAACTGAATAAGAATGCAGATAAAAAGATTTGGAACAGAGGGGGTATGATTGAAAAATAGAACAACTTTGAAACTAACTCTTCCATCATTTTCCATTACTCCCATCTTTCATTGGTAAATTTTCCTAATTCAACTATTTAGTTAAAATAGGAAGTAAAGAATAAAATTACAGTTATTTCTTCTTGTGAATGGACTTCTTTTAAGATTTATCCCCGAGATCTTTGCTCAGATTCAATAAGATATAACCAAACAATTAGAAATCTATAATACTAAGCATATATTTATTAAAATCATATAGGTGCTAGGGCTTGACGTGACCAGATTTAACCCATAGATGGAACCCTAACAAGTACTACCACTCCGGGTCAGAGTGGACCAAGGAGAAATGGTGATGAAGGGGTGCTCCACATTCCCCAAACCTTCAAAACTAGAACTTCACCATCAGATAGATTTTAACGTCATTCCCAGGACATGTAAACCCTCAGCCACCGCCTTCTAGCACCCATACGATAAAAAGGGGTTGTGGCTTGCCATAAGGGCAATAAAGTTGGGAAAATCATATAGGTGCTAGGGCTTGACGTGACCAGCCGATTGATCGGAGGCGGTCTTTCCGACCGCCCGTCTAGCCCAAGATAAAGCCAAAGTGGAGTATTGCAAGTCATGAACTGCTCATCCACCTGGGTTCTATCCGTTAGCACCACGGTTCACCACCCACAGCCAACAGGTGGTCTCATTGGGGGGAGTCTTACCCCTCTGCAGAGGTAGTCGGTGCATTCTAACGCCCAAGCCGTCAGGGCTGACTGGAACTTTTCTGACATACCTAGTAATCTTGGCAACAAGGCAAGTACCATGTTTGTGAGTGTATTGTGGGAAATTTACCCATACACAATCTACTTGATTACAGATTCCAAACGTTATTTGACCTTTGGACTCTTTGGACTAGAGACAAATTCTGTGGAATTGGTGCCTTTCAAATTGATAATAACTGAAAGATACAAACAACACTGACTAATTAAGCATACTAAATTCTTGCACCAAACAACCAATACCCGTTCAATACAATTAAGGAAAACACGACACCTAATCTTCCAATTCATTAAGGAATATTTGCATTAATTCTTCACTCGTGACAAACCATTTCTACGTCATTTTGAATCTACTTCTATAATAAAAATGATATGTAATGCGTTTTCTATAATAAAATGATCTGTAATGCTTTTCTGTAGTAAAATTAGCTGAAATATATATTTTAAAGTAAAATTAGTTGTAATGCTTTTCTATAAAAAAGACATTATATTTAATACTAATCAATAATAAAACTGATCTGTAATACGTTTCTATAGTAAATGTAATGTATCTCTATTGTAAAAATGCTCTGTAATGCGTTTCTATAGTAAAAATGCTCTGTAATGCGTTTCTATAGTAAAAATGCTCTGTAATGCGTTCTACGGTAAAAGGATCTGTAATGCTTTTCTATAATAGAAATAATCTGTAATGCGTTTCTATAATAGAAATAATCTGTAATGCGTTTCTATAGTAAAAATGACCTGTAATGCGTTTCTATAGTAAAAATAACCTGTAATGCGTTTCTATAGTAAAAATAACCTGTAATGCGTTTCTATAGTAAAAATAACCTGTAATGCGTTTCTATAGTAAAAAATGACCTGTAATGCGTTTCTATAGTAAAAATGACCTGTAATGCGTTTCTATAGTAAAAATGACCTGTAATGCGTTTCTATAGTAACAATGGCCTGTTATGTGTTTCTATAGTAAAAATTATCTGTGATGCGATCAATGGGAGAAAATTAAATAATCTATAAAAAAAACAAAAGTTCTGCAAAATGGATTGTTTTTTTGTTTTTTTAAAATTTTTATTGTCATTTTACATTAGCGACATGTATTTCAGATCTTTGATTAACCACACACACACACACGCATATATATATATATATATATATATATATATATATATATGCCCCCAAAACCCGGTAGATCTGTGTGAAGTGAATTTAAGGTTCACCGTTAGCATAAGCAAGGCTCTCTGCTGTTTACGAATTTTAGCTCTCTAGTGACCGTAACATATGTACCTATGTATGTATTTATATGTTAAAATTCTACTTCTTCCTGGTATCTGCTGAAAGGTTAAGGTATCGGACGAATGAAAAATCAGTCAGGTCTTGGTCTCATCTAGAAGTATTTGCTTAGTCTAGCCACACTGAAGAGACCTAAAACGTTGAAACAGTGTCTATGGATGACTGTAAAATATAAATATATCTTATTATAATGGAGATTGTGTTTTTGTGTCTGTAACCGAAACTATATTACTATACAAATCACAATTCCCTTCGTTATTTACATCACATTCTCCATGATTTTATTTTTATTTAAACCTTAATTATTAATAAAATTGTTTTACATTATTAATACTGTTAACCATATCTACATAATAACATGTAATTGTATTTATATATACAACAACATAGCGGTTTACAGTGTGAACGGGAAGGTTAATTTGCATATTGATATAAAAAATGTGATTTTAATAAATATGTGCTTGGTATTATTGATTTCTAACTGTTTGGTTTTATTTTAATGAATATAAGCAAAAATCTCTTCAATGAATCCTAAATGAAATCCATTAACAAGAAAAAATAACCGTCATTTTATTCTTTACTTCCTCTTTTAACTAAATACTTAAATTAGAAAAAATAACAATGAAAGACGAGAGTGATGGAAGAGTAAGTTTCAGTTGTTCTATATTTCGATTATACCCGCCTCTGTTCAAAATCTTATCTACATTCTTATTCAGTTTCATTAGCCTTTCTAATTTAATACGATATTCTATTACATTAAAACTTAATTACTTGCACCCGGAGGGTGCATATATTTGCTAGTATATATAATTTAGTTTGTGTGATTGTAGCAGACCACCTGTCAGAGATGAGGAAGTAAGGAAAAACTTTTTATCGTAAACAAGACTCGTCACTTGAAAATTTTATCTACTATTATTTTTTCTCTCCTCTTTTCTTTCCTTTTTTTTGTTTTTGTTTCTTTCATTCCTTTATTTATTTTTTGTTTTCTTTTTTTACGTCTGATAAAATATTTCAAAGCACTTTATACATTTTTAAGTACCTTTTAAGCGTATTGTGTTGAAGAATTAAAGAAAATCACTTCATGAATTGAGGCCAGTTTATCTTGAACTGTTTCCACCCAACACCGCCCGTCCGACTAATTTATTTACACACGCAACACACACACACACACACACACACATATATATATATATATATTATATATATATATATATATATATATAATATATATATACTTATTCAAATTAGATTGAACTTGACCTAATCTTAAGACGAAAAAAAATAATTCACTTCGGCATTGATTGTCTTTTAACTTCGGACCGGAGAATAAATTCGCTGTTTACATTTGAATTTACGCAGCTAGGAGGCGCTCGTAGCGTAGTGGTTATTGTTGTAGGATTTAGACATCACAACAATTCAAATCTTGGACAAGGCACTTTGCAATTTTACATAGTTCTTTGACGACTGTTTTGATCAAAAGTCAAATTAATAAATATGATTACCCGGGTTAAGTCATTAGTATGCTCGGGTACAAAGGGAACACCCGAGGAAGGAAAGAGGATACAGCAGTCAAAACGTGTGTTTATACTAGGGACTGGCAAAAAAATCGGATACTACGAGTTTTAAAAGCTGTAAGGATTAAAGTTCCAAATGCAAAACAAAGCCTTCACAAAACGTTTTCATCACGTCGGGGTCACTAGTTGTAAGGATTAAAGTGATAATACTTGAAGATAAAACTCCGACAAGGGTTGATAGACAAAACATTTAATACGTAAACAGCACATGGATAAAACATGGTACATAATAAATACATATCTTATTATAATGGAGATTGTGGGTTTATCGGTCTGTAACCGAAACTATATTCCTACTCAAGTCACAATTCTCTTAGTTATTGACATCACATTCTCCATGATTTTATTTTTATTTAAACCTCAATTATTCATAAAATTGTGTTACATTATTAATACTGTTGACCTTATCTACATACTGATAACATGCAATTATATTTATATATACAACAAAATAGCGGTTTACTGTGTGAACGGGAAGGCTAATTTACATATTATTTAAAAATGATTTTAATAAATATGTGCTTAGTATTATTGATTTCTAATTGTTTGGTTTTATTTTAATGAATATAAGCAAAAATCTCTTCAATGAATCTTAAATGAAATCCATTAACAAGAAAAATAACAGTCATTTCATTCTTTACTTCCTCTTTTAACTAAATACTTAAATTGGAAAAAATAACAAATGAAAGACGAGAATTATGAAAGAGTAAGTTTCAGTTGTTCTATTTTTCGATTATACCCCCCTCTGTTACAAATCTTTTTATCTGCATTCTTATTTAGTTTAATTACCTTCTAATTTTAATAATACAATATTATTACATTAAATAAATACTTGCACCCGGAGGGGCATATTATTGCTAGTATAAGTATATAAATACATATACAAGAGTAGAGATAATGACACATTCATGAATGGAAAAAAACATAAAAGCAACAGACATGAGACTAGGAATAGTCCATGATGTATGAATCACTAACAGTAATGTAAGGAGAGGGGGGGAAAGCCCCAACAAGAAGGGTAACCAGAGTATAACCCATAGTGGTGTCTCGTAGGTCGAGCAACTGGAAAAAGAGAAAGAGACGTTCAAACCAACCCGCTTAAATATCAAAGGCCCTAGCGGGAACCAGCGAAACCAAACGGGACAAACTCACCAGCGAATACGAAAATAACGCCTACAAAGCGAATTAAGAATAATTAAATCTATTATTAAGGTTAAACTTTGTCTAAATCGAAAAGTAGTAGCATAATAACCATCATTAAAAAAAGAAATATAAACATATGCAGTTTATTTCTAAAAGATTTAAAACTATGTTTTTGGTCAATTTCGAGGCGATCCGCCATTTTGGCCGTTTCCATTGTTTTAGGCGCTGTTTACAATTTTGACGTAACATTTGGGATGGAAAAATTTACCAAAAATCAGGTAATTATCCGAGTTTAATGAAATTTTCAGTATTGAATTAACAATTAATGAATTTTATAATGCATCAGTTAGGTATAAGGGGGGGGGTCAAAATTAAGTGACCTGAAAAAAAATGAGAAAGTTTTGAAATAAAATAAATAATGCATTATAAAGATTATTCATTGATACATAAACACTGAAAATGTCATTAAAAAATCCGATAATTTTCTGATTTTGGTAAATTATTTTGTAGGGGGGCTAAAATCATTTTGTCAAAAAAGCATTTTAGACTCAGTTTGCCAGTCACTAGTTATACATACCACAATAAAAGATGAAGACAAACAATTCTAAAAATCCAAAATTATTCACATCTAGCCAGTTGAGGGAAAAATAAAATTTAAGTGAAAAAAAGAAAATTTTTTTGACGGGGGGGTCTAAAAATTTGTGTCCAACGCTTACTGGTAGACTAATCTTTCTTCCTCATTTCCAAGTTGAAACTAATTATTTTTCACATATTCATTCAAGAAATGCAATTCAGTCATTAGCTGTATATAGTAATTAAGAATAATTAAAAAAAGAATTATCCATAATTTACATGAATCAGAGATCTATTTGATTCTAAAATTCTGAAATAGGCCTAGGGTTATGAGTAGTTATATGTTATAACTTATAATATGCTTGTTATGGTAGCCACATACTATGAGAGTCATGATTTTGTAGGCCACATACTATAATGGTATCTATCTATCTATCTAATCTATCATATATAATATATATATATATATTATATATATATATATATACTATATATAATAAAATGACTATCCCGTCGATTATCGATGTATGAGGGTTCATGCACACAATGAACTCACACACAGGGATTTGTTTATAGTGGTGAAGACTTGTGTTGGACCATCCACACTTTTTGCACAGTCGATAGGAAAGAATTGGTGCATCAAAGGTTGCCACAAACCCAATCAACGACCAACCTCAGGAATATTGAATTCAGAGTTATCCCTCTCCTAGACTGGTTACCTACCCATAGCTGAAGATCCTATAGCTGGAGGGAGAATATATGGATTCATAACTTTCTCAAGGTATTAACGCTATGTGAAATGCCAAACAGCTTCGTAGGAATGAACTCGAATTGACGAGTCCATTTCCCACGCGCCTCCATTATATATATATATATATATATATATATATAATATATATATATATATATATATCTTTGAATTTTTTTAGATGAGGCTTAATAATTTGGATTATTAGGACTATTGTCCTTATCTTTATTGTTATCTACACAACATTTTTGGCAATATAGTCTCTGGCCTTCTTCGGGTGTTTGTCGAATTCGGGACCCCATCTTGTCATAATCGGGAGCCTTCACAGAACTTTGAACTGTCTCACCGCAGTTGATTTCTACTTCTTCTCTCACGGCTATTGTCTCTAACACGTAACACGCGCTTTTTTCCTCTGTCCCACCCGGGTTTCTGCTGGTCTATTTATACACCTAGCACCCACATGCTTGTAGCTGTCATAAGGGCATCTGGTTTTAACATATGGGAACTAGGTCAACTCAATCTGGGGGGGGGTGAATTTGACAGGTCAAATTGGAGTTCCCTACTGTTCACATTTGAATTTAAACTGCTAGGAGGCGCTCATTGTTGTAGGAATTAGGCATCATGATGACTCAAATCTTGGATGAGGCAGTTTGCAATTTCACATAGTGTTGATACCCTTGGGAAAGGTCTGCAACCAACTATTCTCCCTTCAGTTATGAAATAAATAGTAGGGAAGGTTGGGTTCTTTAACCTTGGTTTATCAGCCGCGTCTAGGAGAAGGGAAACTAAAAATATTCAAAATTGTATATGAGAATAAATGCAGGTGACATGGAGATGCTCGTAGAAGTAGTTTATCATCGTAGGAATTAGGCATCCCATTGACTCAAATCTTGGACAAGGCAGTTTTCAATTTCACACAGCGTTAATGCCTTTGGGAAAATGCATCCAACTATTCTCGGTTCTTTAACCTTGGTATGGCAAACAGTCTAGGAGAAGGAAAACTTCGAATTCAAATCAGACATGCTAGGAGACACCTATGATGAGGTAATCACCACATGAGAATTTGAGTACTTACGGTGACCAGGGTTCAAATCCTGAATGAAGCAGTTTCATTTCTCATAGAAATAATACCCTTGGGAAATGTAAACACCCAAATATTCTCCCCCAGCTATAAATAGTAGGGAAGACTAGGTTCTGCAAGCCTGGTATGGCAACCAGTCTTGGAGAAGGAAAACTCTAAATTCAAATTTGACATACAGGAGGCACTTGTGGCTTAGTGGTTATCTTAAACTGTCATTCTTGCAATGATAATGACTCTTCTCAAAATTATAGAAGGTCTCTTAAACAAAAAGAATGAGATCAATAGTCTGAACAACTCTTGCAATGATAATGACTCTTCTCAAAATTATAGAAGCTATCTTAAACAAAAAGAATGAGATCAATAGTCTGAACAACTCTTGCCAATGATAATGACTCTTCTCAAAATTATAAAAGTCTCTTAAACAAAAAGAATGAGATCAATAGTCTGAACAATCTTGCAATGATAATGACTCTTCTCAAAATTATTAGAAGCTATCTTAAACAAAAGAATGAGATCAATAGTCTGAACAACTCTTGCAATGATAATGACTCTTAACAAAATTATAGAAGCTATCTTAAACAAAAAGAATGAGATCAATAGTCTGAACAACTCTTGCAATGATAATGTCTCTTCTCAAAACTATAAAAGCTATCTTAAACAAAAAGAATGAGATCAATTGTCTGAACAACTCTTGTAAGGGTATTGCCTCTTTTCAAAATCATGAAAGATTTCTTGCTATGATAATGACTCTTCTCAAAATTATAGAAGCTATATTTGACATAAATAATGACTTCTGACCAATTTTAATTGATGGATATAAAATTTCCACTCAAGTTGGCAAAATGATGTTATGACTTAAAACAGACTTAAAAAAAAGAAAAAAGTTTGGTACTGTGTTTTATAGTAATGATGGCTCAGGTCCCCCAGTGTGATTTGTATTTAAAAATCTGATCTTTATGGTGGGCCAGTTGTGTTGTATATTTCAATAAAGATCTTAGAAACTCGATGCTTCAATGCAGAACATTAAAATGATTTTCTGACGGCAATGAAAAATGAATTTTATGAACAAATGCTGACTTGCCTCTTTTTGTTCGACAGGTGCTGCAGGATATAAAATACTTAAACAATTCAAAGAAAACATCACCAGCCTCCACACACACACACACACACACACACACACCACAATATATACACATACATAAATATATATATATATATATATATATATATAAAAAGTTAATCCTAATGATTCAGATATACTTTATCTTGGACTAAGACGGCGGTCGGAGAGGCCCCTCCGATCAATCAGCTGGTCACGTCAAACCCTAGCACCTATATGATTTTCCCAACCCTATTGCGGTTATGGCAATCCCCAACCCTTTTTATCATATAGGTGCCTAGAAGGGCGGTGGCTGCAGGTCTTACATGTCCTGGAATGACGTTAAACTCTATCTGATCGTGAGGTATAGGTACTAGGGCTTGACGTGGGCCGCCGATTGATCGGAGGGGCCTCTCCGACCGCCTGTCTAGCACAAGACAGGGCCAAAGTGAGTATTGCAAGTCGTGAACTGCTCATCCACCAGGGTTCTATCCTTAAGCATCATGGGTCGCCACCCACGGCCAAAGGTGGCCCCATTGGAGGAGTTCCTACCCCTCTGCAGGTGCAGTCGGTGCATTCTAACGCCCCAGCTGACAGGGCGGGATATTGATTGTTGACACAGGTATTAACGGGATAATTCATTGTTAAGCAAATTATAAGTGCTCAATATTAGAAGGGCGGATTTAGTTTTACAGTATGTATTGAAATAACCTACTCGAGTTTCACCATAAGGATCTTCAGGGTTAATTCCAACGAATTAATCAAGATATTGATTAATTACAGCTAATTACGAGAGTGAACATTGCAATTATGACCGTTGAAAACAGTGTTTGCAGTGAATGAACACTATTGCGTCATTTTGAAAGTTGAATGCCAAACGCAATGTTGTTGATCCTGAACACGAATGTTAAATGTGAAATATAACACTATATATATAATATATATATATATATATATATATATATAATCGGCCGGTTTAGCTCAGTCGGAAGAGTATTCGACTAGGAAGCTCAAGATTTCTGGCTTGATACCAGCCCTCGCCAACTCAGCGTATGGGTAGCAGAGGGATCTGTGAGGTAAACTAAGGAGCTGATGGTAGGTATGGCGCTCCACCTCAGATGATAAATAATCTCCTTGGTCTAGTGCTAGTGAAAAGGGGATAGACTCCCTCACTGTCTGGCTGATATCGACTTTAGGCCAACCACGATGACTTTATATATATATATATATACCAACCTCTCCGCATGAGCAGGATGTGACACAAGGTCAATTTCTTAAGCGGAGTTCAACAGGTTTTGAATTCAGAGTTTTCCTTCTCCTAGACCAGTTGCCTAACCAAGATTAAAGAGCCCTGTCTGCCCTACTATTTATCCGTAGCTGGAGGGAGAGTAGGATTCATACCTTTCCCAAGGGTATTAGCGCTAAGTGAAATGAAATTACCACATCCAGGATTTGAACTCGGGGCGACAAGTCCATTTCCCATGGCTTTAACCATTATACCACAATGACTTTATATATATATATATAAAATAATTTTCCCGGTCTCTCACCAGTTTGGTTTTAAAACTAGGGCTTTTTACATGAGGATATTTTATGAAGGTCAAGGATTGAATAACCAACTGATGCTGTCTGAATGGAGCATCTAGGTAGGACACTAAACTGCACCTGGTGGTAGAGCTCCAAGTTTTGGTGAGTTTGAATTCACCCTTTCATAATTACACTAACCACAATGCCTAAGGCACTCCACGAATCTACCCTACTTGAAAAATAATTATAGCGTTTTTATTTTCAAATGATTAGGGCAGGCTGGAACACAGATTTCTTTAACATTGTTACTGGAGTCCTACAAGGAGATTCATTAGCATCTGTAATTTATAATATGCCTTCACTATGTACAACAAATAAATTCTAATAAAAGAAATAGGCTTCATCATGCAAAAAAAGGGCAAGGATCTGGTGATATCCCTCAGAAACTATTACAGATGTGAACTATGTAGATGATCTAGAGCTTCTTCCAAGTGCATCTACACAAGCCAAATCACTGTAATCAAGCTATATTACTTTTATGTTTGGTCCTTAGTAAACTGAAAGACATTCAGGATCTCGA
Organism: Doryteuthis pealeii; assembly: GCA_023376005.1. Taxonomy (NCBI): domain Eukaryota; kingdom Metazoa; phylum Mollusca; class Cephalopoda; order Myopsida; family Loliginidae; genus Doryteuthis; species Doryteuthis pealeii. The sequence continues at coordinate 53,144,112 of CM042178.1, read as the reverse complement.
AACTTTATTTCCACTCAGTATATGTGTATATGTATATACATATATACATACAAATATACATATGATTATATATATATATATATATATTATATAGGTTTATTCATGAATAATCATTAATGGAATCACTGAGAATACCAGAATATGAATGAAAACTTACGTTCATGTAAGATATATACAAACGGTGTATGTACATATTGATATCAATATTACATAATATATTATATTTATATATATATATATATAGTATATTTATAATATATATATATATGTGTGTGTGTGTGTATAAATTATATTACACACTCATATTTATATTTAGGTATGTATTTAAAAGCAGGTGTCTGTACATATATATATATATATATAATGAAAATATTAATATCTATATAATAATATATATATATATATATATATATATATGCATATGTGTGCAATGTATGAATAATATATATTATATATATATATATATATATATATATATATATGTAAGCATATGTGTGCATATATGTATATTTGTGCATATATATATATGCATATGGTGTGTATATATATATATGTATATAATATATATATACACACACACACATATATGAGCACATAAATATGCATTCTATATAGACACTCAGGCACATATATTGAACACACACACACATGGTTGATATAATATATAAATATATATTATATATATATATATATATATAATAACAAACATACATACGTATATATTTACACATCACATTTATATTAGATAGTACTAACGAAGCCAGGTGACTGTACATATGAATAATGTTTACCTATATATATATAATTTAATATAATAATGTATGCAAATGTGTGTTTGTATATATGTATCATATCTCTTCATTGTATATCCACCTTATCAGTGCTGCTGTATATACTATATATATATATATAAATTACACAACACATCATATGAGCACATTAAATATGTCATTTACATATTACACTCAGAACATATTTGAACAACACACACATACACGTGGGTAGTGTCGCTTCATATGTCGTCTAAGCTGTCTAATATATAATACATATGTGCCTCAGTATAACAGTGTGTTGTGTGGTATGAGGTATAGTACTATATACTATACTATATTATGATATATGATATGTGCTGTGTGTCATTGTGTTCTAGTTCCTATATTAATACATCTTATGGCCATTTCATAATTGTATATCTATATATATTATATATATATATAACACAGTATAAACCTACATTTCTCTATTTTTATTTTATGCAAATACATATCTTGCCACAGTACAAATGCCTAAATTAAATTGACCAGATATTTTGCAGTTCTCTTCTTTGTTTTTTTTTTTTTTAGTTTTTTTTCTTTCTTTGTTGTTTCTATTGATATCCGAGTTTTCTGGTAAACTTAGGTTTTCATCAAATTAACAATAGTTCTTTCATTGTTGCACGAATTAGATTTTAGATTCTAAGTATTTTTTAAAAAGAAACAAAAACAAAATATTTTTGCCAAGCCGCAACAGAAAATTAAACAACAAAAAAATTTTTAAAAATAAACATTAACTAAATATAAAAAAACAAAAAAAAAACAACAAAAAACAAAAACATTTTTACATTTTTCGGCATTCTCTTATACAGATACATCTATCAATAGACTTTTGTATCACGGAGCGATTTCCTTTGTGATTTGGAACATATCTTAACGCCGTCGTAAAGGCTATTGTATGAGCCGGCCATACGGCTGTGCTCTGCCCAGCGAGCAATCCGTCGGAGTAAAATATGAATCTTTTCCCGGAATTTTCACGTTCGGAGTTTGCCGAAGCCCGGTTAAGGGTGGTCTGGCCAGGCTCGGCCGAGCTTTGTTCCGTTGAAAAAACCCGGAGTTGACTTCTCTACGAGGTTCGTAAAGTTTCCCTCGTCTTTTTACATGATGTAATCTTTTAACTATCCGGCGACCAAAACTCGAATAATGCCACAGGAAATAAAATGACTTTAAAACCATAACACACACGTATGACATTTATTCTTTTATAGCGGTTATTTGATAAGATGCACGCACAATGTCCCCAGACGTAGCCCTGTCAAACGGGGGCTTATAGAATTACACCCTCCATTTGATTAAGGCGAGAGACTAAAGTTACCAACCCAGACCCAGACTCAATCCTGTCAACTGGGTTCGAATACACCATTGATAGGCGGAGTAGGACTAAAGCTACCAACCCAGACAAACCCTGTCAACTGGAGTAATACCATTTATAAGGCGAGTAGGACTAAAAGTCTACCAGACCCAGACCCAGAACAAACCCATCAACTGGCGGTTGAATACTCCATTTATAAGGCGAGTCGACTAATTCTACCCAACCCAGACAACCCGTCAACTGGGTGTTTAGAATACTCCATTTGATAAGCGAGTCGACTAATGCGTCTACCAGACCCAGACCCAACCCTGTTCAACTGGGGGCTATTAGAATACGTCCATTTGATTAAGGCGAGTCGACTAATGTCTAACCAGACCCAGGACCAACCCTGTAAAACTGGATTTTTAGAATATCCATTGATAAGCGAGTTCGGACTAAGTCTACGCAGACCCAGACCAACCTGTCAACTGGGTTTAGAATACTCCATTTGATAAGGCGAGTCGAACTAGTTACCAGACCCTAACCAACCTGTCAAGGATTTTAGAATATACATTTGATAAGGGCGAGTAGACTAATGTCACCAGTCCTAGATCAACCTGTCTCCTGGGTTCGGATACATCGACCTGCACCTCTGCAGATGGGTTAAAGAATTACCCAATGGGCCACATTGAGTGTATATATATAAATTAGTATCTATTCTGTTGCAAGCCAAGTATATCTATTATTGTGCTGTTAGTGAACAACAACATTTGAACGGGCCAACGCAGCTGTATATTCTATGGAACATCTGGATACTCCATTCATGCATTTGGCTTGATCCATTCCCCTGAGTCTTTGATTGGCTGCATTGGTTTCTGTATGTTTGATAATATCTGGCATTTTGCAGTAGGCTTGCAATAAGTAAGATCCGTATTGTTATGGCTTCCTTGCTGCTTTTCCTGCCAATTTGACGGTAATTTGTGAATGTGAGTACTTCTACATCCTTGTATATTGGGTTCATATCCATAACAGCTTGCGTATTCGTTTATTTTAAAATAATTAAAAAAAAAGTACATTTTAGGTTTAGCTTTTAATGATTGTTCCTGTTGGAATTGAATAATTTACATTTGTTTGAATAACAATAACAACAACTAACTAAGCACAACTGAACTGTTTCCAAAGCAGGCTGGTATTTATGGACTCAGGAAACTCGTTCATGCATTGGTGTCGATTCCCTGATCCTCTCTTTTT
>CM042178.1:53094420-53140658 GCA_023376005.1 Doryteuthis pealeii | reverse complement strand
GGGTAATGGAAAATGATGGACTAGTTATTTCAAAGTTGTCAATTTTTTCGATTATACCCCTCTGTTGCCAGATCTTTTATGCTGCATATCTTAGTCAGTTTCATAGGCCTTTCTAATTTAATTATAAAACCAAAACAATTAGAAATCATAAATACCAAGCACATATTTATTAAAATAAAAATTTTAAATATCAGATATGAATTGCCTTCTCGTTCAACTGTAAACCACCTATTTGGTTTGTTATATATAATACAATGCAATGTTATTAGTACGTGATATCGGCAACAGTATTATAATAGTAATACATTTTATTAATAACTGAAGGTTTAAAAGAATGAAATCATGGAGAATTTTGACGTAAAATAATTAAGGGAATTGTTACTTGAAGTAGTAATATAGTTTCGGTTACAGATAGAAAAACACACAATCTCCATTTATAAAGATGTGCTAGAAGGTGGGTGGCTGAGTTCTTCACATAAGCCATTGATATTGCATCCTGGAAAACATGAATATTCTAATTACTCTAAAATATCAGATTCATGTAAAGCCATTTAACTGATTGGCTACTTTATGCCACTCATTTTACAAATAAAAAAAACAACTATTCCTATATTACTGTATTACCTATGGGACACCTCAATCGTCAGGGAATAGCACAACACTCACCTTGGCAGACTTTTCAATGCCACTATTTTGAACAATATCATTAGACCTCCTCTTTGTATAAGCCATAAACAACTTTTATTTCAATTAGATCACCTCTCATCTTCTTTCTAATAGTTAATCCTAATTTTCTCCAACATCCTCCTGTAACTATAGGGTAATTCCATGTCAAATCATCCCAGAAAAAAGCAAAATTGGTCACCAACACCCTTCATTTTTCTGAAATGTTGTCCAAGTGTGGATTGTGTTAAAGTTAGACAATACCCAAAATTTGAGATTCCAATTACAAGAATTGGCAAAGTGATATCAATTTTTAGCTCTCCAAATTTAGGCCGGGGGGTCGTGAAAAATGACGACTTTTTGTAATCTATTTTTGTTTGTAAAACGAGTTCTAGAGCTTCCCTACTCCTAAAAATTGGTTCATAAAAGTATTTTCTCAAAGGAATCCAAAACTGCTATCAGAAAAGTTTTAATGTCAACCAGTTTTAAGTTATTGAGGATTTCTGATTTTTTTCATAGTAAGATCAATATCACAATGTGGCACTCCATCTAGGACAAAAAATTTCAATTAGATCATCTCTTATTCTTCTTTCTAGTTTATCCTCAATTCTTCTATTTTTTTGCAAAGTGATTCTTTCTGATAATTCCCAAAAATGCCCTCTTAGATTCTTCTTACCATTATTTCTGAGATCGTCCAATTCAATTTAAAAATGTAATTGAAATATGATGTTGATTGATTAAATTAGTCGCCTCATGTATATTGTTTTTTTTGTTTTTTTTTTAATTGTAAATTATTGAATTAAAATTTCTTACTATATTGTTATACATTTATGTGGGGATTTTATGGGGCATCCAGTGAGGATCTAACTTGTGATAAATGATAATGGATCTGCAAAAGACTAACTTTTTAAAAATCCCCCCTTTACCCAGGTGACGCCAGGTAGCCACTTCTAGTCATTAATGTATCTATCTACAGATCAAATTTTGCTTAGTGATTCTTTCTGATAATTCCCAAAAATGCCCTCTTAGATTCTTCTTTTTACCATTATTTCTAAGATCACCCAAATTGATCTGAAGAATTTTCATGCTATTGTTCTTCTTGATCTGATAAGGCAATTTATTCCAATAAGAAATATATTACTCTATTAACAAAAAAATCCAATTGACTTAATTTGCAAAATCTACCTTGACAGTAAGTTTCCAATTTCGAGAAGAAATATTTAAAAAGTGTCTACCATAATTAGTAATTCCATTTATCATAATGAAAGTTTCAATTAGATTACCTCTCATTCTTCTCTCTAGTAGTTAATTATAATGACTCTAATCTTACTATAACTATATATAATCTTTAATATTTAATTTACTATTTAAAGGCGTTGATAAATTGTCTTATAAATTGGCTCACTGGATGTATGGATGAGGTTTATGCAACTCTCTAAGCATGGACCAACTGACAAGGATTATACAATTCTTTAATATGAATCAGTTTGAACAAGAATTAAAAACTGATACTACATATTCTTACTTCAAGAAAGGATCAGACTTTATGCCACAAGGGATCTCTCCACCATAAAGTGCTCTCACATGCAGCCTAAAAAATGGCAACAAGAATCTTAACAGATACAATTCCTACTTTAAGGATGGATCAGTGACAAGGATTAAAACTGATAATACATCTTTCTACTTCAAGAAAGGATCAAACTTTATGCCAACAAGGTATCTCCCACTGTAAAACTGCTTTCACCTTCAGTACTAAAATGACCAAACGAATCTTAAAGAACAAAAAAATCTCTGCACAAAAATATACATCATTTAAATATCTATCTACAGATCAAATTTTTGCTCAGTGATTCTTTCTGATAATTCCCAAAAATGCCCTCTCATAGATTATTCTTCTGACATTATTTCTAAGATCATCCAATTTGATCTGAAGAATTTTCATGCTATTGCTCTTCTTGATCTGATAAGGCAATTTATTCCAATAAGAAATATATTACTCTAATTAACCAAAAAAATCCAATTGACTTAAATTTTTCGAAATCTACCCTGGACAGTAAGTTTTCCCAATTTCGAGAAGAAATTATTTTAAAAAAGTGTCTACCATAATAGTAATTCCATTTATCATAATGAAGTTTCAATTAGATTACCTCTCATTCTTCTCTCCGGTAGTTAATTATAATAACTCTAATCTTAACTATAACTATATATAATCTTTATTATTTAATTTACTATTTAAAGGCGTTGATAAATTGTCCTACAATTGCTCACTGGATGTATGGATGAGGCTTATGCAACTCTCTAAGCATGGACCAACTGACAAGGATTATACAATTCTTTAATATGAATCAGTTGACAAATATTAAAACTGATATTACATCTTCCTATTTCAAGAAAGGATCAAACTTTATGCTAGAAGGGATTTCCAGTGTAACACTGCTTTCATCTACAGCCCTGAAATGCACACAAGAATCGTAAAAAAAGACAAAAAAAAAATCTCTGTATATGTTTTATAGACACTATTAATATATCTACAGATCAAATTTTGCTAAAACCCTAGCACCTATATGATTTTCCCAACCCTATTGCCCTTATGGCAAGCCCCAACCCCTTTTTATCATATGGGAGCTAGAAGGCGGTGACTGAGGGTCTATCTGTCCTGGAATGACATTAAACTATCTGATGGTGAGGTTCCAGTTTCTGGAGGTTTGGGAGAATGTGGAGGACCCCTTCATCACCATTGCTCCCTGTTCCAATCTGACCCGGAGTGGTAGTACCTGTTAGGATCCCATCTATGGGTTAAATAGAAAAAGTGTATTCATAAAAAAAAATTGTATTATCCATTGTAAGAACTGATTTTTATTTCAAAAATTTAATCAGCATTAAATGACACACTGAGGTTGATCAATGCCGTAAAAACAAACAAACCCAAAACAAATTTTGCTCAGTGATTCTTTCTGATAATTCCCAAAATGCCCTCTAGATTATTCTTCTTACCATTATTTCTAAGATCCACCAAAATTGATCGCAAAGAATTCATACTATTGCTCTCTTCTTGATCTGATTAGGCAATTTATTCCAATAAGAAATATATTACTCTAGAAACAAAAAAATCCAATTGACTTAATTTGCAAAATCTACCTTGACAGTAATTTTCCAGTTTGAGAAAAAAGTATTTTAAAATATGTTTACCATAATTAAGAAATTCCATTTTATTATTTTGAAAGTTTTCAATTAGACACCTCTTAATTCTTCTCTTTCTAGTAAAATAGTTATCCTGAATTCTCAATCCTTTTTTCGTTCTTACTCATTTGTTCCCAGATATATTACTCTATTAGCAAACAAATCCAAATTAGTTAATTAATTGTTGAATTCTTCCCTGACTAAGACTTGATACCGAATCATCTCTGAGTTAACTGGAACTAAAATCCCTTTTTTGAGATTTTATTTTATGTATTAGCAGATAACCCATGTGCCAAAACTGGTACTTCACCACCAGATAGGATTTTTTTCAGTTCTACAAGGGCTGTTTAAAAGGCCTCATATCTCAACCAATTCTTAGAAATCAGAAGCACTTTCCTTTTCACATACTAAATTCTACGCATAAAAATCTATAAGAAATATCTCAACAATTCTTAGAATAGAGCACTTTCCTTTTCACCACTAAAATTCTAAACGCCATAAAAATCTTATAAGAAATATCTCAACAAATTTCTTAGAATGAACACTATCCTTTTCCACATGAATCTTACACGCATAAGAATCTATACAGACAATATCTCCACAACTCTCTTAGAATCAGAGCCTTTCCTTTTCACACTAACATTCTACGCATAAAATATAAGCATAATATCTCAACCCATCCCTTTAGATCACCGAGCACTTTTCCCTTTTCACATCAACTTTAGCGCATAAACATCAATAAGAATATTTCAACCATTCTTAGAATAGACACCTTTCTCTTTTCAACACACTTAAATTCTACGCATAAAATCTATGAAGAATATCTCAACCAATTCCTCTAGAACTAGAGCACTATTTTTTCAAATCCACTACAATTGCCTACGCAATAAGAATCTATAAGAAATATCTCAACCAATTCCTTTGAGAATAGAGCCACTTATCTTTGGTCACCAACTGCAATCTCTCGATAAAAATCTATAAGAATATCTCAACCGATTCTTAGACCTAAAGTCAACTTTTCTTTTCAGCACCACTAAATTCCTAGTTTCCATAAAATCTAATAAGAAATATATGCAACCAATTCCTTCACGCATGAGCACATCCCCTATCTTTCACCCCCTAATCTCTAACGCATAAATCTATAAGAAATATCTCAACACAATCCTTAGAATCCCACGCAGCCACCGCTATTTTTCTCACCGATGAAATTCTACACAATAATCTTATGAAGAAATAGTCTCAACCAATTCTTCAGAATCAAGACGACTATCTTTTTCACCAATGAAATTCTACGCCATAACAACCACTCCTCACCTCACCCGAACAAGACCCTATGAAATCGAAAGATTCCCTACACAATCATTTTTTTTTTTAGGTAGCATAGGGAAGGTCCCGACGAAAATTCTAAAAAAATCGCCCTAAAAGTTTCTAGAATTTAACGTCATACCAGGACATTAAGACCCCCCTCAGCCACACCTTCTAGCACATATATTAAAAAGGGTTGGGGCTTGCTATAAGAACATAGGACCAGGAATATACACAAATTATTTTTCTTAAACTCAAATTTTTTAACACCTTTTTTTTTTTCAATTGAGCAATATTTTTTACATGTTGTTATTGCAGCACACATATATGACCCGATTCAATAGTAGGCAATTTGTTACCCTAAGTAAGCTCAAAATCCAACTTTTAAACGCGATTCACAAAATTAAACACATCTCTCGCACAATGTAAACCTTTAATATGTATCTCAAAATAAAACACATACTATATATAAATATATACATACCAGTGCAGGTATTTCATTCACACAACTTGTTTAAAAAACAATGAGACTGTCCTATATGCCTGCATATCAAATCTTCTCGAAAGTGTATTTATTTCTATGTTTATGATGATTTCTTGCGCGTATCGTGACCGTAAGCACGTGCAGCTCACTTTTGCTTGCAGACAAAACCGCACAGTGAATTCTCCATTATTCAACAGAGATTATATTACTATTTTAACTGGGTTGGTTTGGTCTGGTTTCTCTAGGTAGATATCTTATCTACAGAAATGTGTATGCTCACTCACACCCTCAACACGCTCGGACTCGCTACGCACAGAATTACTTGTCATTCACTGCGAATTGAATCCCTCTAGATAAAACCAAGAATTCTTCAAACTGAAGTCATATCAGTGGTTCACTGTATGGCTGGTATCAATTGTTTTGTTTGCGTTTTGTGTTGTTTCTGTTTTTACGCACTCATCAACCTCAGTGGGTCATTTAATGCCGATACACACGCTTCTCTCTCGCACACTCAAAATCAATTCTTAAATGGATGATACTTAATTCTTTTTTATAAATAATTTTTCTATTTACCCATGAGATGGGACCTAAACAGGTATCACACTCCGGGTTCAGAGTGGACCAGGAGCACATGGTGATGAAGGGGTGCTTCATCATCGCCGCCAAACCTTCCAAAACTGGAAACCTCACCATCAAGAATAGAAGTTTAAACGTCAATTCACCAGGATATGTAACCCGCAGCCGACCGCTCTAGCACCCATAGATAAAAGGAAGAGAGTTGGGGCCTTTGCCATACAAGGGCAATAGGATTGGGAAAATCATATCACACACGGCTTGACGTGCCAGTCCGATTGATCGGACGGGGGCCCTCTTCCGACCGCCGTCTAGCCCGAAGATAGGGGCCAAAGGTAGAGTAAATTGCATGTCATGGAACTGCTTACCCCTGGGCTCTATCGACGGGTCGCCACCCCGGCCATGCAGCGTGAACCCATTGGGGGAGTCTTACCCCCTGCAGAGAGTAGTTCAGTGTCATTCTACGCCCCAGCCGCAGGGCGGGACCTCTGCTGGAGGAAGCAAGGATGAAGCTTAATAAGTAAACACCTGACAAATGGACACACCGCAAGTGTATTCCGACCAGAAAAAATCTATCACAATCAGCTCTGTTGCAAATTTTGGCGTTTAGGTGTTAAGTTTTCTGACCCACCATCCTTGGTCGTTTGAAAAAAGAAATTAAAGTAAGTAGTTCTGACCACACTAGTAGAAATCCTTTGGTAAGCGAATAAGTCCTGCACGTTATGCGGAAATCCTACGTAGTGTCACCACAAGCGTCCAGTGACTATATCTATGTTTCTGTCGGTCCTGCACCCGATCCAAGCTAGTTGTAGTAGCTAGATTGAACAGCCGGTATACCAGTACCAATATCCCACACGAGCGAACGCCAGTGAATTGGACAAGAATAACTGCGCTACACTGCATACAATCGCCCAGTCGTATAAATAGAGTGGGCGTCTAGCCACACATCCTTAATATCCAGAAAAAGTAGGTCACACTCAGGGTGTAAATGGTTAGCAAGGTAGATTTGCCGACATTTGTTAGTGAGTTCGTATTCTCACTGGTGTGCCCAATTACTTTCTGGCCTTGTGCCACTATCTAAGCTAATGCGTTAATCAAATAACTATATCACAGAAAAGTAGGCACCTCACTGTGTTGTAATGGTAGCAAGCACCTTCGCACCCATTGTTAGTGAGTCGATCTCATTGGGTGCCCCAATGCTTCTGGCCTTCGGTGCCGAATATCTAAAGCTAAGCTTATAATAACTAACCCAGAAAAGTAGGCACCTCACGTGGTGTAATGGTTAGCAAGCTCGCTTCGCAAACATTGTTTAGTGAGTTCGATTCTCATTGGGTGCCCCATACTTCTGGCCTTGTGCCCGTATCTAAAGCTATGCTTAATAATAACTATATCCCAGAAAAGTAGAGGCATCACGTGGTGTAATGGTTAGCAAGCTCGCTTCGCAAACCATTGTTAGTGAGTTCGATTCTCATTGGAGCCCCCAACTTCTGGCCTTGTGCCATATCTAAAGCTAGCTTAGTAAATAACTATATCCCAGAAAAGTAGGCACCTCACTGGGTAATAATGGTTTAGCAACTCGCTTCGCACCAATTGTTAGTGAGTTCGATTCTCATTGGGCAGCCCCATACTTCTGGCCTTGGTGCCATATCTTAAGCTAGCTTAGTAATAACTATATCCCAGTAAAAAGTAGGCACCTCAACGTGGTGTAATGGTTTTAGCAAAGCTCGCTTCACAACCAATTGTTAGTGAGTTCGATTCTCATTGGAGCCCATACTTCTGGCTTGTGCCATTCTAAGCTAAGCTTAGTAAATAATAAATCCCAGAAAAGTAGGCACCTCATGTGGTGTAATGGTTAAGCAAGCTAGATTAGCAGACCATTGTTAGTGAGTTCGATTCTCACTGGGTGCCCCACACTTCTGGCCTTGTGCCATATCTAAGCTAAGCTTAGTAAATAACTATATCCCAGAAAAGTCAACATTTGGTCTCTTTCTGGTAAACCCAATGGTAGAAAATGGTGCAGTCTCAATAGTAGAAAGTCCAATTGTGGTCCTTGAAATCCTCTGTAGAACAAAAGTGTATTTGTAGCAGAGAATCTAGTCATAATACTTTAGGTATTAATTCCAGTTAGCAACTGATTTCAGAATAATTACCAATTGACCTTAAATGCATTCTATGTTCTTTTTCCATTGGATAATGCCTGCCCCTGATTTTGGCAAAGTTCATAAATATAAGAGGCGATTTCACATACATCTTATACCCATGATATTCCAACAGCTTTACTTTCTATAATATCAATTGATTTGTTTGAAAAATTATAGTTCCAATTAGACTGTTTACTAATCTTCTCTTGAACAAATTCCTGCAATGAAACTTATTCCCTTCACAATTCAATGGCATCCAACTGCATTGCCGAAATTGCCGTCATCACTGTGCACAATTCAACGTATGCACAACTACCTGCAATTTCTAAATGATCAAATTCTAATTCATTTTAGGGTTCAAATTGGAATGTTCTAGCTAATGGCAAGTCTCAGACATTTAGGAGGCTGCGTTTATGTCACCCAAAGGAACGGCTGTTAAAATACAGATCTTGCTCACCCTTCAGGAAATCACATAAGTCAAATTGTAGATACGTATCAATTATCATTTGTGGAAGTTGGAGGTAAGATTCTACACTTGTTGCTAAAATATACTAGCAAATATATGCACCCTTCGGGTGCAAGTATTTAGGTTTTGATGTAATAAAATATCATATCAAATTAGAAACTATTTATAAAATGATAAACTGACGGGGGTATAATCGAAAAATAGAACAGCTTTAAATCTAGCTCTTCCATCATTTTCCATCACTCCCGTCTTTCATTTTTCCTAATTAATCTATTTAGTTAGATTATGAATTATTTAATAAAATTACAGTTCTTTTGTCTTGTTTATGGATTTCTTCTAAGATTTATCCCCGAGATTTTTGCTCAGATTCGTTAAGAGAAAACCAAACAATTAGAAATCAATAATAGTAAGCATATATTTATTAAAATCAAGTTCTTGATATCAATATGCAAATTAGCCTTCTTGTTCACACTGTAAACCGCTATTTTGTTGAATATATAAATATAATTGCATGTTATTAGTATGTAGATCCAAACAGTAATTAATAAGATATACAATTTTATCAATAATTGAGGTTTTGAATAAAAAATAAATTATGGTGAAATGTGATGTCAAAAACTAAGGGTATTGTGACTTGAGTAGTGATTTAGTTTCGGTTACAGACAGACAAACACACAATCTCCATTATAATAAGATATAGTGTTAGGAGCCGGTTTAGCTTAGTTTCGTTTGCTTTGTTTTGTTTTATGGCATATCAACCTCAGTGGGTCATTTGCTTCGTTTTTAAGTCAAAATAATAAAGATTGGATTTATATTCGTGAAGTTAATTAAAAAATAAAATTTGAATAATAACAGCATGGATTCTTTTTTCATTTAATATTTTAGATAGTAGACACTAACATTTCTTTTCAGAGTAGCTGGATCAATGCAAGGTCTATTTTTTTTTTACATAGGTATTTAAATGGGGCATCCCACAAGGATTCAACTCACGATTAAGTAATAATGGATCTATGGGACTAACTTTAAAAAAATCCCCCTCTACCCAGGTGACGCCGGGTAGCCCCTGTTAGTATAGAATAAATGAATAAATGCTAGTATAGAATAAATGCGAATGTCAGTAGGTCACATTTTGTCCACATCTACGCCTGCGTATTATAACCGTGTATTTTCCTCATTCATAACAAATTTAAAAAATTTAAAAAATAATCAAACAAGGAACATTACCGTGGAAACTGGAAAGATTGATTCAAATTCCAAACTTACCTGCAATAAAAAAAGAAAGAGAAAGAATTAACTACATTGTCTCAAATGGTTTGTTTTAAAGACATATCAAACTTAGTGGGTCATTTAATGCCGATAAAGTTTTGAAATAAATTCATTCTTAATGGATACACAAAATTTTTTTATAAATACATTTTCCTATTTATCCCATAGATGGAACCCTAACAGGTACTACCACTCTGGGTCAGGGTGGACCAGGGAGCAATGGTGGTGAATGGGTGCTCTACATTTCCCAAACCTCCAAAACTGGAAGCTCACCATCAGATAGAGTTTAATGTCATTCACAGGACATGTAGACCCTCAGTCACCGCCTTCTAGCACCCATATGATAAAAGGGCTGGGTTGCTATAAGGGCAATATGGTTGGGGCAATTATATAGGTGATAGGGCTTGACGTGACCAGCCGATAGATTGGAGGGGGCCTCTTCGACTAGCTCAAGAAAATGCCAAAGTGGAGTATTGCATGTTATGGACTGCACAACCACCTGGGTTCTATCCTTAAGCATCACGGGTCGCCACTCACGGCCAACAGGTGGCCCCATTGGGGGAGTCTTACTGCAGAGGTGAATTCTAACACCCCAGCCGACAGGGCGGCCAGTTTAGCTTAGTTGGTAGGGTGTCTGCCTTGGAACCATAAGATTCCTGGTTCGATACCGGCTCTCACCAACTCAGCACATTGTTGTAATTATCTAAGTCACTCAACCTGTATCACCTGCTGATGATCGGTGAATGCACCAGTCAAAAACTTTACTGAAAACAAAAATAGTTGTTCTTTATTCCATGTATTAATGACTTTGACTATAAATTAGATATTCATTGATAAACTTAGGCAATTCCTGACGGTATTGTGACATAAGCAATGACATAGTTTCAATTACAGAGAGACACAAGGTTTTGTTTGATTTGGTTGTGTAGTGAGATAGCCAATGGCGTGTTATCTCATTTACATATGTGCATTACAGCAGGAGATATATAGAGACAGTCTAGAGGAGATGGGAATATTAGCTACGACAAGGTAACATACAGACCTAAGATACGCTCGGAGAATTACTACTATTACTACAACAAAGAATACGAAACCACACATCACAACAGGTTGTTTTAGGACCTATCAACCCTTTTTTCTTAAATGGTCACCCATCTAAGTATTGAGCAGGCTCATCACTGCTTAACTTCAGTGATCTACTGGGAACTGGTGAGACAGATATAAGGACACCGAATCTCCATTAGAATCAGATAAGAATCTTTTACCTAATATCCATTTACTATCTAATTATCTAAGTCACTCAACCTGTGTCACCTGCATATGATCGGTGAAGGCACCAGTCAAAACTTTTCTAAATATGAAATAAATGATATAAAATAAAATATAGACCAAGATAAAACATTCTCATGTTTTCAAAATACAAAAGAATGTTTGGTTTATTTGGAATCAGCAAAAATAACAAGGGAGTCTATCCCCTTTTCATTAGCGCTAGACAAGGGAGATTGTTTTTGTATCTGAGGTGGAGTGCCACACCTACAATACTTTACTGTGATTACCTAAGCCACTCAACCTGTGTCACCTGCTGATGATCGGTGAATGCACCAGTCAAATCTTTACTAAGAAAAAGAAATTTAAATAAAAAAAGATACAGGGTTTCTCTGAAATTTTGAGATGCAGCTTGATAATTAGTATTATTTGGATTATTCTGACTAGTGGGTAAAGGCGTTGGGTTTAAGTGACAGTTATCTCTAGGCTGCAGGTTCAATCCTGGTCAGGGGCAGCAGTAACATAGAATAATAATTAACAGATGGGCTACGTTAAATTTCAATTGTTTTAACGGTGTAAAAATGTAAACATTGTTTTTCGTTTATAATTTTTATTATTTTTGTAAGCCGAAAATTTTTTTTTAAATCATTAGGATTTTGTTTAATGCTTTTTCTTTCGAGTGAATAAAAAAATTTCAAGATAATATTAACCTTTATGCATGTTTTATTATGTTAAATATAATAGGGGGGGTAAATTCACAGGGAAAATTGGTGGTACCCACGGAAAACTTCAATATAGACAACATTTACGCTTGTGAAAAAAAGTATGATATTCAGGAGTCTATAGGAATTCATTTGGCCGCTTTTTTTTCCCACCTTTTTTTTTTTTTTTTTACAAATTAAAAGTCATCTTTTTCGCCTTGGGAAACCGACCTATACAGGGTTGTTCTTCATTCCATATATTAGTGACTTTGACTATAAATTAGATACTCATTGATAAACTTAGGAAATTCTTGAGGATATTGTGACATAGTTTCGGTTACAGACATAGGGACACCGAATCTTCATTATAATAAGATCAGAATATTTTATTCAATATCCCATCTACTTGTTACAGACATAAGGACACCGAATCTTCATTATAATAAGATCAGAATATTTTATTCAATATCCCATCTACTTGTTACAGACATAAGGACACCGAATCTTCATTATATAAGATCAGAATATTTTATTCAATATCCCATCTACTTGTTACAGACATAAGGACAAACCGAATCTTCATTTATAATAAGATCAGAATATTTTATTCAATATCCATTTTACTTTGCCCTAATTACATTAGTACAATCAACCTTTGTCGCCTGCTGATGATCGGTGAATGCACCAGTCAAAACTTTACTAAAAATAAAATAAGTCAGATGAGAATGAAAATAAAGACGAGGATAAAACATTCACACATTTTCAAAACACAAAAGAATGTTTTGGTTTATTTAGAATTACACATTTGCCGTACAAAGGTGAGCAAACAGTTAATGAAAAGCCGCGGAAAGGAAGGAAAAAGAAGAGAAAAAAAAACTCTAGAAGTGGGAAAAGACTCGCCGAAGGAATAGGTATACCATTAAGCATTCTCGTTACGCGTTGTCATTGAGTAAAGAGTTGGGAGGGAGGGGGAGTGCGAACAACAAAAAGCAAAAATATAAAGAATTGGTAGTCATGAACAGCTCCGAGTGCAACGTTTTCTTAGACTTGGTGTTTATGCATTAACTTATATTTTTACATTTGGAATCTTGTATGTTGGTTGGCTTTACGGCACGTCAACTCTTGTTGGGGTTATTTAATCCCAAAGTCGTCTTTTTTTGCAAACATTTTATGATCGGTTGGTTATGGCATGTCACCCTTCGTTTTCTTAGACTTGGTGTTTATGCATTAACTTATATTTTTTTACATTTGGAATCTTTTGTGTTGGTTGGCTTTACGGCAACGTCAACTCTTGTTGGGTTATTTATCCCAAGTCTTTTTGCAAACATTTTTAATGATCGGTTGGTTTTATGGCATGTCATCGTTTTCTTAGACTTGGTGTTTATGCATTAACTTATATTTTTTACATTTGGAATCTGTGTGTTGGCTTGGCTTTACGGCACGTCAACTCTTGTTGGGTTATTTAATCCCTAAGTCTTTTTTGCCAACATTTTTATGATCGGTTGGTTTTATGCATGTTCAACCCTCGTTTTTTACTTGGTGTTATGCATTAACTTTATTTTTATTTGGAATCTTGTGTGTTGGTTGGCTTTACGGCACGTCAACTCTTTGGGTTATTTAATCCTAAGTCTTTTTTGCAAACATTTTTATGTTATGGCATGTCACCCTTCGTTTTCTTAGACTTGGTGTTTATGCATTAACTTATATTTTTTTACATTTGGAATCTTGTATGCTGGTTGGCTTTTATGGCATGTCAACCCCTTGTTGGGTTATTTAATGCCGAGTTCAACGCTTTTTTCTTTGTAAGAAATTATGTGGTTTCAAGTAACTTATATTTTTACATTAGGAATCTTGTACATTATTTGGCTTTATGGCATGTCAACCCTTGTTGGGTTATTTAATGCTGAAATCAGTGGGGTTTTTTTTTGTTTATATGAAATTATATGGTCCAGTGTTTTTTTGTTTGCAAGAAATTATGTGGTTTCAATTAACTTATATTTTTACATTAGGAATCTTGTACGTTGGTTGGCTTTATGGCACATCAACCTTGGTTGGGTTATTTAATGCTGAATTCAGTGTTTTTTTTTTTTTTGTTTGTCAGAAATTATGGGGTTTCAAGTAACCGATATTTCTACATTAGGAATCTTGTACGTTGGTTGGCTTTACCGCATGTCAACCCTTATTGGGTTATTTAATGCCAAAGTCAGTCTTTTTTGCAAACATTTTTATGATTGGCTGGTTTTACGGCATGTCAACCCTTGTTAGGTCATTTAATGCTAATTTCAGTCTTTTTTGCAAGCATTTATTTGATTGGCTAGTTTTAGGACATATCAACCCTTGTTGGGTTATTTACTTGTAAATTAAAAGTTTTTTTGTTTATAAGAAAACATGGGTTCAAGTAACTTGTATTTTTACATGAGGAATCTTGTATGTTGCTTGGCTTTACAGCATGTCAACCTTGTTGTTGGAGAAAACAGCTGTATGGCCACTTGCCCCCTATCACACAAATGCTGGATACTGCTGGAGAAGCAAGGAGGAACTAATAAGTGACGTTCTCCTATGGAAGCCAGCATATGAGCATGCCAGTGTGGACCATCCAACAAAGACCTACATTGACCAGCTTTGCAAGGATACTTGTTGCTGTGCAGAGGACCTCCTGAGCGCAATGAGTGATAGGGACAGTGGGTGAGAGAAAGTCATGGATATCCATGCTACTAGCACCACAAGATGCTGAAGATAATAAATGCTTGTAGAAAAATGTAGATGTGAAATAGACGACACTAAGATACTGCATACAGTTTTGAAAAGATCCTGGAAGTGGCACAGCACAAAAAAACAGTTTTACGGCCAATTACCTCCCATCTCACAAACCTTCCAAGAAAGGTGATCAAGATGTGCTGAGGACAGCTGGAGACAAACTCATAATTGATGTTTTCCCATGGACTCCTACACATGGACACACCAGCATTGGCAGGCCAATAAAAACTTACATTCATCATCTGAGTTGACACTGGATGCTGTCTAGAGGACATGACAACAGTGATGACTGACAGGAATGGTTTACAAGAGAGAGTCAATACTAACAGGTATATGCATAAATGAAAAAATGATACCCATGGAGGTACACACATAAAGGAAAAAATACTACGCATATATATATATATATCTTATTATAATGGAGATTGTCTGTAACCGAAACTATATTACTATTCAAGTCACAATTCCCTTTGTTATTTACATCACATTCTCCATGATTTTATTTATATTTAAACCTCAATTATTAATAAAATTGTTTTACATTACTTACACTGTAGACCATATCTACATACTAATCACATGCAATTGTATTTATATATACAACAAAATAGAGGTTTACAGTATGAATGGAAAGGCTAATTTGCATATTGATCTTTAAAATTTGATTTTAATAAATATATGCTTAGTATTATTGATTTCTAATTGTTTGGTTTTATCTTATTGAATATGAGCAAAAATCTATGGGATAAATCTTAAAAGAAATCCCTGAACAAGAAGAAATAACTGTAATATTATTCTTTACTTCCTATTTTAACTAAACAGTTTAATTAGGAAAATTTACCCATTAAAGACGGGAGTAACGGAAAATGATGGAAGAGTTAGTTTCAAAGTTGTTCTATTTTTCAATCATACCCCCTCTGTTCAAAATCTTTTTATCTACATTCTTATTCAGTTTCATTAGCCTTTCTAATTTAATATGATATTTTATTATAAAATTTAACTAAAATATTTGCACCCGGAGGGTGCATATATTTGCTAGTATATATAAGGGTTTTATAATTTGCTTGAAGCATTGTGTATATATTGGTTTGGAGGTTGATTTAGAAGGCTATCACAATGCAGGTGTAAAGAAAAAATAAGGTAACAATAGTGTTGTTTCTTAATCTGTGATATATTCTTAATATTAATAAATGTCTCTGTGAGTATAAATATATATACATACATACATAATTTATATATATATATATATAAACATGCCTAAACATGTATGCATACATACATATACTCCCTTAGACATGAATGCATACATGTGTACACATATATGTAGACACGCATGCATATATATATATATATATATATATATAAGGTTAAGTAAACAAACAAATGTGTTTATTTTCATATGGCTTTAAGCCAACAATTTTTGGAGGATATGTGCTTAATTGAAGTCATACCTAATTTTGAGAATTAATTAGTAATTAATGAATTTAGGCAGGCATATAGGTTCAAATGTAAGGCTAACAAAAATATATATATGTGTATAGACATACATGCACATTATTATATATATATTATATATATATATACATACATGCATGTCAATAGACATGCATGCGTGCATATATATTTATATATATATATATATATATATATATATCTCCTAAATTCCCCTGATCAAGCAGAACAGAATTTTTCCACTTTATACCATCCATAAAACCTCCATATTTAGCTGAGAACAATCTAAAATTGTAACCGTGAATGTTGCCAGTGATCTCACAAAATCAGTGCTTCCAGGCGTAATAACTTCAAGATAGACTCGTTATGCCTCTAATATGTAAGAGGATGCCGGAATATTTTTGGTTCGGTCCAAAATGAAAAGTTATTTTATAACCAACTTAACTCGTGATGTTTGAAAAGGAAGATAGAAAAAGAAAAAAAAAAAAAAAAAGAAAAAAGAGAAAAACCAAAGAATAGCATATATATATATATATATATATATATATATATACATATATATATATACACATACACACTCGGTATTATCCATTAAGGATTTAATACAGAAATAGGCTGATTTACAAATAAGTATGGAACAGTTTTAAATAAGGTGTTTCATTTGGTCTAGAGCAAAGCAACAACCTGAAGATAATTTTCTTTTCTACATTCATACACCAGGCTTGAACCTAAATAACTTGCTTCTATAAATCTTTAATATATATACATATATATACATACATATATATATATATATATATATATTACACACTCACACAGATGCTGATAGGTATGCGTCCTGCATCCCTGACACACAAAATCTAAAGGGGCGCAATAAAATCATATCCATGCATCCCAGTGTTTTTATTTTTTCTTCCCTCATCAGTTCAAGCAAACTGTAAATACATTTCAATAGTTTCTTTGAAACAAATTACATAGAACCGGTTACAAGGAGCGTTTTCTTTCCACACAGACCAGTGGCTGTTACATAGCTACACATGTGCTTAGTTGGCGAGAACCATTATCGGACCTGGAACTTTGTGGTTCCAAAGCGAAACTTTTAGTAGGTATATCTGACTCATTAGGTTTATCTTTATTATTTGCTCTACTTAGTACTCTTTACTTATTAGCTTTAGTATATGCTAGCGGTTTTTGTATGAATATATATTTTTCATATTTTTATACATATAAATTGTTTTTTCTTTTGGCCAAGTATTATAGTATCAACCGATTATTTTCAGTTGGTACGACTATCGTGGTCTACTCTTTTTTTCAAAAATTTTTTGTTCTCGGGTAATGTTTGGTAGTATATTTTTACAATCAAACTATTTGCTGGTTTTTTTTCTTACTGCAAGGGTTTACCAACAAGTTTGGTATACTATACATACATATATATATACACAACTATACATACATATATATACACAACTATATATACATATATATACACAACTATATATACATATATATATATATGTTGTGTGTGTGTGTGTGGAAAGAGGATTGAAATGAATTCGACAGAATGTGGTGGAGATGTGAGGAACACAAGAACAAAACACAGACAAAAGTGTGTAGGATATATTTCGCTAGAGTGTTGAGCTCGGCATCATCAGTCATTTTAATGAATTATCAGGTTATCATACAAGTGTTTTATAGAAGGGGAAGTGTGGCGAGAGGAGGTGGATAGGAGAGGAGGTCAAGTGGGTGGGTAAGCGTTAGTGAGGAGAGGTTTTGAATGGTTAAGCAGGAATCATTGGAGAGGGAGAGAAGGAAATCAGAAGGGAAGGAGAGAGAGAGAGAGAGAGATAGTGAACAGGGTGAAAGTAGAGAGATATATTATAAAAGAAACAGGTTAGGGGCGGAGGTGGGTGGCCTTCTTGGAGATAAATTTGATCAAAGCAGAAGCAAAAGGGACTAATAAAAGGGGAGTGGTTGGGAGGGGAGGGTTAGGCAGAGTAGGTCACTGGTGTGAGGGAAAAGGGGTCATAAGAGGAAGTTTGGTTAGTTGTAGGGATTGGGGAAGTGGTTAGATAAAGGGAAAGGTAGGGGTAAGGAGTGAAATATATATATATACACACACACACATATATATATATACATATACACATACACATACATATATATACATATATACACATACATATATATATATACATATATACACATACATATATATACCACATACATACATACACACACACATAATATAATATATATATATACACACACACACTACTCTCTTGATTGATAAGATTGGTAATGATGATCATCAACAAAAATGTCATTCTTATTAATTCCAAAATGACAATAAAAACGCAGACTTGTTTGCAAATTCTTTGGGGTAAAAGTTGCAAGTTTTGCCAACATCAAAAAGGCGCAACTCAGTATGAAATTGAAAAGAAATGATAAACAAATAAATAAATAAATAATCAGTGGTATTGCTACAATTCTCAAAGAAAAAAACAGAAAGAAGAAACGTCACTGGAAAATTCCCATGATCAAAGAAACAGCACATGTAAGAGGAACAATAATCTAATTTCGATACATGCCGACCTGAATCCAATATGGCTGCCTTACACGATAGAATTAATTTCTTCGGCTTGTCATAATAATTGAGGGACAGAACTCATTGACCAGAACATTTGAGGCCCTGTTTTAAGTCAACCAGTGTTAGTTATACATTAGGGTAGGTTGATTTTTCACTTTTTTTTAAAATATGAAATTGTTCAAGACGTGAAAAGGTTTTGCATTAGTATACTGAATACTGATATAAAAAACTAGATCTTTTACTTGCACCATTCTTTGAGGAAATAACATTAAATATTTACTACTAAAATGCACTAAAAATTGTCATTTTCACAACATTTAGCCTAGAAATTGGTTAGAAAATTTAGTATTTTCAATATCTAAAACAAAAAAGGTTGTAATTTTAAATAAAACGAATAAAATATCATAACTAGAATTCAAATTGACACCGCCCTGTCGACTGGGGCGTTAGAATGCACCAACTGCACCACTGCAGAAGGGTAAGCCTCCCCCAATGGGGCCACCTGTTGGTCGTGGGTGGCGACTCGTAATGCTTAAGGATAGAACCCAGGTGGTTGAGCAGTTCATGACTTGCAATACTCCACTTTGGCCCTATCTTGGGCTAGACGGGCGGTCGGAGAGGCCCCATCCGATCAATCGGCTGGTCACGTCAAGCCCTAGCACCTATATGATTTCCCCCAACCCTATTGCCCTTATGGCAAGCCCCAACCCCTTTTTATCACATGGGTGCTAGAAGGCGGTGACTTAGAGTTTAACATCATTCCCAGGACATGTAGACCCTAACTGATGGTGAGGTTCCAGTTTTTGGGGAATGTAGAGCACCCCTTCATCACCATTGTTCCCTGGTCCACTCTGACCCGGAGTGGTAGTACCTGTTAGGGTCCCATCTATGGGTTAAATAGAAAAATGTATTTATAAAAAAATTGTATTATCCATTAAGAATTGATTTATTTCAAAACTTTATCGGCATTAAATGACCCACTGAGGTTGATATACCGTAAAACAAAAGCAAATCTCAGAGAAATATCCACTGAATTGTGTGTTTATAATTTTGTTTTTCTTAATGTGAGCTTATTCTTACCACAAGTATGTTGCATTTTTGTGTGAACATGTCTGTGTGTTTGCTCTAAATACTGTGTAAATTTTGTGTTATAAGACATAATGTAAACTATATAAATTCTTAATTCTAGTCTGTACAAACTGATAAAATTTTTGCACAATACTAACTTTATGTGCTACAAATTCTAAAAGTCAGTGTATATTAGGTATTTAAGCAATCTGTTTGCCATGGGTAGGATGTGACACAAGGCCACAAGTATAGGCAATTCAGCAAGGATCAAATTCACTATTCAGTAGTAATGGATCTGCAAGACTAGCTTGCTAACCGTTATACCCCAATACCCATCAAGAATGAATAAAACAATGTTTTCAGCATAAGATAACCCAACAAGGGTTGAAATGCCTTAAAATCTAACCAACTGTGGGTCAGGCAGTGTATGTAAATGTCATTTAATCTACTTTAGAGGGAAGCAGACAAGTAAGATCTGAGAGGAAGCATCAACTGATATGAGATATCCTCTAAACTTTGGAATGACAACAAATGTTAAATAAAACGTAGCAAAACTAATCGTTCTTTTGGGAAAAAATATCCAGGAAAATGGGAAATGAATTTGGAAAGCTACAATTAAAAAGATTTTCAATTTCAACAAGTGCTAAACTCGAAAAACGTTTTTTTGTTGTCTTTATCAAGACAAGTTGAAATAATCATTTCATTGAATAATTTATTGTAACACACGAGAAAAACTAAGAGTATTTATGGGTTTCGAAGGAGCTCTTATTTCTCCGTAGTTGTAGGCAAATTGTCGGACAAAGAAGGAACAAACACACAATGGAATTTTAATACATGTATTGACAAATAATACAAGAACTTGTTGCAAATTTTATTGGTATTTGCTACGAGACTTATCTGAGTTAAGTAATTTTCTTGGGGTAGTGATAACAGGGGTATTCTGTTCGTTGGTAGGAAATGTTGATAGTACGCTTTTTCGGACGTTTCTCGTTCTTCCTCGGTAACCGCTTCGGTGATAAGTAATGGGGAATGCTAATTTAGAAGCTTCTCGCCCTGGTAATAGCTCCTTTAAAAGACGGTGAATGGGCCCTTTTCAAGTAGACTATTTGGTCTTCAGCCTTCTATAGTGTGCTTTTAGTGCTTTCGAAAGTGTGCTGTGAAAGTATGCCTCCGTCCAGGTCAACAGTCCGTAGAAGTAAGCCATGTTTTTGGGGCTAGGTGATGAATGAAGTATAGGGACCGCTATTTACGCGACTACCCTCAGTGGGTGCTCCGTAAGAAGTGAAGTTTTTGGTATTGGCGCCAACATACGATGTTGGCGACAAGCATGCGTTTCCGATCTTTATTGGAATAAAACAAATATCATCTGTTGATGTCAGTTCTGTTCGGCGCAATGTGAAGGAAATATACATACAAAAGAGATTACATCATAACAACGTTTTAAAAAATTATTCTGTCTGAAATAACTAGATAAGGCAAGCAGACTATGGTCAGTGACTTTGATTCTCACTGAGTGCACCATACTTCTGACCTCACACCAAACTCAGCAAGTAAATAATGGCTTGTCACTTAATTAAGATTCTGTAAGGACCGAGTTTGTTTGGTGTGTGATGATTGAAGATCCGTTTTTTGATCCCCACAATTTAAATGTATGAGACAAAGGAAATGTAGTTTCCGTCGAAAACAAAAGACAAAATTGATAAAAGAAACAAACTTTATATACATAAATACAATTGGTATATTTTTTTTCTTTCAGCGGTGTTGCAGACTGTATGTGTCTGTACGTAGTTGTGTTTGTAAAGTGCTCATGTATTGTTTATATTTGTGTGATTGGATATGTCAAATTGTAGCAGTTTTGATAAAACAATGTCTGTGATTGAAACTTGTGTCGTATTGAGTAGGAGAGAGAGAAAATATGAAACTAAAAAATAGACGGACCTGTTGAGTCATATTTTATGTTTTCGGACAGCGTCTTCTCCCCATTGTGTCGAGTTGGGAAGAGCGTCCGTTCCCACTGTTTAGTTAGTAGCATCCGTCCCCACTCTCTCGAGTTGGGAAGAGCGTAAGCTCCCACTGTCGAGTTAGGAACATCAGCTCGAACTCTCTCGAGTCGGGAAGAGCGCAAGCTCCCCACTGAAGTTTTTCAACTCTATGGGCCTTTTTATTTTTTTTATTTTGTCATTGTCTACGTGATCATTAAGTTAAATTTAATATTGGAATTTTCAAATATCAGCTGTTTTCTAATGACGTAAAAATTGGATGATTTTGCTACATTCCGATGGTGTACATATTTTCAATGGAATTTAAACCATTGTTTATATTGTTGCTAAAATATTTCTAAACTAACATTTATTCGATAATCTTATGTTTACATAATTCTAAACTTAACTTATACAATTGTAAAATTACCTGTTTTAGAAAACTTAATTATTCTAATGTATTCAATTCACATGCACGTAAATGGGGGGACAAATTCCCCATAATCCTCTCCAGTAGAACGCCTTTCCCGACTGGCAGTGGCAGCATAGGGGTTCCTTCCTTCCATCGTAAACCATCCTTGAAATTCCAAAGTCTTTGAGTTCCTGGAAATTAATGTTTCACACCTCATGAAACAATCCATGTAAAAATATCATTGTTTATTGCCCCCCCCAACCTCCATCCACTAATGAAATTAAGGGACACAATGATACAGGGTCCCATTAAGGCAACAATTAAATTTACCCCCCCCCGCCTTTCATCAGTACGGAAGTGGCGTTCCTCGTCCATCCTTGTTATGTGACAAACGGCCTCAGCGCCGAGTGTTAATATTCTTATGACTAACTTGAGTTATAGACTATTGGAATTTGGTAAGGAGTGCTACATCAATGGCGATTGAAACATCTAAGATAGCTATTATAGCATGTTCCACCACACACAGAAATGTACAGTAGTCTATACAAAGATATATATATATATATATATATATATATGAAAGTAAATGTAAGTGAATCCGACAGTATGAATTAAACATTTTTAGAAAAAACAAACAAATGATGTTATAGTTCGCTGACTGAAATCTATTTCGACCTTTTATTAAAGCGGTCTTCTTCAAGAGCGAAATATTTATGATGGAGAGAAGGAATAAGTAAACCGTTACAAACAGGAGGGGTACAAACGAACGTTCATGTTTGGAGACGGAATTTTTTAAATTTTGAAAATGCATATTCTGTGTTAAAAATAAAATAAATTTTATTTTTAAAAATCAGAAGCATTATAATCCACAAGAAAACTCAAAAGAGTTTGTTGTAAAAAATATATTAAAAATTTGTGGCTGGAATCATGAACATTTTTGATACTTTTTTATACATTTTTTATATATTTTTTACAACAAACTCTTTCACTCCTCCCTAAATAGAAGCATCAATATCATCATGGACAGTTGTTACAATGTTAACCCTACAGGCTTGTTCGTCATCTATGAAGATAAACGTCTATTGTTACTGACACAAAAAATAACTTGCCTTCCACTCTGCATCATATTCAAAACGTTGTTCTGTCACTTTTGCCCCACCATGTAGTTGGATCGGACTTCACCCCCACAGGTGATATCACCGCCCAGAGGTATCAGTGACATTCCCAATGGCCGAAATCTCAGCTACCCCACTATCGTGCCAGTCGGCCTTCCTCAAACCTTTTCGGAGATCAGAATTTGTAAAAGATATCCGTTCCCGTGTGTATTTGTTATTTATCATTTTAATATCACTTTTGCCAGATTGAAAATTATTAGTTGACTCTAAAATTCATTGGGATGTTAATATTTATGCAAATCAGGAAAGAGGAAGGAAGGAAGGAAGGAAGGAAGGAATGAAGGAGGGAGGGAAAAGGAGAAAAGGAAAGAAAGTAAGCAATGGAAAGAAGGAAGGGAGACAGGAAGAAAAAAGAAAGAAAAAGAAAGGGGAAAGCAGGAAGGAAAGAGAAAGGAAAAAGAAGAGAGAAAGGAAAGAAGGAAAGAAGAAAAAGAAGGGGAAGGGAAAAGAAAGAAAGAAAGGAGGAAGGAAAAGGAGAGAGGAAGGGGGAAGGAGGAAGGGAGACAGGAAGAAAAGAAAGAAAGAAAAAAGAAAAGGGAAAGCAGGAAGGAAAGAGAAAGAGAAAGGAAAAAAGAAGAGAGAAAGGAAAGAGGGAAAGAAGTAAAAAGAAGGGGAAGGGGGAAAGAAAGAAAGAAGG
Organism: Doryteuthis pealeii; assembly: GCA_023376005.1. Classification (NCBI taxonomy): domain Eukaryota; kingdom Metazoa; phylum Mollusca; class Cephalopoda; order Myopsida; family Loliginidae; genus Doryteuthis; species Doryteuthis pealeii. The sequence goes on along the minus strand of CM042178.1, from coordinate 53,116,546 downwards.
AGGAAGGAAAAGGAGAGAGGAAGGGAAAAAGGGAAGGAGGAAGGGAGAAGGAAGAAAAAAGAAAGAAAAAAAAAGAAAAGGGGAAAGCAGGAAGGACAGAGAAAGAGAAAGGAAAAAAGAAGAGAGAAAGGAAAGAGGGAAAGAAGGGAAAAAGAAAGAAAGGGGGAAGGAAAAGGAGAGAGGAGGGGAAAAAGGGGGAAGGAGGAAGGGAGACAGGAAGAAAATGAAAGAAGGGGAAAGAAAGAAGAAAAAAAAAAGAAAAGGGAAAGCAGAAAGGAAAGAGAAAGGAAAAGAAAGAGTGAATGGAAAGATGGGAAAGAAGGAAAAAAAAAGGGGAAGGAAAAAAGAAAGAAGGAAGGAAAAGGAAACGGAGAGAGGAAGGGAAAAGGGGGGAAGGAGGAAGGAAAAAGAAAGAAGAAAGGAAAAAAGAATGAAGAGAGAGAGAGAGAGAGAGAGAAGCCACAGAAAGAAAAGAAAGAAAGAAAGGAAGAAGACTGAAAAATGAATGAAAGAAAGAAAGAAAAAAGTAAGAAAGCAAAATGAGTTTAAAATGAATAGAAGAAAGAAAGAAGCCTCAAGAAACAAAAAAAGGAAGTAGAATTATTTATATAGGAAAGAAAAAAGAAAAAAGGTTACAAGAAAGGAAGGAATGAGAAAGAGTGAATAAATTAAAGGGGGGGAATAAGAGAGAAAGAAGTCACAAGAAAAAAAGAAAAGGAGAATGAGTGAATGAATAAAAGAAGGAACATAAAAAGAGAGAAAGAAGCCGGAAGAAAGGAAGGAGAGTGAGTGAATGACTGAAAGAAGGAAAGAAAGAAGAGAGAAAAGAAGCCACGTGAAATAAAGAAAGAAAAAAAGGAAGAGAATTAGTGAATGAATAAAAAGAAAGAAGAAGAGAAAGAAACCACATGAAAAATAAAAAAGAAAAAGGAAGGAGAATTAGTGAATGAATAAAAGAAAGAAAGAAGAGAGAAAGAAACCACATGAAATAAGAAAGAAAAAAAGGAAGGAGAATTAGTGAATGAATAAAAGAGAAAGAAGAGAGAAAGAACCACATGAATAAAGAAAGAAAAAGGAAGGAGAATTAGTGAATGAATAAAAGAAGAAAGAAGAGAGAAGAAACCACATGAAATAAAGAAAGAAAAAGGAAGGAGATAGTGAATGAATAAAGAAAGAAAGAAGAGAGAAGAAACCACATGAAATAAAGAAGAAAAAAAGGAAGGAGAATTAGTGAATGAAAAAAGAAAGAAAGAAGAGAAAGAAACCACATGAAATAAAGAAAGAAAGGAAGGAGAATTAGTGAATGAATAAAAGAAGAGAAATAAAAAGGACAGAAACTGAAGAATGAATAAAACTTGAGAATGAATAAAAGAAAGAAAGAAAGAAAGAAGAGAGAAAGAAACCACATGAAATAAATAAAGAAAGAAAGGAAGAAGAATTAGTGAATGAATAAAAGAAAGAACATAAAAAAAGAGAAAGAAGCCTCAGGAAAAAAAAAAAAAAAAGAATTATTTCACGAATGAACAAATGACTCAAATAGAGCCTCATAGCGCTTTGTTTGTATCCGTATATATAACTTCCCGCCCCAAGAGACTCATAACGGCAACATATGCTATCAACTCTGAGACATTAAAAATCCCCGACAGATGCCAAAAGTCATGGGAGCGTCATTGAGAACCCTCGATCTGATTTACCTAAGAACAATCAATGTTAGAATTGTGTAATATCATTAATTTTACGATCTTCTCACACAGATGAAAAAAAATATAGTCAAAAGATATAGGCAAAAAAATTTTCAATAAAAACCTTGAGTATCTACCTTCAATAGCACCCAAATCAACTGTTAATGTAAGTCTGGTGACTAAGGATTCATTGTCCAAACAGTATCTACAAATTGCACTTAGAGGGGTGAGGTCACTGGCATTCCATGGTGGGTGCAATTATGACTAAGAAAATTGAGCAGTTTCTGGATAACTCTCCAGGAGACAAATGGTACTATCACTCCAAGTCAGAATGACCAGAAAGTCAGAGCAATGCATGGTGACCCATTACTTCTTAATTACCTAAACTTGAACTCCTCTCTCTCTCTATCTATATATATACACACACACACACACACACACACACACATATATATTTGTGAATAAAAAGGCCTTAAATACCATGGGTATATCGTGATTATGAACCATCTCCACTCGTGGGTATCTGGGGCCCACAGAGCTTCGTATATCTTTTATTTAGCTAAATAAAAGATATATGTGGTCTGACGAAGCTATGTGGGCCCCAGATACCCACAAAATGGTCCATAATCACAATACCCATGGTATTTAAGGCCTTTTTATTCATAAATAAATTTGCTCTGTTTATACTAATTAAACATAGAGCTCTCATACGGAACCTGAACTCTACAACAAACTACTGGTAGAGAATAGGACCAGCGTAAAATCACCTTGTAACAAGAAACTTGGTACCACAACAAAGAATATATAAAGTGTTATTATGGGTCCAACGGGAGAAAATTAAATATTTTATAAAAAAAAGGTCTGCCAAATGGATTATATTTTTAGAAAAAACATCCTGTAGGGGTGTTAACTTCTCTACAAAACAGACTCACCTTCACAGAAAAGCTGCAACTAGCATCCAGTTGCCAGACAAGGGTTGATGGTCTATAACCCCTTGTCTGGCAACTGGACACTAGTTGGTTTGTTTGATTTGAGTTTTATGGCATATCAACCTCGGTGGGTCATTTAATGCCCGCAAAGTTTTGAAATAAATTCATTCTTAATGGATAATCAAATTTTGTTTATAAACTCATGTTTTTCTAGTTAACTCATAGATGGTACCCTAACAGGTACTACCACTCCGGGTCAGAGTGGACCAGGGAACAATGGTGATAACGGGGTGCTCCACATTCCCCAAACCTCCAAATGGAATCTCACCATCAGATAGAGTTTAATGTCATTCCCAGGACATGTAGACCCACAGCCACCGGCTTCTAGCACCCATATGATAAAAAGTGTTTGGGGCTTGCCATAAGGGCAATAGGGTTGGGGCAATCATATAGGTGCTAGGGCTTGACGGACGTGACCAGCCGATTGATCGGGGAGCCTCTCTGACCGCCTGTCTAGCTCAAGATAGGGCCAAAGTGGAGTATTGCAAGTCATGAACTGCTCTTCCACCTGGGTTCTATCCTTAAGCATCACGGGTCGCCACCCACGGTCAGCAGGTGGTCCCATTGAAGGAGTCTTACCCCTCTGCAGAGGTATGCAGAGGTGCAGTCGGTGCATTCTAACTTCCAAGCCAACAGGGCGTGGACGCTAGTTACAGCCTTCCCATGAAGGTGAGTATGATAGGTTGATTCTAGAGCGTATTCGATTGTCATTTATCTAAACAAGAATCTATTTATCTAAAACTTCAATATCTATAATGAGAATACAGGCTTATTGGGCCCAGATTGGATAATCCATTACGTTCCGGCAGCAATTTTATACAACTTGGATCGGATTGAATGGAACCCTATTGATTATTAATATATAATAACATTAATGGTCTTTTATCTTCCCTCATCATGATTGTCGTGCTGCAACTTGATCTGGATGAGCCAGAACAAATGAGTGAGGCTAATGATGCACAGCTGCTTCTTGCTTAACACATTGGCTGCAATGTGCACCACATAGGGTACAGAAAGAACTGTCCAAAACCATGATGTGCACCATATATATTATATATTATATCTTATTATAATGGAGATTGTGAGTTTTTCTGTCTGTAACCGAAACTATATTACTATACAAATCACAATTCCCTTTGTTACTTACATCACATTCTCCATGATTTTATTTTTTATTTAAAACCCAATTATTAACAAAATTGCTTTACATCATTAATACTGTTGACCATATCTGCATACTAATAACATGCAATTGTATTTATATATACAACAAAATAGCGATTTACAGTGTGAATGGGAAGGCTAATTTGCATTTTGATATTAAAAATTTGATTTTAATAAATATATGCTTAGTATTATTGATTCTAATTGTTTGTTTTCTCTAACGAATTTGAGCAAAAAATCTCGGGGATAAATCTTAAAAGAATCTATAAACAAGATGAAAGAACTGTAATTTTATTAAATACTTCATAATCTAACTAAATAGATAAATTAGGAAAAATGAAAGACGGGAGTGAGGGAAATGATGGAAGAGTTAGACTTAAAGCTGTTCTATTTTTCGATTATACCCCCTCAGTTTATCATTTTCTAAATAGTTTCTAATTTGATATGATATTTTATTACATCAAAACGTAAATACTTGCACCCGAAGGGTGCATATATTTGCTAGTATATATATATATATATATATATATATATATTTTTAAAAATTTTCTTTTGAATGAAACAAAGAAATCACAGTGCTCAACCACAAATTTTGTAGGAGCTTTATTTATTTATTTGTTGAATTTTTTAAATATAATTGTTTTCCGTAAGCAACTACCCAGGTTTCAGGTTATTTCACCATCATCAGGCTGCTAATAGATCTTCTGGTGTTTATGCGAAGACAGTTCATGCTGTTTGTTTTTGGGGCGCAAATTATGTTGGTTGATTATTGTGGACGCTCTTTATGCTTTCGATTATATTTTTTAATTTTTTAATTCCTGCATTTCTTTTTTTAAATGCTCATAAAGTTATCTCCCTTTAATCCTTTGAAAATTTTTTCTTAATTGGAATTGTTTTAATCAACTTCATATGTTAAAAGACATATGTCTTTTCAAATTTTCTGATGGAAAAGTCCTGTAAATTTCGCAATTTAATTTTTTTAGGGTGGATGGTGAGTTTCCCCTTATATATATAATTCATAATTTTCAAACATTTCTAAGAGTGCTAATTTTTCATTCAAACATTTTTAAAGAGACTGATCAACAAAAGACTCTCACAGTCTCCTTATTATCTGTGATGAATTTTATTTTTCCTTAAATCAACAAAAGGCCTGAAGAAGATCTACTAAACAGATTGAAACATTGCAGCATTGGCTGAATAAATATCACTCATTTTATTGAACCTGTGTTTTTTCAAATTTTTCACTATATTACATACCGTCGGATTCACTTCCATTTTTCTCTTCACACATACACATTATTATATATACATATATATACACATACATATATATATATATATATATATATATATATATATAGAATGGAAATGGAATTGAATCCGACAATATGAGGAAAAAATGAGTAAAGAAAAGAAATGTAGATGGATAAAAATGAATTTTATCGATATCACTTTTAATCGATATCACTTACACGTGTTTCGGTCTGTTTATCAAAATGTATACGGATTTACGCTATTATTATTATTAAAATAATCAGATGGAGTTGAAATGATGATAATAATAATAATAATAATAATAATAATAATAATAGGAAAAATGTAAAAATATTCTGTACACAGAGAGATTTTTTACGACCTTCGTCAGAGTGAATTCTTTATTTTATTTTTTTTTTTTAGATAAAAAATTCACTCTGATATATATATATATATATATATATATATATATATAAAATGGACCTACCTGATATCAGTTAGACTTTTTTTTATTTTGAAAACTGAGTTATTGGGTTTTTATTTCACACTGGTAGAGTTTATAAATATAAGATTAAAAAAAAAATAAAATAAATAAATAAATAAAATAATATATATATATTATATATATATATATACACACATTAATCCTATCATTAAACCCTTGCTATAGGGAAAACCAAAGGGAAATAATTTGCAAGAAAGAAAAAGAGAAATAAGAAGAGAAAAAGAGCAATGAAAGAGAAATGAAGAGAGAGAAAGAAAGAAAGAAAGAAAAAGAAAGAGAAAAAGAGTAATTAAGAAGACAATAAAAGAGAGAGAGAAAGAAAACTAAAGAGAAAAAGAGCAAATAAGAAGTGAAAGAAAAAGAAAGAGAGTCAGAAAGAAAGGAAGAGAAAAAAGCAATAAAGAAGAGAATCAAAGAGAGAGAGAGAAAGAAGGAAAAAAGAAAAAGAGCAATTAAGAATAGAAAGAAAAAGAAAAAGAGCAATAAAGTAGAGAAGCAGAGAGAAAGAGAAAGAGAATAAGAAAGAATAAGAAAGAAAAAGAAAGATGAAAAGAACAATTAGGAAAAGAATCAAAGAGAAAGAGATAAGAGAGACATAGAAAGAAAGAAAGAACGAAAAAGAAAGAGAAGAAAAGAGCAATAAAGTAGAGAGAGAGAGAGAGAAAGAAAGAATGAAAGAAAGAAAGAGAAGAAGAGCAATTCGGAAGAGAATCAAAGAGAAAGAAATAGAGAGAAAGAAGAAAGAGCAATAAAGAAGAAAATGAGAAAGAAAGAGAGAGAAAGAAAGGAAATAAAAAGAAAGAAAAAAGAAAAAAGAATAAAAAAGAAATAAAGAAAGAAATCAATACCAAATCGAACTTTATATTTTTAACATACACACAAATCAATATATAAACCCCAGTTTTTTGGGTTTTTTTTGTTTTTTCTTTTTTAAATTACTTTATTTTTCGTTCTACATTCTCACATTGTTCAGAATTTTTTTTCCCCCTTGCATGAGTCAGCAGTTTTACTGCCCAAATTCCCAAGAACAACTCAAAAGTTTCCCCAGTCTCTCTTTATCAAGTGATTGATTTTTCACTTAACCCAGAAAGAATTTGCAAATTTCCATAGTCATTCTAGTGAACGGAAACAAGTATGGCCGCTGCCAAATAAAAAAAAGAAAAAAAAGAAAAAAAAGAAAAAAAAAGGAAAAAAAAAAGAAAAAAAGAACAAATAAAGAACAAAAAAAAAGATCGGAACGGTACGGTGCAGAAAGGTGTTAGACTTTGTCTTAATTGTCGGAATTTTCCAGTTTGTTTCCCCGAACCAAGGAAGGGGCAAAGCGGATTGAATGACGGACTCTCGATGGGAGGGTCAATTCAAACCGTGTTTATTACTGCAATCTTTCATGTTCTTAAGACGTGAAATGCTAGATGAGACAGAAGCCTTTGTAGATGAGGAGAAAGGATAGATGATACAGAGAGGCTGTGGCTAGACAGATTCAGATGCCTCTCCCCTTGCAAACTTAGATATGTAGAGATTTTGCAGAGGCAGGCACATTTGAGTAGATAGAAATGGAGAGGTCAGGGGGTAGGCGGACATATTTAGAGGTTTGATATAAGAAAGAGAAAAGATAGATGATACAGAGAGGCAGTGGCTAGGTAGATTCAGATTCCCTCCATCTTAAAAAGAAGGAAGAGATGAAGAGATTTTGCATAGAGAGGCACATAAAGACTATTGAGTATATATAAATGGAGAGGTCAGGTGTAGGCGGACATGTTTAGAGGCCTTGATTTAACAAATACAGATTTTTGGTATAGCTCAGTCGATAGAGTATCTACCTTGGAACCATAACTCAGTAGCATGTCTTGGGTCTGTATGGTAAATTGGAGGGCTGATGGTAGGTGTGGTGCTCCACCTCAGACACAAAAATAATCTCCCGGGTCTGGCACTTCTAAAAAGGAGAGATTCACTTGTTGTCCAACTGATACCGACAATAAGTCACTTCGCGTACTTTAATGTTGTGATTGTAGAGAAGCTTTTATGAAAAGGCTATAGGAAGCGCGTGGTGTAATGGTTAAAGTCATGGGAAATGGACTCGTCACCGCGAGTTCAAATCCTGGCCGTAGTAATTGCATTTTCACTTAGCGCTAATCCTCTTGGGAAAGGTATGAATCCTACTCTCCCTCTTTAACCTTGGTTAGGCAACCGGTCTAGGAGAAGGAAAACTCTGAATTCAAACCTGTTAAACTCCGCCTAAGAAATTGACCTTGTGTCGCATCCTGCTCGTGCGGAGGGGTTGGTATATGTATATATATATATATATATATATATATATATATGGAAACGCTATGGGGTTGGCTGGATGGTTGGTTGGTTTGAGGTATGTCAACGCTTGTTGGGTTATTACTGCAACTTTTCATGTTCTTAAGACGTGAAATGCTAGATGAGACAGAAGCCGTTGTAGATGAGGAGAAAAGATAGATGATACAGAGAGGCTGTGGCTAGACAGATTCAGATGCCCCCCCCCCCCCATCGCAAAGTTAGATATGTAGATATTTTGCAGAGGCAGGCACATTTGAGTAGATAGAAATGGAGAGGTCAGGGGGTAGGCGGACATATTTAGAGGTTTGATATAAGAAAGAGAAAAGATAGATGATACAGAGAGGCAGTGGCTAGGTAGATTCAGATTCCCTCCATCTTAAAAAGAAGGAAGAGATGAAGAGATTTTGCAGAGGCAGGCACATAAAGACTTTAGTAGATAGACATGGAGAGGTCAGAGGTAGGCGGACATATTTAGAGGTTTGATTTAACAAATACAGATTTTTGGTATAGAGTATCCACCTTGGAACCATAACTGAGTAGCATGTCTTGGATCTGTATGGTAAATTGGAGGGCTGATGGTAGGTGTGGCGCTCCACCTCAGACACAAAAATAATCTCACTGGTCTGGCACCACTAAAAAGTAGATAGATTCACTCGTTGTCCAACTGATACCGACAATAAGTCACTTTGCGTACTTTAATGTAGTGATTGTAGAGAGGCTTATATGGAAAGGCTATAGGAAGCATGTGGTGTAATGATTAAAGTCATGGGAAATGGACTCGTCACTGCGAGTTCAAATCCTGGCCGTGGTAATTGCATTTTCACTTAGCGCTAATATTCTTGGGAAAGGTATGAATCCTACTCTCTCTACAGCTATGGGTAAATAGTAGGGCAGACCGGGCTCTTTAACCTTGGTTAGGCAACCGGTCTAGGAGAAGGAAAACTCTGAATTCAAACCTGTTAAACTCCGCCTAAGAAATTGACCTTGTGTCGCATCCTGCTCGTGCGGAGGGGTTGGTAAATATATATATGGAAAGGCTATGGGCTTGGATGGTTGGCTGGTTGGTTGGTTGGTTGGTTGGTCTTCGGTATGTCAACCCTTATTGGGTTATTACTGCAACTTTTCATGTTCTTAAGACGTGAAATGCTAGATGAGACAGAAGCCGTTGTAGATGAGGAGAAAAGATAGATGATATAGAGAGGCTGTGGTTAGACAGATTCAGATGTCTCCCACCGCAAATTTAGATATGGAGAGATTTTGCAGAGGCAAGCATATAAAGCCTGTTGAGTAGATAGAAATGGAGAGGTCAGGGGTAGGCAGATGTATTTAGAGACTTTGATTTAACAAATACAGAATTTTGGTATAGCTCAGTCGACAGAGGATCCACCTTAGAACCACAAGTTGGTAGCATGACTTGGATCTGTGCAGTAAAGTGGGGAGCTGATGGTAGGAGTGAAGCTCCATCTCAGGCACAAAAAAATTCTCCCTGATCTGTATTGAAGTCAGTTAGTCGACTGTTGGTTTGAATAACAGCAACTAGCTAAGCACAACTGAAGCAGTGTCCAAGACAGTTGGTATTTATAGAAATCAAGAATGATCCATTCATGCATTTGGGTGATTCCATTCCTTGAGTTCTGATTGGCTGCTTGGTTTCAATGTTGAGTTTTATAAATACCCTGTCATTCTGCAGTAGAATTGTAACAAGACAGGTTTGTATTAAGTTACAACCGCTTGTTGCCGTGTCTTACCAATTCGATGGTAATTTGAACTTAGTTTGATTATTCTTCAGTCTGGTACTACTGAAAAGGGGATAAACTCCCTCGCTGACTGATACTGACGATAAGTCACTTTGCCTACTTTACTTTTAGATATGGATTTGTCATAGATGGAGGATAGATAGAGTGATTGTGAAGAGGCTGATATGTAAAGGCTATGGGCTGGGATGGTTGGTTGGTTGGATTTTAAAATTTGATTGGTTGGATTTTACGGCATGTCAATCTTTTTGGGGTTATTTTATGCCGAAGACATTCTGTTTGATTCATTCTTGGTGGGTTTCAATTTTTTCTAAAACTCAATATTTTTAAAAAACATATTTAACTAGTTTTTTTTTTATTTACTTCATATATATATTTACCAACCCCTCTGAACGAGCAGGATGCGGCACAAGGTCAATTTCTTAAGCGGAGTTTAACAGGTTTATATTCAGAGTTTTTCCTTCTCCTAGACCGGTTGCCTAACCAAGGTTAAAGAGCCCAGTCTGCCCTACTATTTATCCATAGCTGGTGGGAGAGTAGGATTCATACCTTTTCCAAGGGTATTAGCACTAAGTGAAATGCAATTACCACGTCCAGGATTTGAACTCAGGGTGACAAGTCCATTTCCTATGACTTTAACCATTACACCACGTGCTTCCAGTATATAAGCACATATATATACATTATATATACTAGCAAATATATGCACCCTCCGGGTGCAAGTATTTAAGTTTTAATGTAATGAAATATTGTATTAAATTAGAGGCAGACAAAAAGATATGCAACAGAGTGGGGGTATAATAGAAAAATAGAAAGGAAACTTACTCTTCCATCACTCCCGTCTTTCATTGCTGAATTTTACTTATTTAACTATTTAGTTAAATTAGGAAATAAAGAATAAAATGACACTTATTTTTTCTTGTTAACTGATTTCATTTAAGATTCATTGAAGAAATTTTTGCTTATATTCATTAAAATAAAACCAAACAATTAGAAATCAATAATACTAAGCACATATTTAATAAAATCACATTTTTAATATCAATATGCAAATTAGCCTTCCCATTCACACTGCAAACCACTATTTTTTGTATATATAAATACAATTGCATGTTATTTGTATGTAGATATGGACAACACTAATAAAAGGTAAAGAAATTTTATTAATAATTGAGGTTTAAATATAAATAAAATCATGGAGAATATGATGAAAATAACTATGTTAATTGTGACTCGATTAGTAATATAGTTTCGGTTACAGACAGAAAAACACACAATCTCCATTATAATAAGATATATATATATATATTCATATCATCAAGTCGTGCTCACTGCATGGATTCTCATGACCTTCTCTCACCACCTGTCCCTATTGGTCATCATGCCTGGCAAGTCTTCCTCATTTGTACGTGTGCATTAGGAAGTTAAGTGCATAGTAATGTCGAACGTGTTTAGGTGTATGATTAAACCAGTCTACATTCACCAGAACATGAGTAGATCTGATTTTTCTCTGCGATTCGTGTGTAGTTGATAAAAAGCTGATCGAGTTTCGAGATCTTTAAGGACTGTTATTTTCTTTTTCTTTGGATTGTTTAAACACTTTAGGATAAGAGAAAAAATATCCAGCCGAAATTTTCTTTTCATTCATTCCTTCCTTCCTTCTTTCATTTCTTACCAAAGAAAAATTTTATTTCGCCGTTTCCTCGAATATGTCAAGTTGAACTTTTTACACTGTGAATTAACAACGTTTACATCAAAGTTTCACCATTTATTTTTTTTATACTTCATTTTGTTTTCGTCATTAAAGAGTTAAAAAAAATTTTCATTTAAACAAAGTAAATAAATAAATAAATTAAAAAAAAAATAAATAAAAAAAAAAAGGTAAGTTTTATTTTTTTCATTCAAATGAAAATAAGGTTTTTCAAACGAAAAAGGAAAGGTTTTTCGTTTCTCTTTCTACATCGCCTCGTTCGGTGCAATCACATCCTTTATTCTATACAAAAGTCAAAGCATTTGGTTTATTTCCTATTCGGTAGATATCTGTTTATCACAATCATCAATATCTAATATCTTATTATAATGGAGATTCAGTGTCTGTTTGTAACTGAAACTATGTCACTGTTGTTGGGATTGATAAAATTAAAATTAAACTAAACAAAAATGAAAAAAAAAAAATTAAACTAAATATAAAAAACAGAATTAAAAAAACACAAAAAGTAACAATCTCCCAGAAAGCCTCAGACCAGAAGAGACCTCTGGGCATGTGCAGAAAAACCTTGAATTCTTGATGCCAAAAAGGACTCTCAGCCTTTTTTTAAACTCCAAGGCTTTGAAGAAGACACACTTATTGACTTGCTCGAGAAAAAATATCTCCCCTCCAAGAAATACTGTAAATCAAAAAATAAAAGTCTTACCCTAAGTTATCCTTATCTCTGTTCCTTTCACTTATTTTCCTAAATTCCCTTTCAGCCTATCAACCCACAAGAAGAAAGAACCAACTATATTGGGGTTTAGACACGACTACGGGTGAGCTTAACTCTTAACATCTTATACTGCCTCATTCCACCCGCCCTGAAGTCACATTAATTTTCCTATTCTACCCCAAATGATAGCCTTTGCTTAAATGTAATATTAAACATATTTAGAAGTCTTTGATTTATGGGAAATAACAGGTAACTTTAAATGAAAAAGCCATTTTTAGCCATTTTTTGATAAATCTGTATAGGAATTAGGCTGTGGGCTTAAAATTTTTAACAGGATGTTAAGAGTTAAATCCATAGAACTGACAACCACAACAACACCCTATACTGTTTACATCACAATACCCTCTGAAATTGCATAAGTTTATCAATGATATAGTCAATTTATAGTAAAAATCATATTTATTACTGATGTCTCTATAAAAATCTGAATAAGATTTGCCTAAAAACAGCCCATGTTTTAATGTGTTTAAAATGCTGCAATGTGTCTTATATATCACTAAGAAATAAAGGCTTACATAATATATGGTATGGTTAATTTGTATACTGGTTTTAACAAAACTGGGTTTAATAAATAATTTCTTGGTGTTATTGATCTCTAATATTATTGTTTTATTCTCCAATGTATTAAAATCAATCCTATGAATGATTTTATATACAAACCAATTAAAATATAATTAAAATAAGTGTATCTTTTTATGTGTTCTTATTCAATTTCCAGTTATGAGTAAATAGTAGGCAGATCTAGAGCAGACAAGTGGTTTCCTACCTTTCACAACAGTATTGGTCTGAAAGTAAAGGTATAGTGCTACTGAAGTTCAAACTTACTTACTATGATGTCACAGTCCAGCATAAGAGGAGGAGGAGAAGATAAAGGAGGAGGGGAGAAGAAGAGGGGAGAAGATGAAAAAGAAGGAGAGATAAAGAAGAGGAGGTGGAGAACATGATGGTGGAGATGAACAAAAAGAAAATGGAGGAGAAGGAGATGAAGAAGAAGGGTAGGAGATGAAGAAGGAGGTAAAGGAAGAAGGAGGGCAGGTAGAAGAAGATGAATAAGAAGAAGGAGGAGGTAAATGGAGGAAGGAGGGCATGTAGGAGAAGATGAATAAGAAGAAGGAGGAGGTAAATGGAGGAAGGAGGGCATGTAGGAGAAGATGAAGGAGAAGAGGAGAAGAAGGAGGAGGTAAGGAAGAAGAAGGAGGAGATAAAAGAAGAGGAGGGCATGTAGGAGAAGATGAATAAGAAGGAGGAGGTAAAGGAAGAAGGAGGAGGTAAAGGAAGAAGGAGGTAAAAAGAAGAAGGAGGAGGTAAATGAAGAAGGAGGGCATGTAGGAGAAGTTGAAGAAGAAGATGAAGGAGGAGGTAAAGGAAGAAGGAGGGCGTGTAGGCGGAGGTAAAAAAGAAGGAGAGGGTGTAGGAGAAGATGAAGCAGAAGGAGGAGGTAAAGGAAGTAGGAGACGAAAAAAGGAGATGAGAATTAGAGTAGGAGAAGATGGAACAGATTTAGTGCAATGGTTAACAAGCCATGTTCAGAAACTCAGTCTGATACCCCACCCATACCCTCTACACCCTCTCCCCCGTATACCTACATGCAGACAAACACCAATTTGCTCAGCCATTTCTTCCTTTCATCATGGACAATCTCAGAATTACCAAAACTCCCCTGATATCAGACCTCCGAAAATTCACCAGCCTTGTCTTGATCTTTGCTTCCATCTCCAAACCTCGCCACAGCAACTTGCAGATCATAGTACGTCTCGTTTCGCCTCCTCGTCTTCTTTTTGTGATTTTCTAATTATTTAATTAATTTATCAATCTTCAAATGTAATTATCGGATTATTTTAATCAGTTTGACCTCCCATGGTGTCATTAGGTTTTTGGCAGTTCTTTTATTCATTTATTTATTTGTTTTATAAAAGGCTGTCGTCGTGGCAAAGAAGTGAGGCATCATGGGAAATTTAAGATTCAACTTGTTGATCACAGATAACTCGCAGACATCTCACCGTTACGGTTCTTCACCTCTCAGCAGAATTTAAAATTATTTCAATAGACATTTTTTTCTTTTTTTTCTTTTTTTCTTTTGAAATTTGATTTTTTTTAGTCAAAGGAATTTTACGGCAGCAAAAAAAAAAAAAAGAAAAAAAAAAAACAATTAAAAGAAAAAAAAAGTTTGAAGAATTCATTTCAGCATTGACTTTTCTATGCAAATAATGGTTATAGGAATTACTCGATATATACTTGGAATTATCAGATAGATGATTGTCTTTTGTGTGTGTTTATGTGATTTATCCGAAATTTAAAGCCAATGGAGGGGGGTTAAGATAATCTCCTTGATTGTTTCTGAAGAAGAATTTTTTATATTTTATTTTATTGAAAAATTAAATTACTATAGAATGCATTGGACAATGATTTTTACTATAGGAATGCATTGGAATGCATTGGAAAATGATTTTACTATAGGAATGCATTGAAATGATTTTTTACTATAAGAATGCATTGGAAATGATTTTTACTATAGGAATGCATTGGGAAATGATTTTTACTATAGGAATGCATTGGAAAATGATTTTTAATATAGAAATGTATTGGGAAATGATTTTTACTATAGGAATAATGATGAATACATTGGAAAATGATTTTTACTATAGGGATGAATTGTACAATGATTTTTACTATAATGCATTGGAAAATGATTTTTACTATAGGGATGAATTGGACAATGATTTTTATTATAGGAAATTGGACAATGATTTTACTATAGGAATGCATTGGAAAATGATTTTTTACTATAGGAATGCATTGGACAATGATTTTTACTATAGGAATGCATTGGACAATGATTTTTACTATAATGCATTGGAAATGAGATGCATTTATAGCATAATAATATATTGGAAAATGAACACTGACTGCCAGGCTGGACATGAAATCAACTGGAGTTAACCATTACATAAAATTGCATGTCAAATCATCCAGGCCATGTCATCCTCCCACTTCAATTTTTCTGAAATTTTTTGGGTGTGTGGATTTTTGGGTGTGTTAGACAAAACCCAAAATTTTAGCTTCCAATTCCTAAAATTGGCCAAGTTTTGTCGATTTTTAGCTCTCTAAATTTGGTGGGGTGTCACTAAAATGGTGACTTTTTGTAACCTATTTTTGTCTGTAAAATGAGTTCTAGAGCTTCCTTACTCCTAAAATTGGTTTGTAAAAGCATTTTGGCCCAAGAATTCAAACCTTTAAAAAGTCTAAAGTTAAACTATATTAAGTTATCAATGATTTTTTTTTTTTTTCATAAAGCAAAATTTTAACTGATGTTGTAACTTCGGCTCTGAGCAAAAACCAAACTATCTTTTTGTTACAAATAATGTTCAATATAATAATAAAAAAAATATTGTCATAGATCCATGCCACATTGGTATATTGATCTTGCTATAAAAAAAAAACACTTCTACAAAATTAAAGACAAATTGAAGTGGGTGGGTGACAATTTTACTTCTTTCTGAATGATTTGACATGGAATTTTTTGTTTAATAGATCACTAATTAGGGCCGGGTTAGCTCAGTCGGTAGAGCATTCGGCTAGTGATAAATCTGGGTTAAGGGATATATTCTGAATTTGGTATTTGGTATATTATCGCAGTAGTTGTTGGTGCGTCGAATAGCAATACGTCTGCCAAGCAGTTCAATATAATAATAGAAAAAATATTGTCATAGATCCACGCCACATCATGATATTGATCTTACTATAAAAAAAAAAAAACACCTCTACAAAATTAAAGAAAACGTTGGTGCGTCGAATAGCAATACGTCTGCCGAGCAGTTGTGGTGTAGTCTAGTGTAGGTCTCAGTATATATATATATATATTTACCAACTCCTCTGCACGAGCAGGATACGACACAAGGTCAATTTCTTAAGCAGAGTTCAACAGGTTTGCATTCAGAGTTTTCCTTCTCCAAGACTGGTTACCTAGCCATGGTTAAAGAACCCAGTCTGCCCTGCTATTTGCCCATAGCTGGAGGGATAGTAGGATTCATACCTTTCCCAAGCGTATTAGTGCTAAGTGAAATGCAAATACCACATCCAGGATTTGAACTCGGGGTGACGAGTCCATTTCCCATGACTTTAACCATTACACCACGCTTCCAGGTCTCGGTATAGGTGCCTGTACTAACACAGTGTCGACTATTTATACATGACACTGTCTAATCAGATTATAGTGAGGGGGGTACCAAGGTATTTACATATTCATTATATAAGCTAGAAACCACAAGGTTCCTATTCGATACCCACCCTCACCAACTCAGCGTATGAGTAGCACAGGGATCTGTGCAGTAAAGTAAGGAGCAGTCTTCTTCATCTGTCTACACACTCTAAAAGATGACTATTTCAATTTCATGTCTGGGGTTAAATAAATAAAAAATTTTTTAAACTATTTAAAAATAAATTTTTTCACTTAAAATTTTTGCTAAAAATAATATTCAATCAGTTTTTATAATGTACCATATTTTGTTCATCGAAATACAGGAAATTCCATGATGCGCATAAAGAATATCTACTAAGGCATTTTATTAAGTATAAAACATATCTATTCTTAATACAAATAATTGGCACACAGTATGCTTTTGCACTGCTTGCAGATTGAATCACTGCTTAGCTTAGAGGAGACAGCAATGAATATATCTATGTGAACTCCGATAAAACAGAGTTCATGAGTTTCAAAAATAAAGAAACATCTTAAGCCTCTTAAGCCAGTATTCACGTAGTAATATCTCCTCCACAGAGAGCGATGTTAATATAGCAAAGGCGATTATCAGTCATATGGAATCTCACTTATGCTATATGGTTGCACCACCTGGCAAAGCGTCATAAGCTAGATGGGAGCTGCACAAGAATGCTGCATGTCACAAGAACAGCTGTTCACCTATCTCTATCTAAGTAAAGACATGCAGGACACTGCTATGAACTCATATATCTACATTCTATGTGAGGACAGAGGACAGGTGCAATGAATGATAGGGAAGTTTGGCGAAAGATTGTCATGGATATCCATGCTACATATGATGATGAATATGTGTTATGTAATGAATAGTCATAGCCTGTCATTTGTGTAAGGAAGTGTAGGTTAGGTTTGGTTTTATGGCATGTCAACCCACTGGGCCATTTTATGAAGGATTTTGGTCCTGTGTTCTGCCTTCATACATATATACATACATACATTGACTCCTCTTTGAATTTATCTTTTTCTTCCTTCCTACCCTTGTGTCTGACCCCTGCATGAACCCAATGATTAAGTGACAAGCCACACATACAACCTTAACCCACAGCAATGTGTATGTGACAATCAACACTTATCCCTTCAGACTCTTTACCACTCATTTGGACAATTTGGCAGGTCTTACCAAAACACCAAATCGACAACACACATCTTCACTGTTTTTCATTGCTCTTTGATAACCCTGATACACTCAATACTTTCTTAATGCTGAGGTCTGTTATGGAATTTTAAACTTTTCCTCCCTTTTCTTAAATTGTTTGTTTCTGTTTATGTTCAATATATAACATTCTTGTCACAAATTGTCTTCAGTTTTCCCTATTTTGTTGTTTCATTCAATTATTTGAAGTTCTTCAAAACTAAAAATAAATATTCAATCAGATTTTTTAATGTACCATATTTTGTTCATGTGAAATTCAGGAAATTCCATGACACGCATAAAGAATATCTACCTAAATTAAATATAAAACAAATAACTATTATATAAATAAATAAATATATAAATAAAACCAAGTAACTATTCTTAATACAAGTAATTGGCACACGTGTCAAATCATCCCGAAAAAAGTAAAATCGTCACTCAACCCTTTCAATTTTTCTGATTTCTTTTTCCAGGTGTAGTGTGATGAGACTGAAAGACAGCCCATGAACAAGCAGATTCCCAGCCCCCACAAACAAAGCGCGTCAGAATATGTTTGGCCTGTGGCAAGCGGCTATGGATACTCGAACTCGCTACCTCCTCATAGCTGAGGTATTGTTAGTAGAGACCCAAATAAAGTATATCCGAATTTGCATAAGCACATTCGAATGAGCAGAAATAAAGACGGACTGTCGCTGACAGGGCGAGTGAGGAAGAAAGTGTTTGGACGGCAAGAAATCTGATGACTGCTATTTGATGTGAGAGTGGCATGTTCAGTTGCATTTCGTTTGCTGGAGAGACTTTCAAAGGATTGATATTACCTTGAATTTTTGGACCCTTTCAAAAGATGTAGACTATATTAACATTAACCAATCCTCCTAATTTGAGCTTCCAATTCTCAAGTTATGTTGATTTTTATTTCTCAAAATCTGTTGGATTTGCAAAAAATGGCTATTTTTGTCTGTAAAATAAATTCTAGAGCTTCCCTACTCCTAAAAATCATTTTTAGAAAGAAATCATTCTAAAATATCACTAAAATATCACTTCTGCATTAAATTAGATCATCATCATGTTGTGCGGACAGTGAGGAAGTCTATCCCCTTTTAATAGCGCTAGATAAGAGATTTTAGACAGGTAAAATTTGAAAAAAAAAAATTTCATGAGAAAAAAAAATGGTTTAAAACATCCCTTCTACATTGAATTAAATGATCATGATGTTGTGCTGAGAGTGAAGGAGTCTATCCCCTCTTCATTAGTGCTAGACAAGGGAGATTGTTTTGCTTCTCATGTTGAGTGCTGAATCTACTCACCACTTTACCGCATAGATTCAAGCTGTGCTACTCATGTGCAGAATTAACGAGGGCCATTCACCAATCAAGTAAGTAAATATAATATCTATTTCAATAAATAAGGATAAGAAAATAAAAATGTCTATATTTGTTGAAATCCACCGAATCCAAAAACAGAACAATATTATAATTATTATACCTGGCTGTATGCCTGGAGTTTATAGAACGGACAGGTAAAATTTTTAAAAATAGAATAAAAAATGTAAAAAAATTTTTAATTCCATGAGAAAAAAAATGCTCTTTCATTTTGGGCCAAGGAATCCAAAAATGCTATCAAAAAAGTCTTAAAGTTAACCAATTTTAATTTATTGACTATTTCTGATTGCATCAGTGACAAAAAAATTTTTCTATTATTATTTTACATATATTGAACATAATTTGTACCAAATTTGATTTTTGCTCAGAATCGAAGCCACAACATCAGTTTAAAATTTTGCAAATCAAAATAACTTAATAACTTAAAATTGGTTAACTTGAAGACATTTTTGATAGAATTCTTCGATTCCTTGGGCCAAAATACTTTTATAAACCAAACTCTCAAAGAAAACATCTGTTACAAGTACAGAAGGTGAAAGTATGTTCATTTACAAAGCCATTAGAGGTTGCTTTTGTAAAATATAAACACCAAACTAGTATCTTTCATGCTTACATTTTTTGTGTTATCTGTTGTTTAATTAAACATCTTGCCATATTATATAACTGTAGACAGTTTAGGAAGCGCGTGGTGTAATGGTTAAAGTCATGGGAAATGGACTCGTCGCCCCAAGTTCAAATCTGGACTTGGTAATTGCATTTCACTTAGCGCTAATACCCTTGGGAAAGGTAAGAATCCTACTCTCCCTCCAGCTATGGATAAATAGTAGGGCAGACTGGGCTCTTTAACCTTGGTTAGACAACCAGTCTAGGAGAAGGAAAACTCTGAATTCAAAACCTGTTGAACTCCGCTTAAGAAATTGACCTTGTGTCACATCTGCTCGTGTGTTGGTGGTGTATATATATATATATATATATATATATATATATAAAGTAAGTAAAGTCGTCGGGGCTAAAGTCGGTATCAGCCAGTCAGCGAGGGAGTCTATCCCCTTTTCAATAGCGCTAGACCAAGGAGATTGTTTTAGCATCTGAGGTGAATCGCCACACCTACCATCAGCTCCTTACTTTACCACGCAGATCCCTGTGCTACACATACGCTGAGTTGGCGAGGACCGGTATCGAACTAGGAACCTTGTGGTTTCTAGCCAAACACTCTACTGATATATATATATTATAACTGTAGACACATAAATAGGCATTCATCTGATGGTCAAGAATACATAAATACAAGTCAGCCTGGTTCCAAAACGGTATGATATGTTGGACTACGGCCTCTAGGAGTAAAGTTGAAAAATCTGACATACTGACATCACTTTTATTATTAGATGCATAGACCTCCTCTTTTAACCGTCAGATATTAAACACGTTCGCTATCAGAGATTGCAACTATTAAATTCAGGAATCATTATTCATGCTTATTCACAGACAGGTTCCCACAGATCATTATTTAATTGGTGTGTATGTAAATATTTCATAGAGAAATTTTCTGCCCAACATCTACGTCACCTGTCTGAGTCCTGAAGATATTAGTTGGCTCGTCTTGTCAAATAATCACCATAAGAATAAATGTGCGTACATGTGTGTTTAATGTTAAGTTGCTTTTATTTCCTTTTGCGTTATTGTTAGTTGGTTAGATTTTATGGCATGTCAACCTTTGTCGGGTTATTTTATACCCAAAGACATTCTTTCTCTGAATCTTTTAGACGTGGCTTGATAATTACTATTATTTGGATTATTCAGACTATTGTCCTCATCTTCATTGTTATCTGTACAACATTTCGGCTGATGTGCCCTCTGGCCTTCTTCAGGTATTTCTTGTCCGACTTGGGAGCCTTCTTGAACTTGGGAAACTTCTTGTCATAATCGGGAGCTATCACGAAACTTTGAACCCAACTCCATGTGGTGTCCTGTTTTCATTTCACTAACCATAGCTGGGGTACAGGTGTTAAGCTGTGTTAATCATTACTTTATGTTACTATTGCCCTTGACCAAGATTGAACCTGCAGTCTAGAGATAACTGTCACTTAGAACTGTCTTAACCCAACGCCTTTATCCACTACACTATGTGTCCAATAAAGAATAAGAAATACCTGAAGAAGGCCCGAGAGCACATTGGCCAAAATGTTGTAAAGATAATAATGAAGATGAGGACAATACTCTGAATAATCTAAATACGGTATATTGAGTTTGGTATTAGGGAAGTAGGGTTACATTATTAGGAGGCCTTGGATAATTAAGGTTCAAAAAAGGATCAGTTTTAGTAAAAATAAGTTGTGATAGGAGAAGGAAAAAAAAAACGTTCTGTTATTTGAAATGCGGTTTGTTTAAAATGTTTGTTGAAATTCCATCAGAGAATTGCTAGGGTTGAATATTTTTGGGAGAACTAGAGGGGAGCGCACTTGAGACCACGAATGGTCTATTAAGGCAGACACCCTGATGCAGCCTAGAATTAGCCTATCGAAAATAGAATGGCCTTTCTTTCTGTCATCTTCTCCAAGTCACCAGCTGACAGGTGAATGACATGCTTAGCATATCAAATTTAAGCGACTGTTATTCTAACCTTCTTTCTATCTCTCTCTGTGTTGACAACTGCTATTAATTATCACAGTAAAAAAAATAAACATTTGTTGAGAGAAAGTGCTGGCTTGTTGTTAATCGGGACAGGGGTTATGACACATTTCATGCAGAAAGAAACGAGCCTAGACAAAAGACCCATTTTACATAACAGTGGAACTTAAACAGTACACCTGTTTCTGTTCCAACTACCCCTGCCACTAAACCCACCATTTGTGATCGGTATGTAAAAAGTTAAATATAATCCTAAAGACATTTTTGTTTTATTCCTTCTCGTTGGGTATCCACCTTTTTAAAAATATTTTTAAAGCCCATTTTTTCTATTTCACCAACAGATGCCACCTTAATTGGTACTACCACTCTGGGTCAGAGTGGACCTGGGAGTAATGACAAAAAAGAGGTATTCAACATTTCCCAGAGCTCCAAAACTGTGTTGTATATTGTACAAACGGAAATAGGAATTTCCGGTTAAATTAAACAAAGGATGGGTAACAATAAGTTCGGAAATAGATTTGTCCGCTGATAAAGATAACAAAAGAAAATGCGTAGGCGTTTGATATATAC
>CM042178.1:53061920-53089420 GCA_023376005.1 Doryteuthis pealeii | reverse complement strand
AGCCATGGGAAATGGACTTGTCGCCCCGAGTTCAAATCCTGGACGTGGTAATTGCATTTCACTTAGCGCTAATACCCTTGGGAAAGGTATGAATCCTACTCTCCCTCCAGCTACGGATAAATAGTAGGGCAGACAGGGCTCTTTAATCTTGGTTCGGCAACTGGTCTAGGAGAAGGAAAACTCTGAATTTAAACCTGTTGAACTCCGCTTAAGAAATTGACCTTGTGTCACATCCTGCTCATGCGGAGAGGTTGGTAAATTATATATATATATATATATATATATATATATATATAAAGTCATCGTGGTTGGCCTAAAGTCGATATCAGCCAGACAGTGGGGGAGTCTATCCCCTTTTCACTAGCACTAGACCAAGGAGATTATTTATCATCTGAGGTGGAGCGCCATACCTACCACCAGCTCCTTAGTTTACCTCACAGATCCCTCTGCTACCCATACGCTGAGTTGGCGAGGGCTGGTATCAAACCAGAAATCTTGAGCTTCCTAGTCGAATACTCTTCCGACTGAGCTAAACCGGCCGATTATATATATATATATATAGTATTATATTTCACATTAACATTCGTGTTCAGGATCCAACAACATTGCGTTTGGCATTCAAATTTCAAAATGACGCAATAGTGTTCATTCACTGCAACACTGTTTTCAACGGTCATAATTGCAATGTTCACTCTCGTAATTAGCTGTAATTAATCAATATCTTGATTAATTCGTTGGAATTAACCCTGAAGATCCTTATGATGAAACTCGAGTAGGTTATTTCAATACATACTGTAAAACTAAATCCGCCCTACTAACATATTGAGCAATTTATAATTTGCTATAACAATGAATTATCCCGTTAATACCTGTGTCAACAATCAATATCCCGCCCTGTCAGCTGGAGCGTTAGAATGCACCGACTGCACCTCTGCATAGGGGTAGGACTCCTCCAATGGGGCCACCTGTTGGCCATGGGTGGCGACCCATGATGCTTAAGGATAGAACCGTGGTGGATGAGCAGTTCACGACTTGCAATACTCCACTTTGGCCCTGTCTTGTGCTAGACAGGTGGTCGGAGAGGCCCCCTCCGATCAATCGGCTGGCCACATCAAGCCCTAGTACCTATATCTCACGATCAGATAGAGTTTAACGTCATTCCCAGGACATGTAGACCTGCAGCCACCGCCTTCTAGCACCTATATGATAAAAAGGGTTGGGGATTGCCATAACCGCAATAGGGTTGGGAAAATCATATAGGTGCTAGGGTTTGACGTGACCAGCTGATTGATCGGAGGGGGCCTCTCCAACCGCCCGTCTAGCCCAAGATAAAGTATATCTGAATCATTAGGATTAACTTATATTATATATATATATATATATATAATATATATATATATGTATGTGTATATGGTGTGTGTGTGTGTGTGTGTGTGGAGGCTGGTGATGTTTTCTTTGAATTGTTTAAGTAATATTTATATCCCTGCAGCACCTGTCGAACAACAAAGAGCAAAGTCAGCATTTGTTCATAAAATTCATTTTTCATTGCCGTCAGAAATCACTTTTAATGTTCTGCATTGAAGCATCGAGTTTCTAAGATCTTTATTGAAATATACAACACAACTGGCCCACCATAAAGATCACATTTTAAATACAAATCACACTGGAGGGACCTGAGCCATCATTACTATAAAACACAGTACCAAACTTTTTTCTTTTTTTTAAGTCTGTTTTAAGTCATAACATCATTTTGCCAACTTGAGTGGAAATTTTATATCCATCAATTAAAATTGGTCAGAAGTCATTATTTATGTCAAATATAGCTTCTATAATTTTGAGAAGAGTCATTATCATAGCAAGAATTCTTTCATGATTTTGAAAAGAGGCAATACCCTTGCAAGAGTTGTTCAGACAATTGATCTCATTCTTTTTGTTTAAGATAGCTTTTATAGTTTTGAGAAGAGACATTATCATTGCAAGAATTCTTCTATAATTTTAAGAGTCATTGCAAGAGTCATTATCATTGTAAGAGTTGTTCAGACTATTGATCTCATTCTTTTTGTTTAAGATAGCTTCTATAATTTTGAGAAGAGTCATTATCATTGCAAGAGTTGTTCAGATTATTGATCTCATTCATTTTGTTTAAAATACCTTCTATACTTTTGAGAAGAGTCATTATCATTGTAAGATTCATTCAGACTATTGATCTCATTCTTTTTGTTTAAGAGACCTTCAATAATTTTGAGAAGAGTCATTATCATTGCAAGAATGACAGTTTAAGATAACCACTAAGCCACAAGTGCCTCCTGTATGTCAAATTTGAATTAAAGTTTTCCTTCTCCAAGACTGGTTGCCATACCAGGCTTGCAGAACCTAGTCTTCCCTACTATTTATAGCTGGGGGAGAATATTTGGGTGTTTACATTTCCCAAGGGTATTATTTCTATGAGAAATGAAAACTGCTTCATTCAGGATTTGAACCCTGGTCACCGTAGTACTCAATTCTCACGATGGTGATTACCTCATCATAGGTGTCTCTAGCATGTCTGATTTGAATTCGAAGTTTTCCTTCTCCTAGATTATTTGTCATACCAAGGTTAAAGAACCGAGAATAGTTGGATGCATACCTTTCCCAAAGGCATTAACGCCGTGTGACATTGAAAACTGCCTTGTCCAAGATTTTAGTCAATGGGATGCCTAATTCCTACGATGATAACCACTACTCTACGAGCATCTCCATCATGTCACCTGCATTTATTCTCATATACAATTTTGAATATTTTTAGTTTTCCTTCTCCTAGACCGGCTGATAAACCAAGGTTAAAGAACCCAACCTTCCCTACTATTTATTCATAACTGAAGGGAGAATAGTTGGGTGCAGACCTTTCCCAAGGGTATCAACACTATGTGAAATTGCAAACTGCCTCATCCAAGATTTGAGTCACCATGATGCCTAATTCCTACAACAATAACCACTACACTACGAGCGCCTCCTAGCAGTGTAAATTCAAATGTGAACAGTAGGGAACTCCAATTTGACCTGTCAAATTTACCCCCCCCCCCAGATTGAGTTGACCCAAATTCCCGTATGTTAAAATCAGATACCCGTATGACAGGTACAAGCACGTGGGTGCTAGGTGTATAAATAGATGCAGACCTTTCCCAAGGTATCAACACTGAAATTGCAAACTGCCTCATCCAAGATTTGAGTCCTCATGATGCCTAATTCCTACAACAATAACCACTGCACTACGAGCGCCTCCTAGCAATGTAAATTCAAATGTGAACAGTAGGGAACTCCAATTTGACCTGTCAAATTCATCCCCCCCCCCAAGATTGAGTTGACCTAAATTCCCATATGTTAAAACCAGATGCCCGTATGACAGCTACAAGCACGTGGGTGCTAGGTGTATAAATAGACCAGCAGAAACCCGGGTGGGACAGAGGAAAAAGCGCGTGTTACGTGTTAGAGACAATAGCTGTGAGAGAAGAAGAAGAAATGACAAGTAGAAATCGATTGCAGCGAGACAGTTCAAAGTTCCATGAAGGCTCCCGATTATGACAAGAAGGGTCCCGAATTCGACAAACACCTGAAGAAGGCCAGAGACTATATTGCCAAAAATGTTGTGTAGATAACAATAAAGATAAGGACAATAGTCCTAATAATCCAAATTATTAAGCCTCATCTAAAAAATTCAAAGATATATATATATATATATACATATATATATATATATATATGGAGGCGCGTGGAAAATGGACTCGTCGATTTGAGTTCAATTCCTAGACGAAGCTGTTGGCATTTCACATAGCGCTAATACCCTTGGGAAAGGTATGAATCCATATATTCTCCCTCCAGCTATGGGTTAAATAGTAGGGCAGACTGGGCCCTTCAGCCTTGGGTAGGTAACCAGTCTAGGAGAGTGATAACTCTGAATTCAAAATTCCTGAGGTCGGTCGTTGATTGGGTTTGTGGCAACCTTTGATGCACCAATTCTTTCCTATCGACTGTGCCAAAAGGTGTGGATGGTCCAACACAAGCCTTCACCACTATAAACAAATCCCTGTGTGGGAGTTCACTGTGTGCATGAACCCTCATACGTCGATAATCGACGGGCTAGTCCATTATATATATATATATATATATATATATATAGATAGATAGATAGATAGATAGATACCATTATAGTATGTGGCCTACAAAATCATGTCTCTCTTATAGTATGTGGCCTACCATAACAAGCATATTATAAGGTTATAATAATAACTACTAACACTAACCCTATTTCAGAATATTTTAGAATCAAATACATCTCTGATTCATGTAAATTATGGATAAATTCTTTTTTAATTATTCTTAATTACTATATACAGCTTATGACTGAATTGCATTTCTTGAAATTGAATATATGTGAAAAATAATTAGTTTCAACTTGGAAATGAGGAAGAAAGATTAGTCTACCAGTAAGCGTTGGACACAATTTTTAGACCCCCCCCGTCAAAAAATTTTCTTTTTTTTACTTAAATTTTATTTTTCCCTCAACTGGCTAGATGTGAATAATTTTGATTTTTCGGATTATTGTCCTCATCTTTATTGTGGTATGTATAAACTAGTGACTGGCAAACTGAGTCTAAAATGCTTTTTTGACAAAATGATTTTAGCCCCCGCTACAAAAAATAATTTACCAAAAATCAGAAAATTATCGGATTTTAATGACATTTTCAGTGTTTATGTATCAATGAATAATCTTTATAATGCATTATTTATTTTATTTCAAAACTTTCTCATTTTTTTCAGGTCACTTAATTTTGACCCCCCTTATACCTAACTGATGCATTATAAAATTCATTAATTGATAAATCAATACTGAAAATTTCATTAAAATCGGATAATTACCTGATTTTTGGTAAAATTTTTTTCCATCCCAAATGTTACGTCAAAATTGTAAACAAGCGCCTAAAACCATTGAAAAACAGCCAAAATGGCGGATCGCCTCGAAATTGACCAAAAAAAATAGTTTTAAATCTTTTAGAAATAAACTGCATATGTAATTATATTTTTCTTTTTTTAATGATGGTTATTATGCTACTACTTATCGATTTATACAAAGTTTAACCTTAAATAATAGATTTAATTATTCTTAATTCGCTTTGTAGGCGTTATTTTCGTATTCGCTTGGGAGTTGTCTGTCCGTTTGGTTTCGCTGGTTCCCGCTAGGGGCCTTTGATATTTAAGCGGTTGGTTTGAACGTCTCTTTCTCTTTTTCCAGTTGCTCGACCTACGAGACACCACTATGGGTTATACTTTGGTCTACCCCCTTCTTGTTGGGGCTTTGCCCCCCCCCCTTTACATTACTGTTAGTCATTCATACAGCATGGACTATTCCTAGTCTCATGTCTGTTGCTTTTATGTTTTTCCATTCATGAATGTGTCATTATCTCTACTCTTGTATATGTATTTATATTACTTATACTAGCAAATATATGCACCCTCCGGGTGCAAGTATTTAAATTTTAATGTAATAAAATATTGTATTAAATTAGAAAGGGTAATGAAACTAAATAAGAATACAGATAAAAAGATTTGAAACAGAGGGAGTATAATAAAAGATTTTAAACAGAGGGAGTATAATAAAAAATAGAACAACTGAAACTTACACTTCCATCACTCTCGTCTTTCATTGTTATTTTTTCTAATTTAAGTATTTAGTTATAAGAGGAAGTAAAGAATAAAATGACAGTTATTTTATCTTGTTAATGGATTTCATTTAAGATTCATTGAAGAGATTTTTGCTTATATTCATTAAAATAAAACCAAACAGTTAGAAATCAATAATACTAAGCACATATTTATTAAATTCAATTTTTTAATATTAATATGCAAATTAGCCTTCCCGTTCACACTGTAAATCACTATTTTGTTGTATATATAAATATGATTGCATGTTGTCAGTATGTAGACATAGTTAACAGTATTAATAATGTAAGACAATTTTATTAATAATTGAGGTTTAGATAAAAATAAAATCATGGAGAATGTGATGTCAATAACTAAGAGAATTGTGACTTGATTAGGAATATAGTTTCGGTTACAGACAGAAAAACACACAATCTCCATTATAATAAGATATGTATGTATTATGTACCCTGTTTATCCATGTGCTGTTTACCTATTAAATGTTTTGTCTATCAACCCTTGTCGGAGTTTTATCTTCAAGTATTATCACTTTAATCCTTACAACTAGTGACCCCGACGTGATGAAAACGTTTTGTGAAGGCTTTGTTTTGCATTTGGAACTTTATTCCTTACAGCTTTTAAAACTCGTAGTATCCGATTTTTTTTGCCAGTCCCTAGTATAAACACAACGTTTTGACTGCTGTATCCTCTTTCCTTCCTCGGGTGTTCCCTTTGTACCCGAGCATACTAATGACTTAACCCGGGTAATCATATTTATTAATTTGACTTTTGATCAAAACAGGCGTCAAAGAACTATGTAAAATTGCAAAGTGCCTTGTCCAATATTTGAATTGTTGTCATGTCTAAATCCTACAACCATAACCACTACGCTACGAGCGTCTCCTAGCTGCGTAAATTCAAATGTAAACAGCGACATTTATTCTCCGGTCCGAAGTTAAAAGACAATCAATGCCGAAGTGAATTATTTTTTTCGTCTTAAGATTAGGTCAAGTTCAATCTAATTTGAATAAGTATTATATATATATATATATATATATATATATATATATATATATATATATATGTGTGTGTGTGTATGTGTGTGTGTGTGTGTGTGTGTGTGTGTGTGTGTAAATAAATTAGTCGGGCTGGGCGGTGTTGTGGGTGGAAACAGTTCAAGATAAAACTGGCCTCAATTCATGAAGTGATTTTCTTTAATTCTTCAACACAATACGCTTAAAAGGTACTTAAAAATGTATAAAGTGCTTTGAAATATTTTATCAGACGTAAAAAAAAAAGAAAACAAAAAACAAAGGAATTAAAGAAACAAAAAAAAAAGGAAAGAAAAGAGGAAAGAAAAAATAATAGTAGATAAAATTTTCAAGTGACGAGTCTTGTTTACGATAAAAAGTTTTTCCTTACTTCCTCATCTCTGACAGGTGGTCTGCTACAATCACACAAACTAAATTATATATACTAGCAAATATATGCACCCTCCGGGTGCAAGTAATTAAGTTTTAATGTAATAGAATATCGTATTAAATTAGAAAGGCTAATGAAACTGAATAAGAATGTAGATAAGATTTTGAACAGAGGCGGGTATAATCGAAATATAGAACAACTGAAACTTACTCTTCCATCACTCTCGTCTTTCATTGTTATTTTTTCTAATTTAAGTATTTAGTTAAAAGAGGAAGTAAAGAATAAAATGACGGTTATTTTTTCTTGTTAATGGATTTCATTTAGGATTCATTGAAGAGATTTTTGCTTATATTCATTAAAATAAAACCAAACAGTTAGAAATCAATAATACCAAGCACATATTTATTAAAATCACATTTTTTATATCAATATGTAAATTAACCTTCCCGTTCACACTGTAAACCGCTATGTTGTTGTATATATAAATACAATTACATGTTATTATGTAGATATGGTTAACAGTATTAATAATGTAAAACAATTTTATTAATAATTAAGGTTTAAATAAAAATAAAATCATGGAGAATGTGATGTAAATAACGAAGGGAATTGTGATTTGTATAGTAATATAGTTTCGGTTACAGACACAAAAACACAATCTCTATTATAATAAGATATGTATATATTTATATTTTACAGTCATCCATATACACTGTTTCAACGTTTTAGGTCTCTTCAGTGTGGCTAGACTAAGCAAATACTTCTAGATGAGACCAAGACCTGACTGATTTTTCATTCGTCCGATACCTTAACCTTTCAGCCGTTAACAGATACCAGGAAGAAGTAGAATTTTAACATATGAATACATACATAGGTACATATGTTACGGTCACTAGAGAGCTAAAATTCGTAAACAGCAGAGAGCCTTGCTTATGCTAACGGTGAACCTTAAATTCACTTCACACAGATCTACCGGGTTTTGGGGGCATATATATATATATATATATATATATATATATATATATATATATGTGCGTGTGTGTGTGTGTGTGTGTGTGTGGTTAATCAAAGATCTGAAATACATGTCGCTAATGTAAAATGACAATAAAAATTTTTTTAAAAAAACAATCCATTTTGCAGACCTTTTGTTTTTTTTTTTATAGATTATTAAATTTTCTCCCATTGATCGCATCACAGATAATTTTACTATAGAAACACATAACAGGCCATTTTTACTATAGAAACGCATTACAGGTTATTTTTACTATAGAAACGCATTACATACAGGCATTTTTTTACTATAGAAACGCATTACAGGTCATTTTTACTATAGAAACGCATTACAGGTCATTTTTACTATAGAAACGCATTACAGATATATTTTTTTTTACTATAGAAACACATAACAGGCCATTTTTACTGTAGAAACGCATTACAGATCTTTTTTACTACAGAAACGCATTACAGATCTTTTTTACTATAGAAACGCATTACAGAGCATTTTTACTATAGAAACGCATTACAGAGCATTTTTACTATAGAAACGCATTACAGAGCATTTTTACTATAGAAACGCATGACAGGGCATTTTTACAATAGAGATACATTACATTTACTATAGAAACGTATTACAGGTCAGTTTTATTATTGATTAGTATTAAATATAATGTCTTTTTTATAGAAAAGCATTAAAACTAATTTTACTTTAAAATATATATTTCAGCTAATTTTACTACAGAAAAGCATTACAGATCATTTTATTATAGAAAACGCATTACAGATCATTTTTATTATAGAAGTAGATTCAAAATGACGTAGAAATGGTTTGTCACGAGTGAAGAATTAATGCAAATATTCCTTAATGAATTGGAAGATTAGGTGTCGTGTTTTCCTTAATTGTATTGAACGGGTATTGGTTGTTTGGTGCAAGAATTTAGTATGCTTAATTAGTCAGTGTTGTTTGTATCTTTCAGTTATTATCAATTTGAAAGGCACCAATTCCACAGAATTTGTCTCTAGTCCAAAGAGTCCAAAGGTCAAATAACGTTTGGAATCTGTAATCAAGTAGATTGTGTATGGGTAAATTTCCCACAATACACTCACAAACATGGTACTTGCCTGGTTGCCAAGATTACTAGGTATGTCAAAAAAAGTTCCAGTCCGCCCTGTCGGTGGAGCGTTAGAATGCACCGACTCTACCTCTGCAGAGGGTAAGAATCCCCCCCCCCAATGGGCCACCTGTTGGCCGTGGGTGGCGACCCGTGATGCTTAAGGATAGAACCCAGGTGGATAAGCAGTTCATGACTTGCAATACTCCACTTTGGCTCTATCTTGGGCTAGACAGGCGGTCGGAGAGACCCCCTACGATCAATCGGCTGGTCACGTCAAGCTCTAGCACCTATATGATTTTCTCAACCCTATTGCCCTTATGGCAAGCCCCAACCCCTTTTTATCATATGGGTGCTAGTAGGCGCTAACTGAGGGTTAACATGTCCTGGGAATGACGTTAAACTCTATCTGATGGTGAGGTTCCAGTTTTGGAGGTTTGGGGAATGTGGAGCACCCCTTCATCACCATTGCTCCCTGGTCCACTCTGACCCGGAGTGGTAGTACCTGTTAGGGTTCCATCTATGGGTTAGATCTGGTCACGTCAAGCCCTAGCACCTATATGATTTTAATAAATATATGCTTAGTATTATTGATTTCTAATTGTTTGGTTTTATCTTATTGAATATGAGCAAAAATCTCGGGGATAAATCTTGAAAGAAATCCATTAACAAGAAGAAATAACTGTAATATTATCCTTTACTTCCTATTTTAACTAAATAGTTAAATTAGGAAAATTTACCAATGAAAGACGGGAGTAAATGGAAAATGATAGAAGAGTTAGTTTCAAAGTTGTTCTATTTTTCGATTATACCCCCTCTGTTCCAAATCTTTTTATCTGCATACTTATTCAGTTTCATTAGCCTTTCTAATTTAATATATTTTATTATATTAAAACTTAAATACTTGCACCCGGAGGGTGCATATATTTGCTTATTTATATATATATATATATATATATATATATATATACATCTTATTATAATGGAGATTGTGGGTTTGTCTGTCTGTAACCGAAACTATATTACTATACAAGTCACAATTCCTTTTAGTTATTTACATCACATTCTCCATGATTTTATTTTTAATTTAAACTTCAATTATTAATAAAATTGTTTTACATCATTAAGACTGTTGATCATATCTACATACTAATAACATGCAATTGTATTTATATATACAACAAAATGGCGGTTTACAGTGTGAATGGGAAGGCTAATTTGCATATTGATATTAAAAATGTGATTTTAATAAATGTGCTTAGTATTATTGATTTCTAATTATTTGGTTTTATTTTAATGAATATAAGCAAAAATCTCTTCAATGAATCTTAAATGAAATCCATTAACAAGAAAAAATAACTGTCATATTATTCTTTACTTCCTCTTTTAACTAAATACTTAAATTAGAAAAAATAACAATGAAAGACGAGTGATCGAAGAGTAAGTTTCAGTTGTTCTAATTTTCGATTATACCCACCTCTCTTTCAAATCTTTTTATCTGCATTCTTATTTAGTTTTATTAGCCTTTCTAATTTAATACGATATTTTATTACATTAAAACTTAAATACTTGCACCCGGAGGGTGCATATATTTGCTAGTATATATAATAAATATATAAAGGTTTTACATATCTATTACATGACGATTGCCTCGCATGAAACCAATATGGTCGTGAATGTTCCTTTGTCACCAAATAAATAGATATGTAAAACCTTTATATATTTATTTTATTATATAACAGCTCTATTTTATATTGAGCACTCGACCAATAATACTGCCTTTGGTACGCCATTTCCAGCAAAAGCTGAAACAGTGACCATCCCATATATATATATATATATATATATATATATATATATATATATATTCAAGTTTGGGTTTCCCGTATGCTAATTATATAAACTGGATAAAAATTACAGTCCATATATGATAATAATGCTGATTGCCAAAAGAAAACTTTGAGAACGTTTACTTACATCTAAGACTTTCAAGTTGATTGTAGTTTGTACTTTGGATTTTCTTTGTGACAACAGCTCTGAGCATTGTCAACTGAGGCTTTAGAATATGCTGACTTCACCTCTACTGAAGGAGGACAAGACCCTCCCTCAATAACGCCACCCGTTGGCCGTGGGTGGTGACCCGTGATGCTTAAGGATGGAACCCTGGTAGTGTAAACATATCTGAGGTAGGGGTTATCGTCTTTGTTCTACGAGCCTCGCTATCAAACAACCAATCACAGACCAGCATACTTTAGCGGCAAATACTAAAGAGACAAATTCTTCTTTTTTCTGTTCAAGACTCCCCGAAGACAGAAGTACGAAAAAGCTTCTATATTCTTCTGAGCGAGCAGATAGCTGTAGCAAAGGGGCTCCGATAACTCACCCTACCTCAGGATTTCAGCTAAGTGGACTATTATTTTATATAACATTCCCGCAGACAAACCTTAGTTTGCAACAATTTATGTTATGTATGGCCGTAATACATGTCTTTATTCGAATTCTAAGTTGTGTTTGTGTTTTACTTCTTTAACTCTTGTCTGATAACACTCGTGGACTGAATCACCACAGTAGTTGAGCAGTCCATGACATGCAACACCCAGAGTAAAGACATACGTATAAGCCTGAAGTTGAGGGAGGCAAGGCTTCTCAAGTCCAAATGGAAAGATACACAAAGGTCTAGTATATCTCTAGAGGTTCCAGATCGAAGAGAGAGAGAGATATTCGCTGACTGCGTTTAAATAGGTAGGTTGCAACGCCCCCTAGCGATTAACTCCTTGCCAAATGTCAACTGCAACCAACAAAGGGAGATAATCGCTACAGGATTATTCGGACGATTACACTCATCCCTTTATTCAATCCACGGGGGTAGACTGTTCTCATTCTGTTAACCATGACCGGGTACAAGTGTTAAGCTATGTTAAGCATTCTATGTTATTATTGTTGTAGAGTAGCTGACACCCCTTCGGCACTCTGCCAGATGGACTGGCTCATAGGTATAAAATAACCTACGATTAAAGTAGATTAACTAGCTGAATGATATTCAGACTGACTTTTCTGCAATTGGCTATACCGATCTGACCCTCCTCTTTTTAGTGTAAGCTTGTCATGTTAATTGTTTGTACTCATTTGTTCTGTGTTTGTATGTATCCATTTAGCACTGTTGTTTAATAAATGTGTTAAGCACACCATTTATCAGTGTATCTTTCCACCTCGTGATACAGTTATCACTCTTGATCAGGATTGAACCTGCAGCCAACAGATGATTGTCAGATAGAGCTGTATAAACTCAACCCTTATATCCGCTGCGCCATATGTCCAACTGGACTTAACATCGACCCCTTTATCGTGGACCATTGTTGGAACCCAATGGGTCTGTAGATCGTCTACCATTTAAAAGAAAACTCTGAATCAGTAGATTCTGTTAAACTTTACATTTGTCGTTTATTAATACAGTTTTATTTAATAAAGTTTCAGAGACGAAGAAGAAGAAGAAAAAAAAATAAAATATCAAAAAGCAGTTATTCATAATTTTCTTCTTTTTTTTTCTTTTTTTAAATAAATCTTTTAATAATTAATATTTTTTTTAGCAAATAGAATATTTCTTTCCACAACCATCGTCATCAAAAAAAAAAAAAAAAAAAAAAAAAAAAATGGGAGAGAGAGAGAGAGAGTAAGGAGAGAGAAAGAGAGATAGAGAGAGAATGAAATGCGAGAGTATGAAGAGAGTATGAAGAGAGAGAGAGAGAGAGAGAGAAGTGCGACAGAGTAAAGTGAGTGAACAGAGAGAGAGAGAGAGAGAGTGTGTGTGTGTGTCTGAAGTGCGAGAGAACGGGGAGAGAAAAAGAATTGCAAGGGAATAAAGAGAGTGAAGTGCGAGAGAGGGAGAGGGTGAGAGAGAGTGAGAGAGAGAAAGAAGGAGAGAATGATGTGCAAGAGTCTAAAAGAGAGAGAGAGAGGAGAGAGTCTGAATTGCAAAAGAATAAAGAGAGTGGAGTGCGAGAGAGAGAGAGAGTGGAGAGAGAGAGAGATTGGGAAGTGTGAAAGAGTAAAGTGAGTGGAAAGGTGAATAGAGAAGAGAGTGGAGTGCAAGAAAGTAAAGAGAGAGAGAGAGAAAGAGAGAGAGAAAGTGTGTGTATGCGTGTGTGTGGAGAGAGGGAGAGTGAAGTACGAGAGGGTAAAGAGAGTTGAGTAGGGGGGAGAAACAGTGAATAGAGAGAGGGGGGTAAAGAAAGAGCAAAAGAGAGAGAGAGAGAGAAGTGCGAAAGACTAAGGTGAGTGAGTGAAGATAGATAGATAGATAGATAGATAGATAGATAGAGAGAGAGAGAGAGAGAGAGAGAGAAACTATGAACTTTCCAAACAAAACAATTTTTTAGTTTTAGTTTTATTGCATTTTTTTTTTTTTTTCAGTTCAGGTCAAATTTTTTAAAAATATTCTTTTAATATTTCTTCAACTGATTTAATTTCTCCTGGGAATTTTTTTTTCTTTCATAGAAACGTAAATATTTTTAAACATCGAAAAGATATTTTAGATATTTTATCGAGATTTTTCATAAATTGAATAAAAGATGGCCTGACTGACTTAACAACAAAAAACAAAAAATTACCACGAAACTTTCTTATAAAACACCCCTTTCATGAATAAATTAATTTAAAAATTACTAACTGCTGGATTTTTTTATTACTGAAATTATTGAATAATTAGTTGAGCACGCGGGGAATAAAATTGACTAAAAGAAAAACACACACACAAAATAAATACATTATGGGAGAAGGTTTACAGAGAGTGTTGGGTCAGTAAAATACGTTTATTTCTATGTGTAGAGTTAAGTGAGAGAGAGCTTTATTATAATCTCCAAGAATTGACTAAAATAGAAGATACCACATATCCTCAAATTTCCTCTCCATCACACTGTTATGTCTCTCAAACTTTACACTATTCATAGGAAGGACATTTATATTGTTAGACATTTTATAAAACACCCCACTCGTGAAAAAATTTATTCAAAAATTACTAACTGATGGATATGTTTTCATTATTGAAATTATTAGATAATTAGTTGGGCACTTGGGAAAATAAGATGGAATTTAGAAAAACATGATTGAAGGTTCACAGGAGTGTTGGGTCAGTAAAATACGTTTATTTCTATGTATGGAGTTAAGTGAGGGAGATCTTTATTATTATCATATTTGGGAACTGATTAAAATAGACGATACCAGATATCCTCAAATTTCCTCTCCATCACACTGGTATGTCTCATAAAATTTACACTATTCAGAGGAAGGGCGTTTATATTGTTAGCCATTTCATAAAACATCCCTTTCGTGAATAAATTAATTTAAAAATTACTAACTGCTGGATTTTTTTTATTATTGAAATTATTGAATAATTAGTTGAGCACGTGGGAGAATTAGATTGAATATCTTATTATAATGGAGATTGTGGGTTTGTCTGTCTGTAACCGAAACTATATTACTATACAAGCCACAATTCCCTTTGTTATTTACATCCCATTCTCCCTGACTTTATTTAAACCTCAATTATTAATAAAATTGTTTTACATCATTAAGACTGTTGACCATATCTAGATATTAATAACATGCAATTTTATTTATATATACACCAAAATAGCGGTTTACAGTATGAATGGAAAGGCTAATTTGCATATTGATCCTAAAAATGTGATTTTAATAAATATATACTTAGTATTATTGATTTCTAATTGTTTGGTTTTAGCTTATTGAATATGAGCAAAAATCTCGATGAAAATCTTAAAAGAAATCCATAAACAAGAACAAATAACTGTTATTTTTATCTTAACTTCCTATTTTAACTAAATAGTTAAATTAAGAAAATTTACCAATAAAAGACGGGAGTAATGGAAAATGATGGAAGAGTTAGTTTCAAAGTTGTTCTATTTTTCAATCATACCCCCTCTGTTCCAATTTTTTTCTGCATTCATATTCAGTTTCATTAGCCTTTCTAATTTAATGTGATATTTTATTATATTAAAACTTAAATACTTGCACCCGGAGGGTGCATATATTTGCTAGTAATAATAAAAAATATTTTTAACCCCCCCCCACACACACATACACACACACACACAAAATAATAAAAAAAACATTATTGGAGAAGGTTCACAGAGCAGTGTTGGGTCTGTAAAATACATTTATTTCTATATGTGGAGTTAAGTGAGGGATAGCTTTCTGTGAGTTGACATAGCAATCACGTGATGCACTCAGCAGTCAACCAGAAATTATATCCAGGAATTGACTAAAATAGAATATACCAGCTATCCTCAAATTTCCTCTCCATCACACTGGTGTGTCTCTCAAACTTAACTATTCATAGGACTGGCGTTTATATTGTTAGTCATTGTTTTGTTGATAAATAAACCGTTAGAACTTAATTAAGTTTTAACTCATTTATTAGTTGCTGTTATTCTTAGAATAAATGCTATACTAACACAATAGGAGTATGCTCAAATCTAAACGGGAAATAACTGTGTAAGTTGGTTGATCGGGTTTTACGGCATGTTGACCCATGGGTTACTTTATGCCAAATAATTTTTTGTTTTATTCATTCTTGTTAGGTATAAAAAAAAATTAAACTCATTTTCTTAAAAATATGTTTAGACTCATTTTTAATCTTAGCTGTTTAATCCCTAAGATTGGTTGGTTGGCTGGCTGGTTGGATTTTACAGCATGCCAACTTCTTTGGGTTACTTTATCCTAAAGTTTTATTCATTCTTGAATTTATTTTACTCATTCTATGTCATGGTGTCAACGGCGCTTGGTAACTGACAGTTTCTTGCCTTTGCGATTTTGTGATCTTGTGTGGTGCATAATGGGAAGGGTTGGTCATTTGATTCTAGTTTACTTTGTGGGGCATGGTGGGGAGACTAGTTTTCTTGCTGTTGGATTTAGGGGACAGCGGTGTAATCTACTGCTGTATACATGCTCTGTTAATGAACTCAGTCAGATTTTAGCCCTGAAGAGCTTTATGCGAAACTAATAGTAGGTTCGTCTGACTCATTAGATTATCTTTATTATTGGCTCTACTTAGGTATCGAGCACTTTTTACATATTAGCTTTCTCCTAGCGGTTATATGAATATATATGTTCTTATATACTATATATACATATAAAATTGTTTTTTCTTTTGGCCAAATACTGTACCAATAGATTATTTTTTGTTGGTACGAATATCTTGGTCCTTTCTTTTTTTTCAAAATTTTTTTTTCTTCCTGGTTGATGTTTGGTAGTATATTTTTACAATCAAACTTTCTGCTGGGTTTTTTCTCTCCGCAAGGATCTACCAACACGCTTGGTATATATTATATATATATATATATATATAATATATATATAGTGTGAGATGGTCACTGTTTCAGCTTTTGCTGGAATGGTGTACCAAAGGCAGTATTATTGGTAGAGTGCTCAATATAAAATAGAGCTGTTATATAATATAATAAGATAAATATATAAAGGTTTTACATATCTATTTATTAGGTGACAAAGGAACATTCACAACCATATTGGTTTCATGCGATACAATCATCAGGTGAAGATGTGTGTGACCAGTTACTACGCGTACGCAACCTTTATGCTGCCCATAAACACTCTCATATATTCAATTCACCTTCACATACATACATCATTTTATCCAATCATACGCATCCCATGTCTATTGAATTTTTTGAAATTTTTTGAAATTTTCCTTACATTTGAAACATCTTCACCTGATGATTGCATTGCATGAAACCAATATGGTTGTGAATGTTCCTTTGTCACCTAATAAATAGATATGTAAAACCTTTATATATCTATCTTATTATTATATATATATATATATATATATATATATATAAAAGAATGAAACCAAGACTGTGGCCTACGTGATATAGATGTTACAGACAGTAAATAATAAATGAGAGATTTTAGAAGTACGTGCAAGAAGGTGCAGTCTGCTCTAATTTCAAATTGAATCTTTCAAATTAGATTTGATTCATCTCTTTGATATCTTTATGGTAAGCAAACGGCGCATATATATATATATATATATATATATATATATATATATATATATATATATATATATATGCACCGGTTTGCATGTATGCAAGTAAGTGTATTATAGATTCAATTCCCCCAAAGAAAAAGTTAATGAAATAGAGCCAAGTGATTCTTGTGTTCCGATTAAGATGCAGCCCGTGGTAAAAACACAGCAATATCTTTGAGAAAAATTTGATTTGTGAAAAGTACGAATGGAATGAATAAAATAATAAAAAAAAAAACAACAAAAAATTAAAAAAACTAAGCAATGAACACTAACGAAAAACGAAAAAAGAAAAAAGACGATTTTTCCAAATACTATTACAGCCTAAGTTCAAATTTAAAATTTGATTTCTAGAAAATGCGGCGATGAGAGTCGTGGTGGTAGTGTGTGGGTGGGTGGGGGTAGGTTTTGAGTGGGTGGGGTCTGATTTGGCGGGAATATTAAGTGATTCGCTCTGCACGTACAAATCGGCTTCGAATTTCTAACTCTAAAGAAAGAAAGCATTCCAGTTTTTATCTATCTACTTGGTTTGTTTGTTTTGTTTTGTTTTACGGCATATCAATCTCAGTGGGCCATTTAATGCCGATAAAGTTTTTGAAATAAATCAATTCTTAATGGATAATACATTTTTTTTATAAATACATTTTCTATTTAAACCATAGATGGGACCCTAACAGGTACTACCACTCCGGGTCAGAGTGGGCCAGAGAGCAATGGTGATGAAGGGGTGCTCCACATTCCCCAAACCTCCAAAAGTGGAACCTCACCATCAGATAGAGTTTAACGTCATTCCCAGGACATGTAGACCCGCGCAGCCACCGCCTTCTAGCACCCATATGATAAAAAGGGGTTGGGGCTTGCCATAAGGGCAATAGGGCTATCTACTTGGAGAAATGTAGTCAAACAAGGGGTGTTACACTGGATGGAAGTTTATTATTGGTGGTAATGACGACGTTCAAACGTATCGGTTTATATAAAAACCTTCTTCAGGACAACATTAAAAATCTTAACGTTGACATTACTGCCAATGGTTAACTTCCATCCAGTGTAACATTCAGTGTTTGTCTACATTTCTCCACATACTGTCGGATTGAGCCGCACCAAATCCCTGTGCTACTCACACGCTGAATTGACGTAGGCCGGTATCGAAACTGGAACCTTGTTATTCCTAGGCAAAAGCTCTACCGACTGAGCTAAACTGGCACATTAGGTTAGGATTAATATGTGGTATCTATTCACCCACTGTCGAAAGGGCAGTCATTAACGACGGGTAAACATTAGGTATCTCCAATTTTCCCTGTGAAATTTACCACCCCTATATTTAACAATGAAATTTGCATAAAGGTTAATATTATCTTAAAAATATTTTGTCCATTCAAAAGGAAAAACATTAAAAAAAAAAAAAAAATAATGATTTTTTAAATTTTTAGCTTACGGTAATAATGAAAAATTATGAACGAAAACAATGTTTACATTTTCGCACCGTTAAATCAATTGAAATTTAACGTAGTCAAAAACAAGTTACGACTAGAGGCTTTTAAAAAAATTCTATGAAAAATCAATTAATGGTCCGATTTTCACAGAAATTTCCATAATTACTTAATTATTCTTAATGAAAATATGTTTGGAATAGGTTTTTCCTAAAATATATCAGGGGAAATATTTTTTACGAGGTCTACTGTTTTATTTTATGAAATATGAAAAAAATGAAACCACAAAAAATAATTTTTACTTTTTTTTTTTTATAAAGATAAGAATGTGAATAATTGTATCAGAAGATTTATATAAATGTCTATATGGGAGTTGTTTTTTTTAAATAAAAGAACCATGAATACAGAAATCTGCTAAAAAATATCAATAAAGAAACTGCCCCTGTTGTAAAAAAACCCAGACTTTTTTACTTATTTTTCAAGATAACTGTGAGTAATTTTTCACCAATCGGATAATTTGATCTTTGAATTCACTGTTTTTCTTTGTAACAACTATTTATGTTCGAGATTTTTTTTAAAGTTCAAATATAAAAAAATATTTATATTTCTTCCTTCAATATTGCATAAACTGATCACGTGACGTATTTTGGTGGTACCTAGTAAACACTGATATCTCGACCCGACGACCAAAAGTGTATAAACACTAACAAAGGAAATGTGGAATCCTGAATAAGTAGAAGGTCTTTACCTACCTTGGTCATTTGACATGTGCTGGCAAGATACAAGGGAAGAAGAAAAAAACAACGAAAAGAAAAACAAAAGGAGACCTACCGAATCTTACCGAAAGAAAGAGTAGACATCTTCAGCGGACTTTATGGTGAGGCTTTGTGAAGACTCACAAAAGATCAAAGTTTAATACTGCAGGGATACTGTCAAATCAATGTTATTGTATAGCGATGAATACCATGTTGGACGAATGGAGAAGAAGACACAGTTTCCAATACTAACAGTTTCTCGAACTGTTGTCTTTGCAAAATTACTAACATTCACCAGCAAAACAAGATGACTAACAATGACTGCCATATATATATACTAGCAGCGGCTACCCGACGAAGCCCGGGTAGTGGAGATAAAAAACATGGTTTAATAATCGTTTGCAGATCTATTACTACTGAATAGCGAGTTCGGTCCTCGCAGGATGACCCATAAAAATCACCAAAAAAAAACAAAAAAAAAACGATCTTAATTTAATCCTACCTGGTGGGAGGTCAGGGAATTTTCGTCAGATTTGAGGGTGTAGGGACTAGAACTCTCCTGTGCCTTCAGGGACAGGAAGTAGTAAAGGTAACGTCCCTTGTCAGGGCAGGTGAAGAACCCTCTTTTACGGTTTGGCACCAACCAGGAAGCCTCGTAGAAACGAACGCTCTTCTCAGACATTGTGGTTGAAAGAACTTCCCCCTCAGTGAGGGAGTAATAACAGAAGACTCAACCTGACGCCCCCCTCAACGAGGGAGATATTCTGAATTGTAAGTACTGCCCCTAAGTACTTGTTTTATTGACTGTCGTTGAGTTTGTATGTAAATAAAATAGGTTAAAAGGTACATGTGCTTTGCCTTTGTCTTTACATTCTGAAAATGTATATTTTGTTCTCTTTAGAATGTAGACAGCCTTTCCTACAAGGGAATGACATCATATGGCTAAACTTGCAAATCGGTCGAAAAATTAAAACATATTACAACCAGGTTAGCTCAGTCGGTAGAGCGTTCGGCCTAAAATCACAAGGTTCCTAGTTCGATACCGGTCCTCGCCAACTCAGCGTTATGAGTAGCACAGGGATCTGTGCGGTAAAGTAAGGAGCTGATGGTAGGTGTGGAGCTCCACCTCAGATGCAAAAACAATTTCGTTGGTCTAGCGCTAGTGAAAAGGGGATAGACTCCCTCGCTGATTGGCTGGTACCGACATTTGGCCGCCCCGATGACTTTACTTACTTACAGGTGACCTAGAAAAAACAGAACCCAAATTATTTATTTTCCAATTAAAAATTTAGTCATACATACATATATATATATATATATATATATATGTTGTTCTGGTTCCAACGGGAGAAAATTCAATATTTTATAAAAAAAGAAGGTACGCAAAATGGATTATGTTTTTAGAAAATATATATCTACTAGCAGCGGCTACCCGGCGTTGCCTACGTGGGGGGAATTTTTTTAAATGTTAGTCTCGCAGATCGATTATTACTGAATCGTGAGTTGAATCCTCGTGGGATGTCCCATTTAAATCCCTATGTAAAAAAAATAGACCTTGCATTGATCCAGCTACTCTGAAAAGAAATCTTAATGTCTATCTAAAATATTAAATGAAAAAAAAATCCATGCTGTTATCATTTAAATTTTATTTTTGAATTATCTTCACGAATATAAATCAAATCTCTATTATGTTTGCTCAAAAACCAAGCCCTGGTGATATTTAATGTGTATATATATTTACTTTGTCGCTAATTGTTTTATTTTCGAAGTTTCCTTCGGACATACATATACACACAACTGCCCTTTATATGTGTCCGTTTATATATATAATATATATATATATATATATATGGGGGGGGGGGGGGAGAAAATGTAGAACAATCTGTTATAATGGATGGAACAAAATGTTATATTGGATGGAAATTTATTAATCGTAGTGTCGATGTTTGAACATTTCGGTTTATAAAGGAAACCTTCTCCAGGACAATGAAACTAGTAAAGGAGCAAAAAGGATTTATGTAGTTAAAAGATGATGGATGTTTTGAATGCATTTAATTTGGAAAATGTGTAGAAAAGGTTCGTTACCGTTCGTTGATTAGCATTCATAATTTATATATATTCATACATGTGTGTGTGTGTGTGTGTGTGTGTGTGTGTGTGAAGACATGTAGAAAAACACGAATTGTTCCAAAAGATGAGTATGTATTCTTAATGGTAATGTCGACTCTATAACGTCTTGGTTTTTCCAACCTTCTTCAGGACAGTGGTGAGATCTTGTATGAAAAACGTTAAGTTCCTGCTTTTCGGGTGATAAATATTGTTGGTCACGTATTGTTGGCGGGAGTGTATTTATCCTTTGGAACACTTCGTGTCTTTCTATATTTGTTCACATACTGTCAAATTGATTTCCTTATTTTACTCCCATATCCTCTTTATACATGAAAGAAAGTTTCTGGTGTGTACGTGTCGACTTATAACTCCGAAAAGAGATGTTATTCTGATTTGAAATCTCGCACACACATTAATGTGTTTCTAACTAAGAAACACACAAAATTTGGTTTTTGATTTTTACTAATTAGATGATATAATTTAATAATTAAACAAAATCAACCAATTTCTAGAAATCTTCACAGTAAGGAAAAATAAAGTAAGGAAAAATTGGGTCAAAAAGGAAATGAATTAAACTAATACATTTCAATTTAACTCAACAGGCTCTCTCTCTCTCTCTCTCTCTCTCTCTGTGTTCGAATATCAAATAAAATTGTTTTAAAATAAGTTTAGGATTACATTTATGAAAATAATATTTTAAATGTAAACAAAAAAAAAGCATTTCCTAAAAAAAAACAAACATTGTAATATACGAATTCTCGGAGATTTTTTTAATTTAATAAAATATTTTCCTCTTATTCTCTCTTACTCCTGTTTTCTCCCTTTCTCACTGGTGTTCCTAAAAAATTAGTCTGGTCATGGACCGGGTACTTTTGCTAGTATACACACACACACACACACACACACACATATATATATATATATGTATATGTTTTATACATACTACAATAAAGATCAGGACAACAATTCGAAAAATCAAAATACAAATCAATTCAGACAAATAATGCGAGAATCAGTTTAACAGTTATATGGTCTCAAGTTATGTACGGTACAAAAGTCATCTAAAAAGTGAATAACGAACACAGATAATTACATTCAATTGCTTTCTTACTTGTCCTATAGGCTTCATCAGAATGGATTTTATTGTTTTAAAAGAATGATGTATAGATGGTGAAAATGTAAAAAGAAGGAGGCAAGGGATTTTGCTTATTGTGTAATATACTTGATTATCAAAAATTTAATGGCTAGAAAGATTCTAAAAATGCTATAGAAAG
This sequence comes from Doryteuthis pealeii, assembly GCA_023376005.1. Lineage (NCBI taxonomy): Eukaryota > Metazoa > Mollusca > Cephalopoda > Myopsida > Loliginidae > Doryteuthis > Doryteuthis pealeii. The sequence continues at coordinate 53,066,584 of CM042178.1, read as the reverse complement.
AAACCTATACCACATGCATCGGAATATAAATCCATTTCTTGTCAATCAAATAATTTGTGCAATAATGGGAAAAGACAGCGTTGATAAAACCCTCAGCATGATAATTATTTTGTTTATGCTTTTAGTTATGTAATGAAGACAGAATATGATTTGCTTGTTTCTATATTAAAATCACGAGAAAAATATTAATCATTATTCAAATTTAAAAATACATTAACGCTTGAAAAACTGTCAGCTTGGCAGTGTTTATTATATCATAAATTCATATGAAGTTTTAATTGCTATTTTAATCGTCTGACCAGTATTCTATTCGATGAAGACTAATTTGTGGTTCCCCCCAATTGGTCCAAAAAGGTTTAATTGTTGGTCACCTGATTGTTTACCACTACATCCGCGGCAATCAACTACCAAACTTGAATGGCATATAGACTATTTAATTTCATGTAGAGTAATGAATCATAATCAAGTGTAAATATATTACATTCGAAGTCCAATCTTATTATCAAGAATTTTATGGCTAGAAAGATTCTAGAAATGCTATGGAAAGAAGGCTATACCACATTGGTCGGCATATAAATCTAATTTGTCTGTCAAGTAATTTTTGCAACAATGGGAAAAGACAACATTAATAAGTAAGAGTTTGTTTTTTTGTTTATGTTCTTGGTTATGTAATGAAGACAGAATATGATTTGCCTGATCTATATTAAAATCACGAGAAAAATATTAATCATTGTTCTAATTAAAAAATACATTAGCGCTTGAAAAACTGTCCGCTTGGCAGTGTTTATTATATCATAGATTTTTATGAAGTTTTAATTGCTATTTTAATCGTCTGACCGGCATTCATTATTGTTATTATAAATCATTAAAAGTTTCTCAAAGCTTCCAGACTCAATGTCTTTTTTTAAAACTAATTGACAAATATCGCTGTAACGTCTATTTCAACGAGCAATTTTATCATTTATTATAGGTAAAACAAAAAAAACAAAATCTTCAGAAAAATTCTACAGCTGAGTATTGACAACATTTCGCAAGCCAAGAACAAAAGAATATTTTGAAAGAAGTTTTAAAAAAAAAAAGATAAGAAAGAAAAATATAAAGAAGAAATAAGAAAGAATATCAAGATGTATCAAAAGTCTCGATATGGCGGGCGTAACAGCTATAATTATAGGAAGTGGGTGTGGAAGGCCAGGTTCAAATCCTAGACGAGGTCGTCTGTTTTTAGCTCTGAGCTAATGGCCTTGGAAAAGACATGAATCCACTCCTTCTCTTCTCATTTATTTAGTAGAACGTGTAGAGAAAGAGAAAGAGTGAAAGAGAGAGAGAGAGTAGGAGAGAGAAAGAAAAATTGAAGGAGAGATAATAGAGAGGGGCGAAAAAGAGATTGAAAAATAGAGGGTAGAAAAAGAGAGAGATTGAAAGAGAGACAGAGGAGGAGAAAAAAGAGATTGATAGAGAGATTGAAAGAGAGAGAGAGAGAGAGAGATATTAGAGAAAGGGAAAGACTGAACGAGAGAGAGAGAGAGAGAGAGGGAGGAGAAAGGAAAAATTGAAAGAGGTTGAGAGAGAGATACATAAGTAGAAAGAGGTGAAAAGGAGATTGAAAGATAGAAGGTAGAGAAAAAGAGAGATTGAGGGAGAGAGAGAGAGAGAAAGCGAGAGAGAGAGAGAGAGAGAGAGAAAAGAAGAAGAAGAAGAAAAAGATTGAAAGAAAGATTGAAAGAGAGAGTGATAAATTAGAGAAAGAGAGAGATTGAAAGAGAGAGGGCGAGATTGAGGGAGAGTGTGTGTGTGCGGAGGGTGAAAGTGAAATCGAAAGAGAGGCTGAGAGAATACAGTTATAATTCTGAGAGAATTAGTATCAACATGGCTGGCTGGTTGGTTGGTTGGTTGGTTGGTTGGATTTTTCAGCATGTAAACTTATTGAGTCATTTTAAGCTGAAGACGTTTTTGTTTTATTCATTCTTGATGGGCATTTAATTTTTTTAACACTTTTTTTAAAAACTCACGTTTTTCTATTTAACACAGATGGGAAATTAACAGGTACTACCACTCTCTGACATGGCTGGCGTAACAGCTATAATTATATTAAGTGCGTGTGGAAGGCCAGGTTCAAATCCTGGACGAGGTCGTCTGTTTTTAACTGAGATAATGGCTTTGGGAATGACATGAATCCACCACTTCTATCCCATTTATGGGTATATTTAGTGTCTGGCTAGTTGGGTTTTACAGCATGTAAATCGACTGAGTTATTTTATGCTGAAGACGTTTTTGTTTTATTCATTCTTGATGGGTACTCAATTTTTTGATACACTTTTTTAAAATCCATATCTTTCTTTTTAGCACATAGATGGGACCTTTAAAGGTATTACCACTCCTGGCATGGCTGGCATAACAGCTATAATTAGTGGAAATGGGCGTGGAAGCTCAAGTTCAAATCCTGGAAGGGGTCGTCCGTTTTTAGTTCTGAGCTAATGCCCTTGAGAAAGACATAAGTCCACATATTCTCTCTACATTTATGGGTATATTTAGTTTCGACTTGGCTGGCTGGCTGGTTTCAACATAGTCACCTCCACTGGCTATACATTTTTGCCAGTAATGAAGAATAACCTCAGCAGTGCATTGCTCCAAAAGTAATGCCTACTTCTACAAAAACTATAACGAATACAAACAGTACAGTAACACCATTGGATTGAGCAAGCTTTCAGCTACAAAACACCGAAAACAAACAACTGGCTAAGAACGAATTGATAAGCAAAGTTCTTTATGGACTCCTATACATGGACACACCAGAGTTGGCCGGCCATCAAAACTTTCATTAATCACGTCTTTACGAACGACGGACGCCATCTAATAATTGTTGAATAGTTAGAGAGGCGCGAACTCAGTGCACTTGCTAATTGATCACACCGCCCTGTAAGACAAACACCTGTTCTGTTCTTCTGTTTCTGGGAAGCCATTCAACCCTGGAGCGGTTGAGCCTGCTTCATCCAACAAATTCACTTGTGATGATTTCATGGAAGGAGAAACAAGAGAATAGGCAATTCACAAGCAGTCCCCAGACCCTGCATGCATATCCTGGCCAGAAGAAGGAGATACCCTTGTTTGCCACAAATTTTCCACAGACACTGTGATAAGAAAACCAAAAGCTGTTGATTCCTGACAATGATGGAGACACACTTTGGATTTTTGTCAGAGATCCTTAGACCAACCTGTGGCCCTAATACTTCAGAGTTCCAGACCTGTCCACCTTGGGTTGGCCCTGCCAGGAACTTAAGTTCCCGACAACATGGATGTAACTGCAGGTGTGACGGTGGGAGTAGTACGGTACAGTTGGCGGTCTCGGCGAGGATCGAACTCGCGACCTTCTGCTTGTAAAGCAGAATTACAGCACAGTTGTTTGTATACTGGGTCATTTGCATGCTATGTGCTATATTAGTATATATAGTACATGAAAGAAGACCTTGATATCACTACACTACCAGCCCGTCCTTCGGGACGGGGTCCAGTGCGCTTCGGCCACTGGACCGGTGAGGTGTTAAATTAATAGCGTCGATCCCAGAGGGCCATCCCTCCAGGCAATACCTGCCCCCTTGACTTAAAGGGGCAGGGCTGGGTTTATTGCCCAGCGCCTGAGGCGCCCCCTTGAGGGGGAATGCCGACGGGATCGACGCAATTTTTCTACCTGCCACCCATGAGTCTCGGCTTGTGGGTGGTCCCACATAAATAGGGCCTTCGTGCCTGACTCGGTACGCGTGGGGTACTGGGAAAATAAATCACTACACTACCAGCCCGTCCTTTGGGACGGGGGTCTGGTGTGCTTCGGCCACTGAATCGGTGTGTTTGAATTAATAGCGTCGATCACAGGGGGCTATCCCCCAGGCAATACCTGCCCCCTTGACTTAAAGGGGCAGGGCTGGGTTTATTGTCCAGCGCATGAGGCGCCCCCTTGAGGGGGAATGTCGAAGGGATCGACGCAATTTTTGTTCTTTCCCACCCATGAGCTTCAGCTTGTGAGTGGGCCCACGTTAAAACGAGGCCTTGCGCCCAGCCCATACAAGTGGGGTACGAGGCAAATGCCCACTACCAGCCTGTCATTTGGGACGGGGGTCCGGTGTGCTTCAGCCACTGGACCGGTGTGTTGAATTAACAGCGTCGGTCCCAGTGGGGTATCCCCCAGGCAATACCTGTCGCCTTGACTTAAAGGAGCAGGGCTGGGTTTATTGCCCAGCGCCTGAGGCTCCCCCTCTCGTGGGGGGATGCCGACGGGATTGACGCATTTTCTGTGCCTGCTACCCATGAGCCACGGCTTGTGGGTGGGCACACATAAAAACGTCCTTGTGTCACGCCCTCATAAGTGGGATGAGAGGCAAATACCCAATACCAGCCCAGGAGAAAGTAAAAGTTGTTTACGGTAAATTGACGTCGACAGTATCAATGACTCAAGGGTACAGAAGACAAATAGAGACCTGTAAAAATCAAAACCACTTTGTTCTTCCAAATGCTGGTACAGTGGGTTTGACACTATCTAGTTTATATAGCCCTACCGCGATGGGGAGGGGTTGGACTTTAGAATTAACATGTGAGATGGCCGTTTAGCAACGAGCTTCCTCCGCCCCTTTTACAGGTCTCCTCTTTCCTTCTGCAGAATATCTAGCCACCCT
>CM042178.1:53009420-53059420 GCA_023376005.1 Doryteuthis pealeii | reverse complement strand
CAAGGCCAGAAACATGGAGCACCCAGTGAGAATCAAACTCACTAACAATGGTCTTCTAGTCTAATTTGATAACCATTATTCCATTAGAGACACTTGTCATTTACTAAGCTTAGTTTAGTTTGGCACAAGGCCAGAAACATGGAGCACCCAGTGAGAATCAAACTCACTAACAATGGTCTTCTAGTCTAATTTGATAACCATTATTCCATTAGAGACACTTGTCATTTACTAAGCTTAGTTTAGTTTGGCACAAGGCCAGAAACATGGAGCACCCAGTGAGAATTAAACTCACTAACAATGGTCTTCTAGCCTAAGTTGTTTACCATTTGAGATGCCTAAATACTTTACTAAGCTTAGCTCCGTTTGTTTGTTTGTTTGTTTTGTTTTACGGCATATCAACCTCAGCAGGTCATTTAATGCCGATAAAGTTTTGAAATAAATCAATTCTTAATGGATAATACAATTTTTTTATAAATACATTTTTATATTTAACCCATAGATGGGACCCTAACAGGTACTACAACTCCGGGTCAGAGTGGACCAGGGAGCAATGGTGATAAATGGGGTGCTCCACATTCCCCAAACCTCCAGAACTGGAACCTCACCATCAGATAGAGTTTAACGTCATTCCCAGGACATGTAGACCCTCAGCCACCGCCTTCTAGCACCCATATGATAAAAAGGGGTTGGGGCTTGCCATAAGGGCAATAGGGTTGGGAAAATCATATAGGTGCTAGGGCTTGACGTGACCAGCCGACTGATCAAAGGGGGCCTCTCCAAAGTGGAGTATTGCATGTCATGAACTGCTCATCCACCCGGGCTCTATCCTTAAGCATCATGGCTCGCCACCCACGGCCAAGAGGTGGCACCATTGGGGGAGTCTTACCCCTCTGCAGAGGTGCAGTCGGTGCATTCTAACGCCCCAGCCGACAGGGCGGGCCATTTGTTTTAGTTGATGTTTTTATGACATATGAACCCTTGTGGGTTATTTAATGCCAAATCCTGATATTTTTTTAATAAATAATATGAGTTTAACTTATAAATAGGAATAACTTTTGTGTTAGATTTTTCATTAAGTTTAGTAACTTGCAAATTACTTCACTTCGCATTCAACAGCCTGTCACCAATTTTTTTTTTTTAAAACCCTGAAAACTAATCAAAAAACTAAAATGACAAAAACGAGGATTTCTACATTTTTAGATGAGCTATATTTATTAAACATACGGTTTGCGGAGATAGAAATGGTGGAGAAGTGAGTTGTATTTCTAGAATTATATTGTGAAGCAGTCTTCGATTTTTAAGAAATAAGTTCTCCAAAGGGAATTCTCCAAAAGGAGGCATCTCTCTCTCTCTCTTTCTCTCTCTTATATATTCACTTTATATATATGGTATTGGTCTGAAGTGAAAGGTAGACCGCTCTAGTTCAAGATTTGAACTCTGGTCACCACTACCCTTTCCTACGTCAATAACTGTAACACTTTCGTACTTCCATATTCTTCTGGCATATTAGTTAATTTAAAAAATAACTTCATGTGTAATAATAAATTGGTAGAAATAATTTTCATTAACTTCATGTTTAATATAAATTGGTAGAAATAATTTTCATTAACTTCATGTTTAATAATAAATTGGTAGAAATAATTTTCATTAACTTCATAATTGTTAACTTCATGTTTAATAATAAATTGGTAGAAATAATTTTCATTAACTTCATGTTTAATAATAAATTGGTAGAAATAATTTTCATTAACTTCATGTTTAATAATAAATTGGTAGAAATAATTTGCATTAACTTCATGTTTAATAATAAATTGGTAGAAATAATTTTCATTAACTTCATGTGTAATAATAAATTGGTAGAAATAATTTTCATTAACTTCATGTGTAATAATAAATTGGTAGAATAATTTTCATTAACTTCATGTTTAATAATAAATTGGTAGAAATAATTTGCATTAACTTCATGTTTAATAATAAATTGGTAGAAATAATTTGCATTAACTTCAATTTGCATTAACTTCATGTTAATATAAATTGGTAGAAATAATTTTCATTAACTCCATGTGTATTAATAAATTGATAGAAATATTAGACACATGGCCTAGTGGATAAAGGAGTTAGGTTAAGACAGTTCTAAGAGACAGTTATATCTGGACTACAGGTTCAATCCTGGCCAAACGGCAGCAGTAACTTAGAATAATAATTAATACAGCTTAACGTCTCTACCCCAGCTATGGTTAGCGGAATGAAAACAGGATACCCCTGAGGACTGAATAAAGGGTTAGATTCGAAGTTCCGTAATATTTCCCGATTAAGACAAGAAGGTTCCTGATTATGATGGTTCGCGAGTCCAAAAAGAAGTTTTCCAAGTCTGAGAAAGTTCCCATGTCCGACAAGAAATACCTGAAGAAGGCCAGAGGGCACATCAGCCAAAACATAGTATAGAGAACAATGAAGATGAGGACAATAGTCCGAATAATGTAGATAGTACTGATAGAAATAATTTTCATTAACTTCATGTGTATTAATAAATTGGTAGAAATAATTTTCATTAACTTCATGTGTATTAATAAATTGGTAGAAATAATTTTCATTAATTCCATGTGTATTAATAAATTGATAGAAATAATTTTCATTAACTTCATGTGTATTAATAAATTAGTAGAAATAATTTTCATTAACTTCATGTGTATTAATAAATTGGTAGAAATAATTTTCATTAACTTCATGTGTATTATAAATTGGTAGAAATAATTTTCATTAACTTCATGTGTATTAATAAATTGGTAGAAATAATTTCATTAATTCCATGTGTATTAATAAATTGGTAGAAATAATTTCATTAATTTCATGTGTAAATTGGTAGAAATAATTTTCATTAACTTCATGTGTAATAAATTGGTAGAAATAATTTTCATTAACTTCATGTGTTAATAATTAGTAGAAATAATTTTCATTAACTTCATGTGTATTAATAAATTAGTAGAAATAATTTTCATTAACTTCACGTGTATTAATAAATTAGTAGAAATAACTTCATGCATATTAATAAACTGGTGGTATACCTTAAGCCATCACCTAGCTCCCTTAAGATAAAAACAGTTGCATGCTTGATGTAAGAGCAATTTGAAGAATATGGTTGGGACTTAATCCTATAGCCGACATGACCAGTTGACTGATTGGATGGGGGCCTCTTCAACTGTCAATCAAACCCAAGTATTATTTACCTCACATTGTTAATAATTATTGGATCCCTAATACTTATATAAGGTAGTGTAGAAACATAATGGTGATTAGTGCAGCTGATGGCCTTGAGAGTGAGTGACAGCGCTTGACCTCACTCTCACCTTGCCTTCCGGGGATAAATCCTGAGAACCGGAAGGCATGGAAGACCCTGTCTTCTGGTTTAAGGATAGTAAGTTTAAGTCAGTTAGCAAGTAGGAGCCGAGCTCGTAGGATGAGCGCAGATGTCTGGTTTGGGGATTTACAAATAAAGTAACATCAAAGTAAATCGAAGTCTCGTTTTTATTACCTAAAAACTAACAATGACACAGGGCTTCTGATAAGGAGAAATCCCCAATAGAAGACCAGACCGGAATCCCCAAGTCAACACGCTAGACCAGACCTTAGAAGATAGAACCAAAGCCGGCCAGAAGAAAATACGACCAGAAGTAAGAAGTAAGAAAGGGTATACAACAACATCCCATGTATGTGGGTATGACACATGGTCATTTTAATGTGAGACCACCCACTAACCAAAGCTCACAGGATGTTGGGTGCAAAAAAATTGTTGATCCTCTAAGTAAGGGCCAAAGTGTAGTGCTGTAGGTCACATGACAACTTAGTACCCGGACCACAGACTGCTCAACCACCAGGATCCCATTCTCAGGTATTACAGGTCCCAACACATGGTCAACTGGTTTTGTTTGTTTTTGTTTTATGACATATCAACCTCGGTGGGTTATTTAATGCTAGCAAAGTTTTGAAAGATTTGCAGTGATAGTTTAGAAGAATATTTTTTAAACAATTTTTTTTTTTTTGCAAATAAAATTTTCTATTCAATCCATAGATGAGACCCTAACAGGTACTACAACTCCAGGTCAGAGTGGACCTGGAAGTAATGGTGACAAAGTGGTGCTCCACATACTCCAGACCTTCAGAACTGGAACTTCACCATCAGATAGAGTTTAATGTCATACCCGGGACATTAAGACTCTCAGTCACCGCCTTCTAGCAGATATATAATAAAAAGGATTAGGGCTTGCCATGAAGGCAATAGGGTTGGGACTATCATATAGTTGCTAGGGCTTGACATGGCCAACAGATTTGATTGGAGGGGTCCTTCTCTGACCACCCATCAAGCCTAAGTAAGGGCCCAGCTGGAACCTTACTATCAGTTAGAATTTAATGTCATACTCAGGACATGAAGACCAACTTCTAGTAGGTCAACAGGTGGTCCTCATTTGGGGGAAGGGGAATTTCTCCTCTGTAGAGGTGCAGTTGGAATATTCTACAGCTTCAGCCATCAGGGCATGGGTTAGTTTGGCACAAGGCCAAGATGTATGGTGCACCCAGTAAGAAGTGAACTCAGCAGTAATGGCTTACTGAGTGACTCTCCCGCGGGAAAAATGCCCATCTTGCCTAAGTAAGGGCCAAAGTGGGGTGGTGTAGGTCATGTGACTACTTAGTACCTGGGCCACAGAATGCTCAGCCACTAGGATTCAATCCTCAGGTGTTACAGGTCACCACCTATGACCAACAGGTGCCCCCTATTTGGGGAAGAGGCAATTACCCCTCAGTAGAGGTGCAGTTTGCATATTTTACTGCTCCAGCCACCAGGACATGGATTAGTTTGGCACAAGGCCAAGATATATGGTGCAACCAGTAAGAAGTGAACTCGGCAGTAATGGCTTACTGAGTGACTCTCCCATGGGGAAACAGTCAGATTGCATCTGTATACAGGAATACGAAATGAAATAAATTGGTGGCCAGACAATAAACAATTTTGAGAAAATTGAGGAAATTTTGAATCAAATTTTTATGAAGTTTGGCTTGAAATATTTTTTGTCATTTTTTTAATTTTTTTTTTTAGACTGGTGGTGTTTTGTGAAAGTAGGAAAACTATTTCAAGTGCGATAACAGACTCAATATCGATAACAAAAGATTGGAGGAAGGATTGAAATAGTTTTTTTTATCTGATATGAAAAAACAAAATCTTTTAGGTATGACTAAAATTTCAGGTATTTTTTATAACCTCTCTCTCTCTCACGCTCTCTCTTTGTTTGAATTGTTATATTATTTGTTTCTATTTGTGATGGGGTGTTACCCCCACTGGGTGTGGTTCAATTGAGAACACAACAAGCGTCAGTCCAAGATTATAGACAACATGGCCAGTCGAAGCAGAAGTGCAACAAACCACAGTGGGTGCCCCTCATAAGGTTACAGTGCAGATTTAAGACAGACTTTTGATGAGCACACTTTACTCATCAACATATGGTTCAATTGCTTAAATATCACAAAACATCAACAAGACGAATCAAAATTCAACAAAACTCACAAATAGTAGCAAAGAATATGTTAACAAAAAACAAAAAAGTGTTCGATGATATCTTTCACAATTCATTGAAGACAGCACTCAGCATTCTTGTGAAACTCCCATCTAGCTTATTTTCTCGGCACTTCATTATATTCCAAGTGGTGCAGCCATACAGTATCACTGATATGGCTTCAGCTTGAAAGTGTTGCATACCCTTTCTTTACTTCTTAATTCTTCTTCTAGATCAGTCTTGTTACCAAGACATTCACCAACCACAAAATCGTGTTATTTTTTTAAGCTTTTATTTACTTAACTAAACATTTCATGTAACTAAATATCTGACTAACATAGCGCGCATATGCAGTGAGTTCCAGCTAAGGCAGGACATCTTCTCTGCCTGACGTCTAAACTGAAAACTGAGGACTCAACCAGGTCCCACGTGACTTCATGTATTTTACGGGCTTTCTGTAATATTCCATGGAAGGTCCCGCCCCTGATATGAAAAGGGCCATATGGGTATAAAATCGTGTTCCTTTTAAGGAGTATATATCTTTTTAATAAGTAAAAGTAAAGTCGTTGGAGTGGCCTAAAGTCGGTATCAGACAATCAGCGAGGGAGTCTATCCCCTTTTTCACTAGCGCTAGACCAAGGAGATTATTTTATCATCTGAGGTGGAGTGCCACACCTACCATCAGCTCCTTACTTTACCACACAGATCGTTGTGCTACGCATACGCCAAGTTGGCAGGGGCCGGTATTGTTGGAGTTTTTTGTATATAACGTGTGCTCTAATTCCCCACCTGGATTTATAGACTTGCCATGGTCACAGAAGTTATTCCTGCAGCCAATCACTAGCAATACATTGTGACTGAGACACTACTTACCCCCCCCCCACATTGGACATAATTCTAACTGCACTCATTGAGGATGGACTTACAGGATTACCAGACCTTTACCAATACTTAGGACAGACTTACAGGATTACCAGATATTTACCAATACCCAGGACTCTTTATCAAGGATCCAATTCCACTGGATAAAAACTCTTGCTTAAGGGCTCCACGATGGCCCAAAAGATTCTAACAGGTATCAAACTAGGAACCTTGTTTTTTCTAGCCGAACGCTATACCAACTGAGCTAACCCGGCCTTGTCAAAATTCAAATAGTTATGTTTTCTTTCTAATAAAACCAATTTTCTAACAGTTAAATTCAAATTAATTCAAATATTTAGTTTTTTTTTTCACTGTATAATAAAATATAAATTATTAATAAATATTATTAATAAAGTTGAAACAGCTGTACGGTGTTCCATGTCACATGTGTTATTCACCGAGTTTGCTGTTTATGATTATTTTCAATAATTATCAAATTTTATACGATATACGCATTGTAATTGACTTCAAAAATTATAAATAATAATATACTTTGCTTCAAAAGTAAATTATCAAATTCCATTAAATTATTAATAATTTTATTGTAAAATATCAAATTTAACAATAGAGCACTTTTTTGTTTTTCGTTAATAGAAATAGTAGCAAAGAATGTATTAACTTCATAAGAGTCCAAGTGGTGCAACCATACAGTAGCACTGATATGGCTTCAGCTTGGAAGAATTGTCACTTTATCTCATCAAAATCTGACCTCACTGATCAGATACAGTGATTAAAGTTATGAAATATGTTTTAGTATATTACCTTCATCCTGTGCAATTCCAGGTTTCCCTGCTAGTAAACAATTAGCTTATTGTTTCAAATCAACAGCTAATGAGTATAATCTGAATTTTATCATGTAGGACTTCCCTTAATGTTTTTTTTTTTAAACATCAAAGATAGATTCTCAGAGGGGATATTTTGAACAAAAATATTTTTTAAAAAAACAAAAGAGATAGAATTAGAGAAAGAGTTAGGAGGAGAGGGAGAGACGTAACATTTCTAAAGAGTTGCCGTCCAAATTCAGTGATATATATATTTACCAAACCCCTCCGCACAAGCAGGATGTGACACAAGTTCCACGAGTCAAGGCCAAACATTGTTTTATTTATCTAAGTTTTTGAAATTGTTGACCAACTTGTCAAAAACTGGAATCTTATTTATTAAATTATCATTTTATTTTGGCAAAATTTAAAATTCCGATGATATATACTAAATTCCATAATCTAAAGAATGTATGCTTACGTGAGGATTTTTCATTTAGATAAATATATACCTCCAATATAAACATTATTATTATTATAATTATTATTGTTTTTCTTATTTTTACTTTTAATTTTAACAAACCACCACAATTAATAATTAGGGTAGTTTTAATTAATTAATAATTAATTAATAGGTCGCCAATCAACCCATAACACAATAGTGTTACAGGAGGAGAGGGAGAGATGTAACATTTCTAAAAGGTTGCCGTCCAAATTCAGTGATATATATATTTACCAAACCCCTCCGCACAAGCAGGATGTGACACAAGGTCGATTTCTTCAGCAGAGTTTAACAAGTTTCAATTCAGACTTTTCCTTCTCCTAGTCTAGTTGCCTAACTAAGATTAAAGAGTCCAGCCTGCTTACTATTTACCCATAGCTGGAGGGAGAATAGTTGTATTCATACCTTTCCCAAGGGTATTCGCGCTATGTAAAATGCAAACAGCCTTGTCCAGGATTTGAACTCGGGTCGACAAGTCCATATCTTATGACTAACCATTACACCATGCACCTCCAGTGATGTAATGAACTTAATTAGAGTAGATGCAGTGCAGCCATACAATAGCACTGATACGGTTTCAAAAAACAACAGTAAGAGAGAGAGAGAGAGGGGGGTAACATTTTAAAAAGTTGTCAACAAAATTCATTGATATCTTCCTCAATTTGTTTAAGATAGCACTCAGGGTTCTTGTATTGCATACTTTTTGAGGTTTTCACGGTACCAAATCGATATAATGTTGTATACCCTTCTCTTACTTCTAGTCGTCTTTTCTTCTGGCCATATTTGGCTCTTCTTCTATCATCTTAACTTGGTCTGGTCTAGCTTCTGGTGTTGACTTGGGGATTCCGGGTCTGGTTTCTGTTAGGGATTTCTCGTTATCAGAAGCCCTGTGTCATTGTTAGTTTTTAGTAAACACAAGACTTCGATTTTCTTTTAATGTTACTTTATTCGGTAAATCCCCAACCCAGACATAACATAGCGTGCGTATGCAGAGTTACAGTTTAGACAGAGCATCATGGTCGACTGCTCTGTCTGACGTCCACTTCAAAAGTAAACTAAAGCTCCTTATTATTCTTAAACCGGAACAGGTTCTTCTATACCTTCCGGTTCCCACGATTTATCCCCAGACAGCAAGGTGAGAGGGAGGTCAAATGCCGTCACTCACTTTCAGGGTCATCAACTGCACTGATCGCCACCATATCTCTATACTACCTTACATAAGTATGAAAAGGGTCATCCCCTCAGAATTACAGGGGATTGACAATAATCTTATGCCACCGCATAGATTATGTAACACTTGTAAATCTCCCATCTAGCATTATTTTCTAGGCACTTCATTAGAGTCCAAGTGGTGCAGCCATAGAGTAGCACTGATATGGCTTCATCTTGGAAGAATTGTCACTTTATCTTATCAAAACCTGACCTCGCTGATCAGATTAAGTGATTAAAGTTATGAAATATGTTTTGGTATATAATCTTCATCCCAGGCAATGCCAGGTTTCTCTGCTCATAAACAATGAGTTTATTTCTAATCATGTATGACTTTCCATAATGTTCTTTAACTATCAAAGATAGATTCTCAGAGGTGATATTTTGAACAAAAATATTTTTAAAAAAACAAAAAAAAAAAACAAAAGAGTGAAAGAGAGAGGGGAATAAGAGAGAGAGAGGGAGGTAACATTTTTAAAAAGTTGTAGAAAAATTGAGTGATATCTTTCTCAATTTGTTTAAGACAGCACTCACTATTCTTGTGAAACTTCAATTTGTTAAGTTTTTAAGGGCTATAATTGGCCTGTTGATTCTAGGTAGTAGAGAGTCCTCCGATTTGGATCCTTTGGTAATCCTCTCAGGTAGAGAATCCTAGATTCCCTCGTAGAAGGTTGCCAGTAGACTGAGAAAGAATCAGCGCTTAAGTAATATATCAGCCACGCAGTATGGCCAGCGATTGGCTAAGGAATAGACCACATAATCTCGCCTAGTCTATAAGTACAAGCAGGGAACTAGCACACACCTTATATCACGAAAAATCGCGTGGTCTAATGGTTAGAGTCATAGGAAATTCCTGGACGAAGCTGTTGGCATTTCACATAGCGCTAATACCCTTGGGAAAGGTATGAATTCAATTCTCCCTCCAGCTATGGGTAAATAATAGGGCAGACTGGGCTCTTTAAACTTGATTAGGCAACCAGTCTAGAAGGAAAACTCTGAATTCAAACCTGTTAAACTCTGCTTAAGAAATTGACCTTGTGTCACATCCTGCTCATGTGGAGGGGTGGGTAAATATATATATGACGAAAAATCTAACACCATTTAGCTTATTTTCTATGCACTTCATTAGAGTCCAAGTGGTGCAGCCATAGAGTAGCACTGTAGCTTTGGCTTGGAAGAATTATCACTTTTTCTCATCAAAATCTGATCTCACTGATCAGATAAAGTAATGAAATTTATGAAACACTTTAGTATATTATGTTCGTCCCGGGCAATGCCAGGTTTCTCTGCTAGTAAACAATAACCTTATTTCTAATCAGTAGCAAACGAGTATACACTGAATTTTATCACGTATGATTTTCCTTAATGTTCTTCAACGATCAAAGATAGATTCTCAGGTGATATTTTGAACAAGAATATTTTTTTAAAAAACAAAAAAAACAAGAGAGAAAGAGTTAGAGGGTGAAAGTCTTACATAGAGAGAGAGAGAGAGAGAGAGAGAAAGGGTTAGTGAGAGAAATGTGACATTTCTAAAAAGTAGTCAAAAAAAATCCAGTGATGTCTTTCACGATTCGTTTAAGACAGTACTCATCATTCTTGTGAAATGCCCATCAAGTTTAATTTCTAGGCACTTCATTAGAAACCAAGTGGTGCAGCCGTATAGTGGCACTGACATGGCTTCAGCTTGAAAGAAATTATGGCTTTATCTTATCAAAGTTATGAAATACACTTTAGTATATTACCTTCATCCCAGGCAATGCCAGGTTTCTCTGCTAGGAAACAATGAGCTTATTATTTCTAATCAGTCACTTCCTTAATGTTTTTTAATCATCAAAGATAGATTCTCAGGTGATATCTTGAACAAAAAATATTTAAGAGAGAGACTTAGTGAGTGAAAGTGTTAGAGAGAGAGAGAGAGAGAGAGAGAACATTTTTGTCAACAAAATTCAGTGATTTAAGGTGCTTCGTTAGACCTTAAGCAGTACAGCCATACTGTAACATTGATACCTCACTGATAAGATAAATCAATAAAAATTATGAAATATACCTTAGTATATTGCATTCTTTATCATATTACCCGGGCAATGCCAGGTTTCTCTGCTAGTTAGTAAACAATGACATTATTATTCATAATCAGCAGCTAACTAGTATACACTGAATTTTATCATGTATGACTTTTTTTTAAAGTTTCTCGATCACCAAAGTGATTCTCAGGTGATATTTTAAACAAAAATATTTTTTTTTAAATTAAAATAAGATATAGAGAAAGAGAGAGAGAGAGAGAGAATGAGTTAGGGAAACAGAGGGAGAAAACATTTTTAAAAAGTTATCAATATGATTCAGTGATATAAGGCACTTTCTTAGAACCCAAACAGTGCAGCCATACAGTAGTACTGAAATAGCTTCAGCTCGGATAAACTGTCACTTTCCTCATCAAAATCTGATCTCAATACCAGGTTCCCCTGCTAGTAAACAATGACCTTATTATTTCTAATCAGTAGCAAACGAGTATACACTGAATTTCATCATGTATGACTTCCCTTGATAGCTTTTAACCATCAAAGATAGATTCTCAGGTGATATTTTGAACAAAAATATATTTTCTAAAAAAAAAAAAAAAAAAAAGAGAGAGATAGAAAGAGTTAGAGAGAGAAAGGTGTGACATTTTTTTAATCATCAAAACAAACTTCATTGTTATCTTATGGGAGATTTACCAATGCTTTTTCAGTAGCGATAAGGATAAGGAAAAGGACAAAAAACCCTGTCAGCATCCTCATCTTCTTTATCTTTTAGTTTCTTCTATGTAAAAATAGACCAACAGCGACAACAACAATTTTGTTACCGTCTTATAACTTTACCTCTACGGCATTTAGAAAAACTGATCGGTATCTAACTGCCTCCAAATAATAGTTATCGGTATCCCCTATATGAGTACAAATAGAAGTCAGCCATTGTGTTCTGCCTCCCCCGAAGTTATTTGCTGTAATCAAATAATCGCATGGGGAAATGGTGATAATTGTAATTGCCTCCTATTCAACCTGTTTGATCTTTGGCAAACTACTGGCCGAGATAACGCTCCTCGACAGAAATTAGAAAAGTGACCACGGGAGATTATTTGAAATGGAAATGCAGATGCAGTTATATTGTTAACTAATGACAGTTTGCACATCGAGCGTTGACAGATAATGGTGCACAGTTAAAATGCGACACAAAAACAGTCGCACTGAAATTTTGGCACAGATATGAAAACGACAGTGCCAGGTGAAAGTAATTGTTCTGTAATTTCATTAAGGGTCAAAGATTCAATTGATTAAATATTCATTAATTTTCAAATATTAAAACAACAGTTTAAACAACAGTCAGTCAAAACTCAAATATCAAATGATAGTCAAAGCTCAAATGTTAACTAAAAATCAAATCTCCACTGATAACCAAAAGTCAATCAATGCAGAAAAGTTAACCAACAATCTAAGTTCAAATGATAACTAAGAATCAAATCTCAAATATCAACCAACAGTCAATCAAAGCTCAAATGTTAATTAAAAATCAAAGCTCAAATGTTAATTAAAAATCAAAGCTCAAATTTCAACCAACAGTCAATGCAGAAAAGTTGACCAATAGTCAATCAAAGCTGAAATGTTAACTAAAAATCAAAGCTCAAATATCAACCAACAGTCAATCAATGCAGAAAAGTTAACCCGCAGTCAATCTAAGTTCAAATACTAACTAAAAATCCAAGCTCAAATATCAACCAACAGTCAATCAAAGCTCTAATATTAAATAGTCTTCCAAAGTTTAATTGTTAAAACTTAATCAAAGTTCAAATGTTAACTCAAGTCAAAGCTCAAATATCAACCAACAGTCAATCAATCCAGAAAAGTGAACCATGTGTCAATCAAAACTTTAAAGTTAACCAACACTCAATCAAAGCTCAAATATTAAACATCAGTTAGTCGAAGTTCAAAGTTTAACTAAAAATTAAAGCTCAAGTATCAACCAACAGTCAATCAAAGCTCTAATAGTAAAGTCTTTCAAAGCTCAATTGTTAAAAATTAAAGCTCAAATGTTAGCTAAAATCAAAGCTCAAATACTGGCAGTCAATCAAAGCTCAAATATCAATCTACAGTCGACAGAAATTAGAAAAGTGACCACAGGAGATTATTTGAAATGGAAATGCAGATGCAGTTATATTGTTAACTAATGACAGTTTGCACATCGAGCGTTGACAGATAATGGTGCACAGTTAAAATGCGACACAAAAACAGTCGCACTGAAAATTTTGGCACAGATATGAAGACGACAGTGCCAGGTGAAAGTAATTGTTCTGTAATTTCATTAAGGGTCAAAGATTCAATTGATTAAATATTCATTAATTTTCAAATATTAAAACAACAGTTTAAACAACAGTCAGTCAAAACTCAAATATCAAATGATAGTCAAAGCTCAAATGTTAACTAAAAATCAAATCTCCACTGATAACCAAAAGTCAGTCAATGCAGAAAAGTTAACCAACAATCTAAGTTCAAATGTTAACTAAGAATCAAATCTCAAATATCAACCAACAGTCAATCAAAGCTCAAATGTTAATTAAAAATCAAATCTCAAATATCAACCAACAGTCAATCAAAGCTCAGATGTTAATTAAAAATCAAAGCTCAAATATCAACCAACAGTCAATCAAAGCTCAAATGTTAATTAAAAATTCAAAGCTCAAATATCAACCAACAGTCAATCAAAGCTCAAATGTTAATTAAAATCAAATCTCAAATATCAACCAACAGTCAATCAAAGCTCAAATGTTAATTAAAAATCAAATCTCAAATATCAACCAACAGTCAATCAAAGCTCAAATGTTAATTAAAAATCAAATCTCAAATATCAACCAACAGTCAATCAAAGCTCAAATGTTAATTAAAAATCAAAGCTCAAATATCAACCAACAGTCAATCAAAGCTCAAATGTTAATTAAAAATCAAAGCTCAAATGTTAACTAAAAATCAAAGCTCAAATATCAACCAACAGTCAATGCAGAAAAGTTTGACCAATAGTCAATCAAAGCTGAAAGGTTAACTAAAAATCGACGCTCAAATATCAACCAACAGTGAATCAAAGCTCTAATATTAAATAGTCTTCCAAAGTTCAATTGTTAAAACTTAATCAAAGCTCAAATGTTAACTCAAGTCAAAGCTCAAATATTGACAGTCAATCAAAACTAAAATATCATTCAACAGTTGGTCAAATCTCACATTTTAACTAAAAATCAAAGGTCAAATATCAACCAACAGTCAATCAATCCAAGTCAGTCGAAGTTCAAAGTTTAACTAAAAAAAAAATCAAAGCTCAAGTATCAACCAACAATCAATGCAGAAAAGTTAACCAACAGTTAATCAAAGCTCAAATGTTAACTAAAAATCAAAGCTCAAAGGTTAACTAAAAATCAAAGCTCAAATATCAACCAACAGTCAATCAAAGCTTTAGTAGTAAAGTCTTTCAAAGCCCATTTGTTAAAACTTAATCAAAGCTCAAATGTTAGCTAAAATCAAAGTTCAAATATTGACAGTCAATCAAAGCTCAAATATCAATCAACAGTCGGTCAAACCTCAAATGTTAACTAAAAATCAAAGCTCAAATATTAATCAACAGTCAATCAATGCACAAAAGTAAACCAACAGTCAATCAATGCACAAAAGTAAACCAACAGTCAATCAAAGCTAAAATGTTAACTCAAAATCAAAGTCTCTGAATGTTTGAGATGAGGCTTGATGATTAGTATTATCTGCATTATTTGGAATATTGTGCTCATCTTCATTGTTATCTGTACAATGTTTCGGTTGATATGCCCTCCGGCCTTCTGTCAGACTCAGGAACCTTCTCAGACTCGGGAACTTTCTTGTCGTAGTCGGGAACCTTCTTGTCGTAATCGGGAGCCATCACGGAACTTTGAACCTAACCCTTTATTCAGTCCATGGGGGTATCTTGTTCTCATTCCGCTAACCATAGCTGGAGTAGGAGCTGTGATAATTATTTTTCTATTTAACTGCCAATGGTCAAGTTTGAACCCGGAATCCAGAGATAATATCACTTAGAACTGTCTTAACCTAACTCCCTTATCCACTAGGCCATGCGTCCAATTGGACAATTCAGTGTGAATTTTTAGTATAGCTCCTACCCCAGCTATGGTTAGCAGAATGAGAACAGGATACCCCTGTGGACTGAATAAAGGGTTAGGTTCAAAGTTCCGTGATGGCTCCCGATTATGACAAGAAAGTTCCCGAGTTCGACAAGAAATACCTGAAGAAGGCCGGAGGGCATATCGTCCGAAACGTTGTACAGATAACAATGAAGATGAGGACAATAGTCCAAATAACACAGATAATACTCAAAATCAAAGGTTTAATATTATAAAAGTAATCCAAAGCTCAAATGTTAAAGATCAATCAAAGCTCAAATGTTAACTAAAAAACATAGCTCAAATGTTAAGCAACAATCAAGCAAAGCTAAAATATCAAACAATAGTCAGTCAAAATCTCAAATTTTAACAAAAAAAAAAAAAAAAAAAAAAAATCAAAGCTCAAATATTAACCAGCAGTCTGTCAAAACTCAAATGTGAAATAAAAATCAATGCTCAAATATTAACCAAAAGTCAATCAGTGCAGAAAAGTTAATCAAGAGTCGATCAAAGCACAAGTATTAATCAACTGTTAATCAAAGCAACACAATAATTGACAGTAAATAAAAGCTCAAATATTAACCAAGAATCAAAGTTCAAATCATACAATCAAAGCTGAAATATGAACAGTAAATCAAAGCTCAAATTTTAACAATCAAACACGAAGTAATCATTATTCAAGTTTTAACTATTAACAATAAATAAAAAATCAAGTCAATCAAGGAGATATTAACAGATAGTCAATCAAGGCTCAGATATTAACAGATAGTCAATCAAGCTCAGATATTAACAGATAGTCAATCAAGGCTCAGATATTAACAGATAGTCAATCAAGGCTCAGATATTAACAGATAGTCAATCAAGGCTCAGATATTAACAGATAGTCAATCAAGGCTCAGATATTAACAGATAGTCAATCAAGGCTCAGATATAACAGATAGTCAATCAAGGCTCAGATATTAACAGATAGTCAATCAAGGCTCAGATATTAACAGATAGTCAACCAAGGCTCAGATATTAACAGATAGCCAACCAAGGCTCAGATATTAACAGATAGCCAACCAAGGCTCAGATATTAACACATAAAGGTTAGATATTATTTGACAATAAACCATGATTGAGATATTCAATTTGAATGTTTAATCAGATTTGAAAATTCTCTTAAAATGAAAATGAAAAGTTAGAACGGGTCAAGACAAGCAGAAACAGGAGATTCATGGACATAAATCAAAGATAAAGCATTTTGTGAAATGCAAACAGACTCGTCCAGAATTTGAACATGTCTCTTAATATCCATTTCCTAAAAAATTAACCATTACACCATTAAAAATAATGTTTGCCTCTCAAACCCTCTTTCATGGGTCCAAAGAGATGATAGTGATTATTCCAGTGATGGGGAAGTGAAATCTGTAGTGAAGAAGTGGCTCAAAGAACAGTCAACAGAATTTTACGAGGTACATATTTTTATTTGAAGGTGGAACATTGTTATTTAGAGAAACAGTGACTATGTGGAAAAGTAGGAATGTGATCCACAGAGGACCAGCTTCATTTTGATGAATGATACATGTTTCTGTGTTGGTAATTATACCTGTCCTAAACAAAATGGCATTACTTTTTGACTCAAATTCTTTTATGGGACAGGGATACATGCTCTCATTCGAAGATGGAACATTGCTATTGAGAGAAACGGTGACTATGTGGAGAAGTAGGGATGTGATTTGCAGAGGACCAGCTTCATTTTGATGAATGATATATGTTCGTGTGTTGGTAATTATACCTGTCTTAAACAAAATGGCATTACTTTTTGACTCGACCTCGTATTTCTTTCAGTAGAATTTTTAACTTTGCAAGATCCTTGGCTGTGTATATTTGATGGAACAGAGTACTATCTTTTTTTAATTTTTTTATTTGACAGCAAAGGATGCTGGGAAGGGAAGCTGAAGTCATCTTTCTTCCTGTTCCCTGTAATCGCCTTATGTGAAACAGTAATGTTCGATTTTTTTTACTTTTTTTTTTTTTTTTTACCTCTAAGAAAAAAATGTACATTTAAGTGATTTATCAGAACCGAAAAGAAAAAGAAAAAAAAAAGAAAAAGGAAAGAAATGCTTTCCTCATTTCAGTGAATAACTGCATCAGAGAACGTCCTAATTAAATATGTATCAATTTAGGAACGTAAGTTTTGACTTAGCAACAGTTACATGGATTTTATTGAGTTGAGTATTGTTTATGTTTAAGGCTGTGAAAGTTTTTATTCATTATTAATAAACACTGGAAATAAAGTTGTTTATCTGTTGGAACCATTACTCGGCATTGGCGTTTGATATACACAACCTTCAAGCATTTACTGAAAGGCTTAGTTTGTGGCTAAAATGGTAATGAGATTGCATATGGTTGGTTGGTTGGATTTTATGGCATGTCAACCTGTCTAGGGTTATTTTATTACTTGCCATTGGTGTTTGATATACACAGCTTTCAAGCATTTACTGAAAGGCTTAGTTTGTGGCTAAAATGTTTGTGAGATTGCATGTGGTTAGTTGGTTGGTTGGTTGGATTTTATGGCATGTCAACCCATCTAGGGTTATTTTATTATTCCTCATTGGCGTTTGATATACACAGCTTTCAAGCATTTTCATGGCTAAAATGGTAGTGAGATTGCCTGTGGTTGGTTGGATTTTATGGCATGTCAACCTGTCTAGGGTTATTTTATTACTCGCCATTGGCGTTTGATATACACAGCTTTCAAGCATTTACTGAAAGGCTTAGTTTGTGGTTAAAATGGTAGTGAGATTGCATTTGCATGTGGCTGGTTGGATTTTATGACATGTCAACCTGTCTAGGGTTATTTTATTACTTGGCATTGGCATTTGATATACACAACATTCAAGCATTTTCATGGCTAAAATGTTTGTGAGATTGCCTGTGGCTGGTTGGTTGGTTGGATTTATGGCATGTCAACCCATCTACGGTTATTTTATTACTCAGCATTGTCGTTTGATATATACAACCTTCAAGCATTTACTGAAAGGCTTAGTTTGTGGTTAAAATGGTAGTGAGATTGCATGTGGTTGGTTGGTTGGTTTTATGGCATGTCAACCCGTCTAGTGCTATTCCTCTGAATTTTTTAGATGAAGCTCGATAATTTGGATTATTTGGATTATTTGGACTATTGTCCTCATCTTTATTGTTATCTGCACAATGTTTCAGTCTATGTGCCCTCATGTCTCCTTCATACCCTCATGAAGTGAATAAAGGGTTGGGTTCAAAGTTCTGTGATGGCTCTCAATTATGACAAGAAGGTTCCTGAATTCAAAAAGAAGGTTCCCAAATCCGACAAGAAATACCTAAAGAAGGCCGGAGGGCACATCAGCCAAAATGTTGTACAGATAACAAAAATGAAGATGATAGTCTGAATAATCCAGATAATATAGTCTAGTATTATTTTATGCCAAGACATTTTGTTTTATTCATCCTTGCTTTTTCAATATTTTTCAAACTAAATTTTTTAAAACACATTTTTTAATATTCATTTTTTTATCTATTTAACCCATAGATGGGATTAACAGGTACTACCACTCCTAGTTAGGGTGGACCTGCGAGTAATGATGATAAAGTAAAATACATTGCCCAGAATCCCAGAATTGGTTTGGTTTGTTTTTTGTTTTGTTTTACAGCATATCAACCTCAGTGGGTCATTTAATGCCGATAAAGTTTTGAAATAAATCAATTCTTAATGGATAATACAATTTTTTTATAAATACATTTTTCTATTTAACCCATAGATGGGACCCTAACAGGTACTACCACTCTGGGTCAGAGTGGACCAGGGAGCAATGGGGATGAATGGGGTGCTCCACATTCCCCAAACCTCCAAAACTGGAACCTCACCATCAGATAGAGTTTAACGTCATTCCCAGGACATGTAGACCCGCAGCTACCGCCTTCTAGCACCCATATGATAAAAAGGGGTTGGGGCTTGCCATAAGGGCAATAGGGCTGGGAAAATCATATACGTGACCAGCCGATTGATCGGAGGGGGCCTCTCCGACTACCCGTCTAGCCCAAGATAGGGCCAAAGTGGAGTATTGCAAGTCATGAACTGCTTATGCACCTGGGTTCTATCCTTAAGCATCACGGGTCGCCATCCACGACCAGCAGGTAGTCCCATTGGGGGAATCTTACCCCTCTGCAGAGGTGCAGTCGGTACATTCTAACACCCCAGCCGACAGGGCGGTCCCAGAATTGGAGGTTTACCAGTAAATGCAGTTTAGCTTCATACACAGGACACTAAGACCTCAATCACCATCTTTTAACACTTATATAATAAAAAGGGTTTGTAGAGTTGCCATAAGGGCAATAGGGTTGGGACAATCATGTAGATGCTAGGGCTTGACCTGACCAGCCGATTAATTGAAGAAGGTCTCTCCGACCTAAGTTAGGGCCAAAGTGGAGTGTTGCATGTCATGGACTGCTCAGCCACCAGGATCCGGACCTTAAGCATCATGGGTTGCCACCCACGGCCAACAGGCGATCCCTTTGGTGGATTTAACCCCTCTGTAGAGGTGCAGTCAGTGTATTCTACAGCGCCAACTGACGAGGGCATGATTACCTGTGGTGTCAACAGCAGCTATTTAAAAACACAAGTTGAGGTGTGTGGGGTAATGTTTATTATCCTTGGTAAATGGACTCGTCGACCAGAATCCAATGAGGCTGTTTGCATTTCACATAGCGCTAATGCCCTTGGGAAATGTATGCATTCAACTACTCTCCTTCCAGCTATGGGTAAGTAGGGTAAATTGGGTTCTTTAACCATGGCTAGGTAACCAGTCTAGGAGAAGAAAAACTCTGGATTCAGATCTCTTACTTTGTATAGACGGGGGGAAAATATATGAGGCGAAATAGACCTTCGAATCAACAAGCTCCCACCAAGGGGGAACCAAAAACAAGCGAGTTCTCAGTCTTCTCACAAGCCAGACCCTCAGTTGGTCAACACATTCTTTGTCTAGCAGCTGGAAAATACGTCGTCGTAGTCGAAATAATCTTTAGCAGTTCAAAATCACATTTCTATTTAGTTTTGTTTCTGTTCGAGTAAAATCCATTTCTTTACTGAAAAGCGCTTCTGCTGCTGCTGACTGCCCAGCGCTTGACTCACTTGTTATTTTATGGGCATATTAGCCAAACATCCAGGCACGTCAGTCAAACCTTGCGTCCTTCCAGTTCCTACATCGTATCTGTTTTCGCATGCGGTTTCGATCCTGGCAGGCAAGACAATGTCTTGCTCCCTCTCCTTTCTCCGTCACACTTTGCCTAAAAAATGAATTGGAAATCACTTTGCCATAAAAAATGAATTGGAAAAGATCTGTCCTATAAAATGTATAGGGCCGGCTTAGCTCAGTCAGTAGAACATCAGCCTAAGAACCACAAGAATCCGGGTTCAAATACCAGCCCTCACCAACTCAGCGTATGAGTAGCACAGGGATCTGTGTGGTAAGCTGGGGAGCTGATGATAGGTGTGGCGCTCCACCTCAGATGCAAAAACAATTTCTTTGCTCTAGTATTAGTGAAAATGGGATAGACTCCTACGCTGTCTATCTGAAACTGACTTTAGGCCACCCTGACGACTTTACCTTTTGTTTTTTTATTACTTTTATATAAAACCTTACAGAGAACAGATATCTTTCTGATTACTAATATATATATATATGTGGGAGAAACATCAACATCTTTTAGACTAAGATTAAATAACCACAAATCCATAATAAAACTCAAATCCCCGCATAGTACAATAGCACTTCATTTTAACACCCTACCACACAACCTTACACACCTCAAATGCATTCTAATAGAACACGCATTTCCAACAACGCAATCTCGAAAACAAGCAGAAACTAAATGGATTCTAAAATTACAAACTCACGTGAGGGGACTGAATGCTGACATCGGAATACTCCGTTATTATAAATTTTTTACAGACGCTGCCGCTGTCAATAACAACAGAGACAAAAGATCTGTTGAACAGGAACAACAGTCATTTGATAAAGGGTATCTAACGAACCCGAAAATTTATGATAAAAAATAATAATGATAATAAAAAAATAAGTGAATCCAATACTCCATAACATCAAGTTCATTCATTTATTTTTAGATGCTTCATAATAACGCCCAACTTTAAAAAAAAAACATATATATATATATATATATATATATATATATATATATAATATATATAGAGAGAGAGAGAGAGAGAGAGATAGAGAGATATAGAGATATAGATATATAGATAGATATATATAGAGATAGATAGAGATAGATAGAGATATAGATATAGAGATATAGAGATAGATAGATAGATAGATATAGATATAGAGATAGATAGATAGAGATAGATAGAGATAGATAGATATAGAGAGATATAGATATAGAGATAGATAGATAGATATATAGATAGATATATAGATATAGATAGATATAGATACAAGCTGATTCTACTGTTGTATATTAATCTTTGTATTCTGATTGGCTCTGTCTATAAGAAAAAATGGATATTCATTCGATTTCTTTTGTATCTACGTTCACGTTTAATTTACTTACCAATAATTGTATATGCACACACTTACACATGAATATAAAATTCAAGAATAGCTGAGTGTATCCAAAAGAGAAAAAAATAATTATCATTTTAATGTTAATAATTCAATAAATAATATTACTAAATTAAATCATCTCGATATTCAAATGTAATACAAATTAATGACAGCTGTCGTCGAGAAGTATTAGACATTTAGTAAATGCTAATAAACTTAATATAAACTATACAAACGAGATAATGTGGCTTGCCGATGACATATCTAATACAATAAATATCAAGAATATTATAGATATGAAGAGAAGATATTTCAGTAAAAAGTGATACAAGGTGTGTTTAAAAAAACGTATCGAGACTGAAGTTGTGTTGGGATTGAAAAAAAAAATTTAAATCACAAACTCCCATGAGCCTTTAGACCAGGAGAATCCTCTGTACATGTTCAGGAAAAAGGACCTACACCCTGAAAAGAAAGATTTATTTTTACTATGAAAATACATTAAAAAATAGGAGACATAATTTCCAATGCATTTTCATAGTAAAAATCATTTTTAATGCATTTTCATAGTAAAAATCATTTCCAATGCATTTTCATAGTAAAATCATTTCCAATGCATTTTCATAGTAAAAATCATTTCAATGCATTTCATCATAGTAAAATAATTTCCAATGCATTTTCATAGTAAAAATAATTTCCAATGCATTTTCATAGTAAAATAATTTCCAATGCATTTTCATAGTAAAATAATTTTCCAATGCATTTTCATAGTAAAAAAATTTCCAATGCATTTTCATAGTAAAAATAATTTTTAATGTATTTTCATAGTTAAAAATCATTTCCAATGCATTTTCATAGTTAAAAATCATTTCCAATGCATTTTCATAGTTAAAAATCATTTCCAATGCATTTTCATAGTTAAAATCATTTCCAATGCATTTTTATAGTAAAAATCATTTTTAATGCATTTTTATAGTTTAAAAATCATTTCTAATGCATTTTTATAGTTAAAAATCATTTTTAATGTATTTTCATAGTTAAAAATCATTTCCAATGCATTTTTATAGTAAAAATCATTTGCAAGATCTGGTGAGAGTGAATGTGTATATATATTTATTTTGTCATCAATTGTTTTATTTTCACAGTTTCCTTTGGATATACACACTCACACGCATACATATCCACAAACTCCCATTTGCCACGTATCATTCATCGTCAATCAAAAGCATGCCACGCGTCTATGCTGACACTATCATTCAAATTTTTCCATTACAACACACACCACCACTTATACACCTGGTCGATAAACTTTATGCACACCAATCCTTTTTTTTTTTTAACTTCCTCACTCTTCAATGATGTTTTAATTAATAGTATTAGTCAGAGCAAAATTGTTAGTATTCAACAGTAGCATTATTATTTGTTGTGATGTTAGTAAAAAAGAAGTCAAGTCGAGGTAGGGTAAAATAAGACAAGTGTATTTACAATAATGGTACAAGAACGGCTAGCTTGCCGCTAAACGGTAACAGTACAACCTTTTCACTCGGTGTCTCACTATTTATAGTGAGAACCGGTGTATATTCTCCACTGTAGGAATGGCCGGTACAACATTATTAGTAGTAGTATTAGTAATATTCATAAACAGTGGAGTTAAAGCAATTTTTGTTTTTAATAACTGCACAAGTAAGCAGCAGCTGAATGCCATCTCACCTCCTCAACCACCTGCCTCTCCTCCTCCTCCTCTATATCACTTGTTAGTATTAAACTGTAGCATGATCATTTGTCTCAATTTTTGAGATGAGACTTGATAATTTGTACTCTTTAGATTTTTCAGACTATTGTCCTCATCTTTGAATTTAACCGTTTTTCAGACTATTGTTTTCATCTTTGAAATTTAACCATTATATATAAAAAAGTGTTCAGTTCAAAGTTCTGTGAAGGCTCCCGATTACGACATGAAGAGTTCTGAGTTTGAAAAGAAGGTTCCCAAGTTTGACAAGAAACATGTGAAGTAGACCATAGAGCAAATAATTCATGTTGTGTGCACTCTCTCTCTCTCCCCCTCTCTCCCACACACACACCGCCATTAGTGTAACAAAAATTGTGAAAAAAAAAAAAACCCTACTTTCAAAGAAACTGGACTGATACTTAGAACCTCACATCTACTCTTCCTACTTTGGGCATGTTGTGAAAAAAAGATCAAGAATGGATTAAATTTCACCTGACAACTGGCAGATTATTTCCGATCCTAAAGATGAGGACAACAGTCCGAAAAATATAAATAATAAAGATTATCAAGACTCATTTAAAAAATTCAGACACATGATATTAAAAAAAATGTAAATAATACAAAATAGCATTATTATTATTAGTAGTAGTAGTAGTAGTCATAAAGTGTGGCAGTTAAAGTAGTATTATTTGGCTTATTTGGACTATTGTCCTCATCTTTATTATTATATACACAATGTTTTGGTCAATATGCCCTCCGATATGGCTTTTTCAGGTGTTTTAGCTCAGTCGGTAGAGCGTTCGGCTAGAAACCACAAGGTTCCTAGCTCAATACCGGTCCTCGCCAACTCAGTGTATGAGTAGCACAGGGATCTGAGCAGTAAAGTAAGGAGCTGATGGTAGGTGTGGCACTCCACCTCAAATGCTAAAACAATCTCCTTGGTCTAGCGCTATTGAAAAGGGGATAGACTCCCTCACTGACTGGCTGATACCGACATTAGGCCGCCCCGTCGTCGACTTTTACTATATAACATTAAAGATGAGGACAACAGTCCGAAAAATATAAATAATACACATTATCAAGCCATTAAAGGGATAGACCCCCCCTCACTGACTGGCAGATACCAACATTAGGCAGCCCGTCGTCGACTTTACTACATAACAATAAGATGAGGACAACAGTCCAAAAATATAAATAATACACATTATCAAGCCTCATCTCAAAAATTCAGAAAATGATACAAAAAAAAAAAAAATCTAAATAAAACAAAGTAGCATTATCATTAGTAGTAGTAGTATAGTATTATCATTATTATTATTAGTAGTAGTATTATCATTATTATTATAGTAGTAGTAGTAGTAGTATTAGCATTATATTATTAGTAGTAGTAGTTAGCATTATTATTAGTATTATTTATTAGTAGTAGTAATAAAGTGTGGCAGTTAAAGTTGTATTATTTGGCTTATATGGACTATTGCCCTCATCTTTATTGTTATATACACAACATTTTGGTTGATGTGCCCTCCAATATGCCTTCTTCAGGTATTTCTTGTTGAACTCTGGAACCTTCTCTTCAAATTCGGAAACCTTCTTGTCAAACTTGGCAGCCTTTAAAGAAAAGGTTCCGAGTTCAAAGAGTTCCGAGTTCAAAGAGAAGGTTCCCGAGTTCAAAGAGAAGGTTCCAGAGTTCGAGAAGAAACACCTGAAGAAGGTCGGAGGGCACATCAGCCGAAAAACATTGTGTATATAACAATAAAGATAAGAACAATAAGTCTGAATAACCTAAATAATACAAATTATCAAGCCAAAGTTTCAAAAATACAGAGAAAAAGAAATTTTTGTTTTTAGTAACTCTTCAAGTAAGCAGTAGCCAAATGCAGAGTCTCGTCTCGTCTGCTCACCCTTCTTCCCCCTCATCCATATCAGCATTAGTTATTTAATAATTATTAGTTGCAACAAGCTGTCATCGGTCAAAGTCGGAACATTAGTGGACTTGAAAAGAATCGAGAGGAAACAAGGCAACATGAAAGAAAGGCAGATGGGCAAAAGTCATTGGCAAGTCGAATGGAAACCATCGCCTGTCTTACGAGGAAAATTGAAAACTTGGCTCCAATTCAACACACAAACTGACTAATGAGTACGAAATGTGCGTTTAGAAATGGATATGTATATATATGTATATGTGCGTATATATATATAAATATACAAATTGTGTATTCTCCAAAATACAAATGTACATTTACTGAACAAAAGAAGTGAACTAGTTTCCAAATGTAGACATTTAAACAAATTTCTCTTGTGTCATTTATCACCTGACCCTAGTTTCTTCAGAAACTTGTGTCCACTGGTTTTGGCAATCTAATTAACGGCATGGGCCATCCCCACAAGGCAACACCTGCCCCCTTGATTTAAATGGGCAGGGCTGGGTATATTACCCAGTGCCTGAGACTGAATGCTCAGGGGATCCACACAATTTTTGTGCATGCCATAAGCTTCCGTTTGTGGGTGGTCCCTCATTAATAGGGCCTTGTGTCTGACCAGCAACACAGTATGCATTAACACCTAAGCATGTTATGTTTTTAAATAAAAGTCTTGTGTAATTATTTTTTATCACATTAATACAAATGACGAGCCACTTTTTAATATTGAACTGTCAGAGGATTGCATAATACACATGAAACTATAGTAATGGTAAATTAGGACCATAATCTTTTGTTGGAGATTTAAAATCTGCTCTAATAATTTAGTATTGAGCACTTTTATATGCAAACACTTTTCATATTCATTCTCCATTTCATATATATATATCATAGAAAGGAAGGAAGAACTCAACACCGTAATTCCATGATAAATTTATTTTTTTAAATCCTACTTTGTTTTTTGTGATGTGCATTTTCAAAAGTGAATTGATACCCATCTGATGAGACTGGATTTTGGGGAGCTATATTAAATCAACTTAGATTTATATAGGCCCCAATTTTGGTCGAAATAAATTTATTATGGAATTACGGTGTTGAGTTCTTCCTTCCTTTCTAAGATAAATATTGCTCTGTATATAATCTAAAAAGTTTATTATACATTGAGTTCTCTTTAGTGATTTAAAGATTCACTGTATTTATACATACTGGATCATCAATATTAATACAGTGTATCTTAGAAATCACATATAGAATCATCCCTTACTACCAAGTTTTGGATAAATCTCTCTCTCTCTCTCATATATATATATATATATATATATATAGGTAAATCCCCAGGTTAGTTAGTGTTAGAAATACTTCTAAGCTGGGACTTCTTTTTTTAACAACGGAATGTTAAATTTAATTGGGTCCATAATGAGAGCTCAATGTACCATAATTCAGGAATTATAGACAGAACAATATATTTGGTAAAGAAAAAGGCTTGAATATCAGTTATATTAGCAGTTATAGATCTATTTCCACCCATATTAAATGAGGTTCTTCAGACTGCAACTTTATTGAAATGGAATTCCATTTCAATAAAGTTGAACCATAGACAGGACCCTAACAGGTACTACCACCCGGGTTAAAGTGGTCTTGGGAGGAATAGCAATAAAATGGTGATTCCATACTCTCCAGGTTTCTAGAACTGGAGCCTCACCATCAGTTTAATACTTAGTACACTTCTTTGGAGGGGAGGTCTACCGTTTTGGAGGGGATATAGCCAGCATATTTTAGGTGCTGCTGTAATGTCATTGGAGAATGATTTTTTTTGTTGCTGGGGGGGGGGGAGTTTTAGGGGTTTTTTTTTGGGGGGGTGCTTTTAAATTTTTGGTGGTAGGGTGCTTTTAGCTTTTTTGTTGTTTTTTGGGGGTTATGTTTTTTTTAGGGGGGGGCATTTAGTCTGGGGGCATTTATGGTTGTTTTTTTTGGGGGGGAGGGCTTTTAGTATTTTTTGGTGGTGGGGACTCTTATTTTGTTGTTTTTTGGGGGGGTATCTTTTAGGGTTTTTTTGGGGGGAGGGGGTATCTTTTAGGGTTTTTTTTTGGAGGGGGGCTTTAAGATTTTTTTTTCGTTGGGCTTTTTAGAGGAAGGTCACATTTTGTAACTCATCACATCTGGCACCCAAGGACAACTTTTCTCAAAATTCTAAGACAGAGAAGCGAGCATTAGGAATTTGCCAGAAAAAAATTGATGCTAAAACAGAGTGCTCCAACTTGTTCCCTGCGCCAAGGAATGTAAAATATTGAATCTGGGATGAGCAGTCAAAGAAGTCTTGAGCCAGAAACTGGAGAAGGGACCAGTAATCTGGGCTGCTGTCATTATTCTGTCCAATAATTCTTTGTCATTGCAAAGCGATAGTAAACAAGCTATAAGAAAGAAAGGTGGAGGAAAAGGGCTTCATATAAGATGTCATGCCTTCTTGTATCTTACCATGACGTATCTGTCTTTACTTTAAGGATAACATCAGAACTGAAACTCAAGAGGGTAAATCTCATTGAAAAAAAGGATTTAAAAAAAATAATGAAAAAATAGTTTTTATTTTGCTCATAGAAAATAAATAATAAAAAATAAAGAAAACATAGTAAAGAATTGTTAATAAAATAATGTAAAAAGAAAACAAAGAGGGATAAATAATTTTTAAAAATAAAGAAAACAGTTAAAAATTCATAATAGGATAATATAAGAAAGTCAATAGGGGGTTTTACTTTTCTAAGGAGAAATGGTAAAAAATAATTTAACAAATTGTAATAAAATAATATTAGAAACTCTAGGGTTTTTTTACTTTGCTTATAGAAAATAACTAATAGGAAAATAATGAAAACATAGTTAAGAATTTGTAATAAAATCATATAAGGAAGTTTAGAAGGGATTTTACTTTTCTTATAAGAAATAGTAAAAAAAATAATTTTAAAAATTATAATAAAATAATATTAGAAACTCAAGGTTTTTTTAAAACTTTAATTATAGAAAGAAATATGAAAAAAAATAGTTTAAAAACTGAAATAATATAAGAAAGTCAAGAGAGGGATTTAGTTTTCTCATAAGAAATGATAAAAAAAAATACTTCAAAAAATTGTAATAAAATAATATTAGAAACTCAAGGGTTTTTTTTTTACTTTGCTTATACAAAATAAATAATAAAGAAATAATAAAAACATAGTTAAAAATTTGTAATAATATCATATACGGAAGTCAAGAGAGGGTTTTCCTTTTTTTTTTTTTAATAAGAAATGATAAAAAATAATTTAAAGAATTGTAATAAAATAATATTAGAAACTCAAGGGTTTTTTTTTTACTTTGCTTATAGAAAATAAAGAAAAAATAAAGAAAACAGTTAGAAATTCATAATAGGATAATATAAGAAAGTCAAGAGGAGTTTTTACTTTTCTTCTAAGAAATAATTCTAAAAAATAAAATTGTTATAAAATAATATAATTTATAATATAAAATAATAAACTCAAATGTCTTGCTTTTTTTACTTTGATTATAGAAAATAAAGAAAAAATAAAGAAAACGGTTAGAAATTTGTAATAGGATAATCTAAGAAAGTCAATAGGGGTTTTACTTTTCTTATAAGAAATAAAAAATACTTCTAAAAATTATAATAAAATATATTAAAAACTCAAAGTTTTTTTTTTTTTTACTTTGCTTATAGAAAATAGATAACAAAAATAATGAAAAATAGTTTTAAAAACTGTGATAAAATAATATAAGAAATTCAATGTTTTTTTTACTTAGCTTATAGAAAATAAATAATAATAAAGAAAATGAAAACAGTTAAAAATTAGTAAAAAAATCATATATGGAAGTTTAGAGGGGTTTTTACTTATTCTTATAAGAAATAATAAGAATTGTAAAAAAAAATTGTAATAAAATAATACTAGAAACTCAAAGTTTTTTTTTTTTTGTTTTTTTTTTTTTACTTTGCTTATAGAAAATAGATAAAAAAAATCAAGAAAACAGTTACAAATTCATGATAGGATAATATAAGAAAGTCAAGAGGGGTTTTTACTTTTCTTATAAGAAATAATTAAAAAAATACTTTAAAAAATTGTAATAAATAAAAATATTAAAAACTCGAGTTTTTTTACTTTGCTTATAGAAAATAAATAAAAAATAATGAAAATTAATATAAGAAATTCAAGGTTTTTTTTACATAGCTTATAGAAAATAACTAATAGAAAAATTATGAAAAAATAGTTAAAAATTTGGAATAAATCATATAAGGAAGTTTAGAGGGGGTTTTACTTATAAGAAATAGTAAAAAATAATTTTTTAAATTGTAATAAAATAATATTAGAAACTTAAGGTTTTTGGTTTTTTTAACTTTAATTATAAAAAAAAAATACTTTTAAAACTGTAATGAAATAATATAAGAAAGTCAAGAGGGGTTTTACTTTTCTTATAAGAAATGATAAAAAAATAATTTTAAAAATTGTAATAAAATAATATCAGAAACTCAAGGATTTTCATTACTTTTCTTATAGGAGATAAATTATAAAAAAATAATGAAAACATTGTTAAAAATTTGTGATAAAATAATATAAGAAACTCAATGTTTTTGTTTTTTTTTTTATTTTGCTTATAGAAAAAAAATTTAAAAAATAAATAAAACAGTTAAAAATTCATAATATGATAATATAAGAAAGTCAAGAGGGGATTTTACTTTTCTTATAAGAAATGATAAAAAATAATTTTTTTAAATTTTAATAAATAATATTAGAAACTCAATGTTTTTTTTCTTACTTTGCTTATAGAAAATATATAATAAAAAATAATGAAAACATAATTAGAAATTCATAATAAAATAAAATAAACTCAAGAAGGGATTTTACTTTTCTTATAAAAAATAAATCTTAATGATTAATGAAAAAATAGTTTTATAAAATTCTAATAAAATAATATAAATATTAATAGGTTAAATCTATTTAGAAAATAATTAATAAGAAATAATTTCAAAAATGATAAAAAATAACTAAAAGAAATCATAGTAAAATAAGAAATAAAATGAAAAAATAGAATTAAAATTTTAAAAACTGAAAAAAGGAAAAGGATTAAAATAAGATAAATAAATGAATCAAGAAAAATTATTAAAATAAAAATGATAAAAACAAAATAAAATAAAAAATGAAAAATGAAAATAAATTAAGTAAAATGATGAAAATAAAAATGAAAAGGTTTTGTTTATTGATTTTAATGGCATATCAACCTGTTATGTCATGTCAAAAAGTTAGGAAGTAATATGTTGTGTATTTATATTTATAATTTTAGTAATTGGTTTTAACAATGTGTTAGCACCATTAGGGATCTTGTTGTATGGTATTCTATGGTATAGTTTTATTTTTCTCAAAAAGGACAGAATATCCTCCATGTTGACATTTTCAAACAGATCTTGAAAATAAAAAGGCGAAAAATAAAGGTGTTTGACATGTTCCACATTGTGGTTGTTGTTCTTGTTTGAGTATATTGGAGTGTGTTAGTCTTGTATGACCAATGCGTAATCAGAACACAATGACTTGTTCCTTTCTAGACTTCCTTAAAGTTGGTCTCCAGCCTCCCAAAGTGGGTTTGATTAGGAAGAGTTTATTGTGGATGTTGTTATTCCAGTGTTGTTGCCATTTTGTATGAAAGAATCTATTGATTTTAGGTTTAAAATCAATAAAAATGAAAAATATGAGGGTAATCCGAAAAGCATCCATAGCGCTAGAAATACAGGAAAACTCTTCAGGCGGCTATTGGCAACACTGTTGTGTCTGTTGTGCACCTGGTCATGCCTTAATGCCATGCTCAGTCGTTTTCAGTAACCATGTTGTCATATAGATATGTAAATAATTTTAAGTCCCCTTAGTAAATGGAAGTAAAGAGAGATATAATATATATGAGTAATTGTCATATAGTACCTAAATAATGAGAATGGAATTTTCCTATAAATAACATCTGACAAAACCTCAGGAGAGAGAGACAAAAAGATCTCACAAGACATGTTAATTCTGTTGAAATTCAATTTTGTCAGTGCTAATGGACAGTAATATTTGTCAGGTCAGAGTTATCTGCCCTGAATCCTTTTTTCGTGTACAGTGGTTAGTTACCTACCCCTGAACCCAAATGCTCTAAATAAAATGAACAACTACAGTGTCATAAAAAAGCGGTCTTGATATGTTGCCTTGTTAATTGAGTTTAAGGTATACGGCGTGGAATATGTCAAGATGAGTACCCGCGCTTACAGGACATAAAAAAAAAAGTTATGTCTCTTTTTATGTGGAATTAAGTTTGTAAGTTCCTAACAAATTCAAGCTAGCAATTGCAAATAATTCTGTTCACCTATCTTTGCTTAGTAAACCTTTTCCCTTATTCTTAATAATTGTTGTAGTGCTAACAACCAGTTTGGCCTTCCCGAATTAATTTTCAAAGAGGTTGTGCCGCACCGTGCACTCAAAGAACGTACAGACCACTCCGTAATTCAAATATATTCTTTATTTTTCATACGGCGCATGCTGTGAAAACTACCTTTGTTGGCGTGTAGGGACTTGGACATAAACGAGACCAAATTCTGTTCACCTTCTATGTTTGCTTAGTAAACCTTTTCCTTATTCTTAATTGTTGTGTTTGTGGGGGATTAAAATAAAATTTAAATAAAAAATAAATAAATAGATAAATAAATAAACTCCCATGAGCCTTCACCGAAAGATCCCTCCATGCATGTGCGAGAAAAAGGTCCAACTTCCGAGCCCCAAAGATAATCACTCGGCCGTTCGAGTTTAGGCCTTAACTGTGTGTAGTCGTTACAACGGCCAGGGGGATATCCCTTTGCCACGGGCAACTATGACTGGTGAATAAAGCCTGAGTCATAAAACCATCTTCTGCCTTTGTCTTTCTTTTTCGTTCTTTGAATTCCTTCCTTTTTAGCACAATCACCAAATGAGATGGGGTTAAAAGCAAAACCCTAAGAACACACAAGAATATTCAGCTACCTTTAAACCTTAAAACCTCTTGTGGTTACAATTCATGGTATCATGAATTCTCGACAAACCCTGTAGCTGAATAATGGGCCATTGACTCTCAGATCAGAGAGCGGAAAATTACCAGTAACGGTTATAGCTTTCTGACCCCTAGAGACGTAAATCTTACGCTTCACGTGATTAGTTAGTTTGGAGAATCAGATGCAAACTGACTTTTGAAGAGAGGGGATGTGCCTCTCTCTGCTGGGGTGGTTATCTCCCTGCACAGAAGAATATGGGCAAGACTAAATAAAATCATGATCAAGAAATAAATGTCTTGTAGTGTTGTGGGATTTTAAGGGGTCAAATAAGAACAAAACAACAGGTAACAAATGTAGGAATATGTATTAACAAAAGAGTAGACAATTACAGTCCAGAGAAGTGGGAAATACATCCGACAATAGAGTTATGAGCTGACTTGCATTGGCTTACTCTTCAAGCCATAATTGTCCCTGTTACTTATAGTAACTGTCGGGACATTCCATTAGTCTAAGGGTATATCACCTATAACATGTAGTTCATTCAATTGATTGCAATGACTGAAACTAGCCCAGGAAAAAGAAGCCCTTAGAAAAAGTAGAAGCAGTTAGAAGACTAGATGACGGCCGTATAAATCAGCAGAAGAAGTAACCAAGAAAGTCTCTTTCTCTCTCACCGAGAACTTTCTGAAGTAATACTCTCTCACACTCTTGTTTATATACCCAGCGATGGGGTATATAATGGTATATAACCCTGTTTGCTTCTTTTTTTAAAAATATTTTAGGAGACGGATTGGTGAATAATCGGATTGTGTGTCATGTGTTCAGAAAAAGGCAGAATTTGGAATTATATTTTTTATTTTTTCTGAAAAGAATAATTTGGTAGGTGATGAGGAATTCCCCTGACCTTAATCCCATTGAGAATCTTTATATGTGTGTGTGTGTGTCAGTCGGTTCATATCCATCATATGTACATGTTTTGTGTAGTTTCTTAAAAGTCTTTTACACACACACACACACACACATATCTCATTTCATACCTCTCTCTCACATATCTTCTATTATTAGACTAAAGCTGAGTTAATCAACTTTTGCTCCCTAAATGCTTTTTTACTGTTTAGTTTAATGACACAAATTATACTAAATTATTCCTTACTTTTACAATTGAATTATGTTTGAAAAAATTCTGCTTTAATTGGTTCTAATTAGTCGTAATTTGCAATTAAATAAAAAGCCGACCAATCCCTTGCTTTACTCTGTGTCTGTCTCTTTCTTCCCCTCTATGTATCTCTTGACTACATCTTAGTTATTTAATGTTAGTTTTTCTAGAGTGGGGAGAGAGAGAGAGCAGGTAGAATTTGAAGTGTATTTCTATGTTAAATTTCACAATCATCAACCCGTAGCTTAAATGAAAGAGGAGTATTGGGAATTTCATGTCGGCCTCTTTCAAAGAAGAGCTACACTCTAAGCTTTACTTAGATAGTAACATAAAGCCTGCGTGCCCAAGTGGTCACTCATCTAAGCCGTAAGCCGGAACAATGCTGCTTAACTCCAGTGATCTAATAGGAACCAGTACTGTCAGTGTGACTTGATCGTAGGCACAAATATAAAAACATTCTTAATCGTATTTGAAGCGAGAAATTTACGACATTTGGAAATAAAAAGGCGAAAAATGAATGTTTAAAAACCCCCACCGTTGGTTTAATTCTGGGTTGGATTTCGTGAAGGCTTCTGGAGGTGGGTGTATCAATTAAAAATTTTGATATTAATATTTCGTGAAGAATTCAAGATCAATTAAAAATGTTAATACTGAATTAATTAAGGTTGGATATCATGAAGGCTTCGTGGAGGGATCAATTAAAACTGTTGGCATTTCATCGATTCAGCTTGGATTTCGTAAAGGCTTCTGGTGGAGGGTAAATTAAAAATGTTGATATTACATTCATTACGGTTGGATTTCGTGAAGTTTTCTGTGGGTGGTGTAGCATTAGTTTCGTATTTGCTTGGTGGAGTTGTCTGCCCGATTAGTTTGCTGGTGCCCGCTAGGGGGCTATAGTATTTAAGCGCCGGGTTCAAACCCTTTCAGCCTCTTTTCCGTGCCTGATATTACGAGACACCATGGGTTAGTTATGGTCTAACCCCGTCTCGTTGGGGCGTTCGCCCCACTTACATTACTGTAAGTTCTACACAGTATGGACTCTCCCTAGTCTCATGTCTGTACTTTTATATGTTATTTTGTACCATTCATGAATGTGTCTTCATCTTTATTTATGTACTCCTTGTTTATGTACCCTTTTACCTATGTACTTTGTATCTCGTCATATCCATGTGCTGTATTATATTAAATGTTTTGTCTGTTAACCTTCGTCGGAGTTTTGTATATCAAAGTATGTATAACTTTGAACCTTCTTACAGTGGATTATGTTTCCTCCTATTATTCAACTTAGCTAGTGCTAATAACTGTTCACCTTTTATCTTATCTTAGTAAACGATTTTCAATATTCTTAATACTTGTTGTATTTCCTCCAATTATTTCTTTGATACTTGAGTTACAACAGTGATATTTCTCCATTGTACACTTAACAGACTAAATGCCCATTTGTTTGTGGTTTTTTTTTTAAATCTAATATGCGCAAAATCACCTCAGTCAAGTTTTATTAATATGAATAAATGACAATTTATAATTTTAGTACAGATATTATTACTTTAGAAAGCACAATATCATACAAAAATTTGTATTAAAATCTGAACGCAACTTTTTGTAGCAGTTGTTTACGTATGACTTGGATGATCAAAGGGGATATCAAAAGCAATGACATATGATAGTTATTGTCACAAGTTCAGGGTGGGTATAATATATATATATATATATATATATATATTATATATATATATGTGTGTGTGTGTGTGTGTGTAAATATCATATGATGGTTTTTGTCCCAAGTTCAGTGTGGGTGTGTGTATATATATATATATATATATATATATATATATATGTGTGTGTATATATGTGGCATATGCTGGTTAGTTTTTTTTGTTTGTTTTGTTTTATGGCATATCAACCTCAGTGGGTCATTTAATGCCGATAAAGTTTTGAAATAAATCAATTCTTAATAGATAATATAATTTTATTATAAATACATTTTCTATTTAACCCATAGATGGGACCCTAACAGGTACTACCACTCCGGGTCAGAGTGAACCAGGGAGCAATGGTGATGAAGGGGTGCTCTACATTCCCCAAACCTGGAACCTCACCATCAGATAGAGTTTAACGTCATTCCCAGGACATGTAGACCAGCAACCACCACCTTCTAGCATCCATATGATAAAAGGGTTTGGGGCTTGCCATAAGGGCAATAGGGTTGGGAAAATCATATAGGTGCTAGGGCTTGACGTGACCAGCCGATTGATCGGAGGGGGCCTCTCCGACCGCCCGTCTAGCCCAAGATAGGCCAAAGTGGAGTATTGCATGTCATAAACTGCTCATCCACCTGGGCTCTATCCTTAAGCATCACGGGTCGCCACCCATGACCAACAGGTGGCCCCATTGGGTGAGTCTTACCCCTCTGCAGAGGTGCAGTCGGTGCATTCTAATGCCCCAGCCGACAGGGCGGATG
Source organism: Doryteuthis pealeii (assembly GCA_023376005.1). Taxonomy (NCBI): domain Eukaryota; kingdom Metazoa; phylum Mollusca; class Cephalopoda; order Myopsida; family Loliginidae; genus Doryteuthis; species Doryteuthis pealeii. The sequence goes on along the minus strand of CM042178.1, from coordinate 53,023,445 downwards.
CTGGTTAGTGTCTCGAGTTCAATGTGTGTGTATGTATATGTATATGTTTTATTCATTCTTGTTTGATACTCAGTGCTTTTTAAAACTCATGTTTTTCCATTTAACCCATAGATGGGAATCTAATAGGTACTACCACTCCGGGTCAGAGTGGACCAGGGAGCAATGATGATCAAGGGGTGCTCTACATTTCCTGATCTCTAGAACTGGAACTTCACCATCAGATAGAGTTTAATGTCATTCCCAGGACATGAAGACCCTCAGCCACCGCATTCTAGCAAAGAATTGTCGTCTGTCCTTTATCAACGACCAAATGGCTGGAAGCGGAGAGCCTCCAAATTTGATACCATACTTATTTCACTTATGAGGAAGTTTCTGCAATAAAAGGGTTTCTCCCCGAGGGTTTGGTTTGGTTTGTTGGATTTTAAGGCATGTAAACCCCTGTTGAATTCTACAGCCCCAGTCGACAGAATATGTGGTTCATAACAATGGAAATAACGAACACTGTACAATTTTGTACAGATAGTAATTAAAAAAAATTTTTTAAATAAAAAGAAGCTAGGTCTGTATAAGCTATAAAGTAAAGAGTGCTCGATGCCTTAGTAGAGCAATAGTAATAAGGATGTTGCTGCCGCAGATTAGTAGTAATTGTATATATTTGTATTTTCATGGTCATCAAGTCTGGTTTATGCTTCCCCTCCCACTTTCCTCCCCTTACCCTGAATAAGGTACCCTGTGACCTGGTCATTCCCACTGGTAAAAATGATTCCCTTAAAAGAAATAGTTCTTGGGTTTTAAAAACCCCTAAAATATGTGTAAATGCATTTTTGAGATTGTTTGGAGTACTTATTTTGCCTTTGTGTTGTTATGTAAAAGAGAACACTGCCTTAGGCAGTAGAGCAAAAAGTTTTAGTAAAAAATAAAAGTTTGTAGGGGTCTTGGACTGTGAGTAGTAATTTTGGTATTGTCAGGTCTAGGGATTCCTGACAAGAAGCTTTCTTTCCCTTTGAGGTGACCACTTGAGCAGGTTACAAACCTTGAGGCTCTCTCTCACAGAGCAAATTTTTGGCGGTATATTTTGGAACCGCATTCTTATTATAAAAGTTACTAAGACTTTGGTTTTGTTTATGTCCAAGTCCCTACGTGCCAACAAAGGTAGTTTTCACAGCATGCGCTGTATGAAAAATAACAAATATATTTGAATTATGGTGTGGTCTGTACGTCCTTTGAGTACACGGTGCGGCACAACCTCTTTGAAAATTAATTCGGGAAGGCCAAACTGGTTGTTAGCACTACTGTGGGACTGGCATTCACAAAGATTACTAATGAGTCAGGTACTATATATGTTTTTATCAACCCCTCCGCTTGAGCAAGACATGACACAAGGTCAATTTATTTAGTGGGGTTTAACAGGTTTGAATTCAGAGTTTTCCTCTCATAGACTTGTTGCTGTAACAAGATTAAAGAGCCCATTCTACCCTACTATTTAGCTAGTGGGAGAATAGTTGGATTCATACCTTTCCCCAAGGGAATTAGAGCTATGTGAAATGCAAACAGCCTCAACCAGGATTTGAACTCGTGTCATCAGCTCAGTGTCCATTTCCTACGACAGTAACCATTACACTACAAACACCTCCTAGTGTACTATATATGTATATATATATGTATATATATGTGTATGATAGTAATCCAAAATGTAAGGTCTCCAAAATATTTAGAAATCACAGAATTTTTCTCTTGTTTATTGTCAATGATGTTAATATCATTTTTAAGTTTGAACATATATATACTTTTTAGATATTTGCCATTTTGGTCATGGCAGTTTTTGTATGCCCATGTCATACAAGCATGCTGTCATGTTGTTGAGGAAGCACTGAACCTCATTGTTGTTGCAAACTTATTACTATTTATTAATTTTTGTTTTTAGTAACTACAGATCTGCTCAGACTCAATTTTAGCAGACACCTAAATATAAATCACAAACCTGATTGCCCTTCATATTACAAAGGCTTTAAAAAAAATTTTAAAAAAATACCTCAAATAATGGAAGGTATTCAAATCTAAATTTTTGTTTCATGGCGAAAAAAAATTATACCAGGTCTGTCAAAGCTATAATGTAAAGAATGCTTAATACCTAAGTAGAGCAAAATGGTAATAATAATACTAATGAGTCTGGTACTATAAATGTATTTACCAACCTCTCCAATCGAGCAGGATGTGACACAAGGTCAATTTATTAAGTAAAGTTTAACAGATTTGGATTCAGAGTTTAGCTTCTAGACTGGTTGCCATATCAAAGTTAAAGAGCCCAGTCTACCCTACTATTTACCCATAGCTGGAGGGAAAATAGTTGGATTTATACCTTTCCAAGGCTATGAAATGCAAACAGCCTCACCCAGGATTTGAATGTGTGTGTGTGTGTGTGTGTGTGTGTGTGTGTGTGTGTGTGTGTGTGTGTGTATAATGGTAAATCAAAACGTGAGGTCTCCAAAATATTTAGAAATCACAGGATTTTTTTATTGTTTATTGTCAGTGAGGTTAATATCATTTTTAAGTTTGAACATGTATTTACTTTTTACATGTTCGCCATTTTGGTTGTGGCAGTTTTTGTATGCCCATGTCATACCAGCACACCATCTTGTTATTGAGGAAGCATTAAACCTTGTTGTCGTTGCAATCTCATGACTAATTAAAAATATATTTTTTTTAGAAAACTACAAATCTATTCGGACTGAACATAGCAGACACCCAAATATAAATCACAAACCTGATTGCCCTTCATATTACACATACCTGAAAGGCTCTTAAAGGAAGAAAAAAAAAAAAGAAAAAAAAAAAATAGCATTTTACTTCAAATAATTGAAGGTTTTCAAATCTAAATTTTTGATTCTGCGTATTGAAAAGAGACGTCTAGTTTTACCAAAGACATCATTACCAATTAGAACATTTAAACACAAACGTCTGCATGGCTCCCCCCCCACCTCAACACCCCCTTCCACCCCGCAACAAAAAAAAAAAATTTCTTCAAATATTTGACATGTACATACATACAAAATAACGCTTTTGTGGGTCGGGGAAGAATACGTGTCTTTGAGGCCATAGAATAAATATTGAATTATGTCTGCGAACAAAGAATTACTTGGTCGTCAAAAATTGGCGGAAAAAAAAAAAAAAATTACCAATATTCTGTCGCGGCACCGCAACGTCCCAGACAAGTAGATACACAAAAATACGGTAAACATAATATAAGTATGAATATAAGCAGTAGACTTTAAGTAGATGCAAAAGAATTAAATAGAATTCAGTGGACGCACACTGAACAAGTAGGTAGAATAGAAATGTACATAATAGACACACACAGTTCAATGAATGGACACACAAAACTAAACGGAAGGAAGACGATATTAAAAAACAAAGTTTTACTTGTGTCAATGTCAGGTAAAACTGAAAAATTTCAGGGCTCTACTAAAAAGACAACGATAACAACAACAAAAAACAACACCAAAGCAAGAACAGAGTAATTAAAAAATATATATCTGTGAAGAATAATCAAACTAAGTTCCAATTACCATCGAATTGGTAAGACACGGCAACAAGCAATTGTAACTTAATACAAACTCATCTTGTTACAACCCTACTGCAGAATGACAGGGTCTTTATAAAACTCCACAATATCATAGAAACCAAGCAGCCAATCAGAACTCAAGGAATGGAATCACCCAAATGCATGAATGGATCATTGATTTCTATAAATACCAACTGTCTTGGACACAGCTTCAGTTGTGCTTAGCAAGTTGCTGTTATTCAAACCAACAGTAGACTAACTGACTTCAATATATATGTTAATACTCGTGTTCCTTAATTGTACGACCGTTATTATCTGATTACAAATGAATTAGCACTGGAGGCTGAGTGACAACAAGTCTCCTCAGGGCTATTTCATTTACCATTTATATAGGTTGTGTTTATTATTGTTGTTGTTGTTGTTATTAGTGTTATTATTATTGTCATTATTATTATTACTTTTGCTATTATAATTTTATAGTAATTATAGGCATTTTAGAATGTTGGTGCTATTATCAAAGTTTATTTTGTTTAGTTTTGGATTTTAATAATAACAACAACAATAATAAACACAACCTATATAAATGGAATAGCCCATTGTTGTACGGTTTCAAAATACCTTGAAGATGGCCCACAATAGGGCAGAAAGTACTCGGTCTATGACATATGGCAAATACATCAGCCAATTTTCGCCAGATATTACAAAAATAATCCGGCAATATGAAAAAACAAAGGACAAAACTTGCAGACAGAAAATGGCTGCATTATTTAACATATATATATATATATGAGAAAATAACAGATTGGGTAAAATCCAACAAAATGTGATTAAAATTTGAGGAATAAAAGCGGATAAAACACAAACAGCTTCATTCGAATATTATTATGTGAATAATCCTGTCTATTTTTTTAAAAATTCTTCCTCTAGGTCAGGATGCCTCAGGTACCAGGCAATAAACCTAACCCTTTTTAGACAAGGTGACAGGTGTTGCCTGGGGCGAATACCCCCCTCCATACTGGAACTGGGGCAAATCAGCACCTCCCAGTTGAAAATTCTGAGAATCTACATTTTGACCCTAGGCAAAAATCACTGTTCTATATCTGAATAATTCTGTCTATTTTTGATGGGTACTCGGCTGACTAAATTAAAGTTAGAATCTATCTTCTATGATTTTAGTCACCCCATTCAAGCTTTCAAATGACCTTAACCTCTGATTATCCTGAGTATTTACGGGATAGGCATTCTGAACATTTTTTTTTTATAATCCCAAGTATTTATGTTCTATCAGTGAAACGAAATTTACTACCCTGAGACGCTTCATTTGCTGATAATTTCCCGTTTTCTATGAGTCTCGAGTACTTGGAGTTTTTTTCCTTCGATTCTGTGTTCATCCCAATTATTCTCTGTATAGGCATTACGCCTATACAGAGAATAATTGGGATGATAATAACAACAGGATAAACTTCAAACCCATACAACTTTTAAAATATTGATAATTTTATAAGAAATATTCTCAAATTCACTTAATCAAATATAAAAGGGATAATTAAGCAAATAAAAAAAACCTGCCTTGTTTTAGTCAGATAATTAAAAAAAAGTGGGACCATAAGACCTTTAGGCACCCCTTTTGCGATCTCGATTAGTGGGGACGTTTTTTCCATTTACACTGTTAAAATCCGGTTAATTGTTAACAGACGATTTTTAGAGTTATTTTGTTTTTTTTAATTATAAAACTAACTCCTAACACTAACCCCTAACAAACAACCAGATTTTGATGGTGTAAATGGAAAGGTCGTCCTTGTGCGTCAAGATCGCAGAAGGGGTGCCTAAAAGGTCATATGGTCCAAAAAGTGAAAGGGAAAAGGTTAAACTGTCAATTACACTAAACTGACATTAACAATTAGATTCTTTTAAAATTATTTGTACCACCTGTCAAATAAGAGATACAGCCAATCTGTCATTTAACACATGTCTTTGTGTTCTAAATCAATTTTTTTTTTTTTTTTTTTTTAATAATCATCTTTTTTTCAACCAAACTAGAAAGCGCTAACTTACCCTTTCTCTTCAAACAGTTCCTGCATCTCCATACACTTCAGTTCGACTTTCCTCTTGCGTTCATGATCCAGTATTTCATAGCCGGCAGCCTTGACAGCCATCAAGTCCGCCGTCTTTGGCTCGTCTTTGGATTTCGCTGCCATGGTTGATTCTTGGGGCTTCTTCACAACAGACGCATTTTTGCCCGAATAGCCGTTCAGGGCAGGGGTGATGCCAGTAGGAGGCACTGACACACTGATGCCATCATACATGACTTGCTCGTAAAATACTGGAACGTTTTAAGGTCGCACTTGAAAAAAAAAGAAAAGAAAAGAAAATTTAATATACTTGTATTTGGATGTATTTATGAGATGAGGATTGGTATGAATAATTATGATATTTCTGATTGTTGATCTTGTTTTTTCTTCATAGATGAGGAAAATAGTCTGAAATATCATAATTATTAAAAAGTTAATTGTGCAGATTTACACTGCAAATGTGAATCAGAAAGCATCAGTAACAAGAAACACATGAACACAATATGGAATTTCAAATAATTAATACATGTATACATACAAGAAAATATACTCATAGACACTTTGTCTAAGTTCCCTGAAATAGACTATAAAGCAAAATCTCTAAGTCTTGTTATTTCTTTACTTTTATATATATATATATATATATATATATATATATACACACACACACACTAGCAGAAGTACCCTGACAGTTAAAACTGATGTGAAAAACATGCAAGGAAAGAATATATTGATATATTTGTTCAGTAGAATGAATACAAATTTCTATACCTTTCTTTAAGAAATACTACCTATGGTATCACATCATATAAATAACACACACACACACATGTATATATATATAAAATAGTATTTGATAATTTGCTTGAAGCATTGTTAAGTATATTATTATTTATTTATATTAAGAGGGCAATTACAATGTGTATAAAAAATAAAATAATGTCCAGTGTCTTATCAATTTCTAAGAAACTTCATCTTCAGAGACTGTTTTTGAAATTTCAAAAACAGTCTCTGAAATGAAGTTTCTTTGAAATTGATTAGACACTGGACATTATTTTTCTTTTTTATACACATTGTAATTGCCCTCTTAATATAAATAAATAATAATATACTTAATGCTTCAAGCAAATTATCAAATACTATTATACTCATAATTGTTGTTGCAAACAATAGTATTGTCTGCAGGAAATGTCCATTATACGAATACTAGAAGTGGCTACCCGGCGTTGCCCGGGTAAAGGGGGATTTTTTAAGTTAGTCTCGCAGATCCATTATTACTTATCGCAAGTGAGATCCTCGCTGGTTGCCCCATAAAAATCCCACGGAAATATATAACAATATAGTAAGAAATTTCCATTCAATTGATTTACAATTAAAAAAAAATATATATATATATAAATGATGCAATTAATTAATCAATCAATATTATATTTCAAAGCAAAAAAAAATTTTAAAAAATTAAAAAAAATAACATGCAAATGACTTGCTCTTCTGTTACTTTTCAAATTTGAATTTTTAAATATCTTCCCAAATATAAATAAAATCTTCATTATTTTTGCTCATAAACCAAGCCCTGGTGATATTTAATGTGTATATATATTAATTTGTTAATTGTTTTATTTTTGAAGTTTCCTCCAGACATACATATACACACAACTGCCCATTATATATGTATAAATAATGAATACAATTCCACTTGACTGAGTGCTTGGTATGTTTATGGTAAGTTGTCATACTTACAACAGCCCTTTTCCTATATCTGCTATTATTTGTTGAATTATAGGGAGCGATGAAATTTACATCCGACTTCAAGAGACACTGGTTCGTAAAAGAGGAAGATTTCTATCTTCAATTGATTCCACCAAAAATTGCGGGCCTGTGATTGGTTGGATTGAAAGAGGCACGTCAACCAAGGGAGACAACCCACCTAACTTAGATATATTTTTTACATAATATCTTTGTTGAAACAAATCAAAAATAAATACAGTGGTACATTGACTTACAAGTTTAATTCATTCTGTTTGTAACTCAATGTCCTCGTATATAAGATCTATTTTCCACACTGAAATAAACTGAAATGTTATTAACCTATTCCAACCTCTACCAACACTAAAAAAAAAAAAAATTTTTTTGTAACGGTTTTTAATTAAGAAAATCAGCACTGTATACTATAAAACCACAATATTCTATAAATGATATTAATTGGTTCTGCTTGTAACTCAATGAGCTCTTATATCAAATCAATTTTCTGCACTAAAATAAACTAAAATGCCATCAATCTGTTCCAGTCCCCCCCTCCCCTAAAGCAAACTCTTTGATTATTTTTTAACATTTTTTTTAATTAAGAAAAACAGGACTGTATAGTATAAAACCACAATATTTTATAAATTATATTAATTTGTTCCGCTCGTAACTCAATTTCCTCGTATATCAAATCAATTTTCCACACAGAAATTAATTGAAATGCCATTAATCTGTTCCAAGCCCCCCCCCCCGAAAACACCCTAATATTTTGTTACGTTTTTTAATTAAGAAAAACAGCACTGTATACCATAAAAAGACAATATTTTATAGATTATATTAAATTTTTCCGCTCGTAACTCAATGTTCTCGTATATCAAATCAATTTTCCACACTGAAATAAACTGAAATACCATTAATCTGTTCCCCAGAAAATACCAATTTTTTCTTACGTTTTTTAATTAAGAAAAATAGCACTGTATAGTATAAAACCACAATATTTTATAAATGATATTAATTTTTTCTGCTTGTAACTCAATGACCTCGTATATCAAATCAATTTTCTATATTGAAATCAACTGAAATGCCATTAATCTGTTTCAGCAACAACCCCCCCCCCCAAAAAAAACCCACCCTAATTTTATGTTACATATTTTTAATTAAGAAAACCCGCACTGTATTGTATAAAAACACAATAAGATAGAATGTAGTGATTATGAGCTGTGATGTGTTTTAATGTCCATTTTTTTTATAAATGATATTTATGAATTAGTTTATTCCACTCGTAACTCAATGGCCTCGTATATCAAATCAATTTCCCACATTGAAACAAACTGAAATGCCATTAATCCATTCCAGCCCCACCCAACCCAACTAAAAATCACCTTATTGACATAACATAGTGAATATAGGCGTTGAGTTAATACAGTTCTAAGTGACAGTTATCTATAGGCTGCAGGTTCAATCCTGATCAAGAGTGACAGTAACATAGAATAATAATTAACACAGCTTAACACTTGTACCCAGTTATGGTTAGTGGAATGAGAACAGTATACCCTCATGATTGAATAAAGGGTTAGGTTATAAGTTCTTTGAAGGCTTCCGATTATGACAAGAAGGTTCCCGAGTTCAGAAAGAAGGCTCCCAAGTCTGACAAGAAATACCTGAAGAAGGCTGGAGGGTATATTGAAATGTTGTACAGACAGCAATAAAGATGAGGACAATAGACTGAATAATCCAAATAATAGCATATTTTTTGTTACGTTTTTAATTAAGAAAAACAGTATTTATTGTGTAAAACACAAAATACAATATAATGCATAAAACAAAATATTTTTGGGCTTTAATAACCCAAGAAGAGTTGCCGTAAAATCAAGCAACTAACCTGATGTTAAGTAGACCCCCAACAAAAATGATATTCTTCCCCACCTACGAGAGACCAAAAGTCCCAACAAACAAAATAAATAAATCATTTTCAAATAATAAACGACTGCAAAGTTAAAGCCAAAAACAAGGCTTGTAACTGTCTGAATAAAATCAGTAGTGAAACATTTCAGTTTAGGAGTGGGTGTGGGTGTGTGTGTGTGTGTGGAGGGGAGAGAGTTGCCAGCAGGAATGGTGGTGATGGGGAGGGGCAGAGGGTTCTTAAAATAAGCGCACCGGTTTTCTACAGGCTTATTACTCGCACAATGCCCACGTTGAATGGTTATGTCCCGCATTAATTTTCACCTGGCTACGCAGGCGTCACATCTTGGCACGTTGAGCTTAAGAGTTATCGGCTCAAATTTGATGTGAAACGTTTCTTGCTCTCCTTCAATGTCTGTCATAAAACATACAAAGCTCTCGAGTCGCAGGCAGACACCCCCACAGGAAAAACCAGATACGAACAAGTGGCGAGATCTCTAAAATTTCTCAGGCTTTTGAAGAAGAAGAAGAAAAGAAGAAGCACTCTTTTTATAAGCAATAGACTTGAATCAGCGTTCAAAAAAAAGAAAAGAAAAAAGAGAGAACAAAATAAAAAAAGAAATTGACCACAGGTCAGTGAAGAAATACATTACAATTATTGTATTTCCAATTGATATTATAGTCAGGCCTTATCTTTTTATCCGAGTATCTTTTGTGCGAGAAAGCAATAAATAAAAGGTTTCCACTCGTCAGAAAATTGAACACTACAATGCGAGTGTGTCTATATCACAAAGAGACACTAGAGCAATAAAAAACAAAATCTATAATAATAGAGGACAAGAGTTTATTTGTCTGTCCACTTTAGAAAGAAGAATAGATATATTGAGTACTACCAAATTCAGTATGTTTGGTTTGGTTTGTGGTACGGCATATCAACCTCGATGGGTCATTTAATGTCAAAAAAGTTTTTAAATAAATTCCTTCTTAATGGATGCTCAATTTTTTTTATAAACGCATTTTTCTATTTAACCCATAGATGGGACCCTAACAAGTACTACCATTCGGGTCAGAGTGGGAGCAATAGTGATGAAGGGGTGCTCCCCAAACCTCCAGAACTGGAACCTCACCATCAGATAGAGTTTAACATCATTTCCAGGACCTGATGACTCTCAGCCACCGTCTTCTAGCACCCATATGATAAAAAGGGTTGTGGCTTGCCAAAAGGGCAATAGGGTAGGGGCAACCATATAGGTGCAAGGGCTTGATGTGACCAGCCGATTGATCAGAGGGGGCCTCTCAGACCGCCGTCTAGCCTAAATAAGGGTCCAAGTGGAGTGTTGCAACACATGAACTACTCAGCCACCTGGGTTCCATACTTAAGCATCACGGGTCGCCACCCACAGCCAACACCCCACCGGGGGAGTCTTACCCCTCTGCAGAGGTGCAATCAGTGTATTCTAACAACCCAGCCGACGGTAGGAATTCATTATGTATACTGACTGAATACAAGGGAAGGTTTTAACATGAAAAAAAAAGTTTGAGGGGGTTAAATTATCATGTGACCAATGGGCATGTGATGTGGGAAGCCATGCCTAAAACACCACAGAGTGAGCGAGAAATAAACAACCCCTTTTGCCTATCTGCAACCCACCATTCTTTCGTATGTTATTTTGTTTGTAACCCGCTACCTATGTTGAATGTTGCTGCTTGTGTGTGACCTATTAGCTGACCGGCCTACTACAATACAACATAAGCTTTTTATGGCACTTTGACTTGTAACATATTCAATTACATACCTCTGCCTTCATGTCGGGTGCCATTTTAGCAGACTGTCAGAGAAAGCGAAGGTTTTAACATGAAAAAAGCCGTTTCACATAGGAAGCCAAATCCCGTAACTAAAGTTACATGCTTACTTGCAATCATCAGATGGTCAAAATGTTAAGATTTTTAAAAATAGTGGCTTGTTTAGCATTTATAATGTTCAATAATGTATAATATAAGCATGTTCATGCGATGGAATGTAATAACTGTAAAGTTTTTTTGTTCTTCTTTAAATATTTTGTTGAATTAAAAACAAATTCTGATGAGGGTCGTCCACAAAGTGTTTCTTCACTGCCTGCAGTCTCGCGTAGGCCAACTACTTGTCACAGCGATCCACTCACTTCAGTTATTTATGGGCATAGTCCCCCAACATCCGGGCACATCAGTCGAACTTCGCGCCCGTGCAACGCACAATTTTCGTGCATTCGGATGGACATGTGTAGGCCCCCAAAATCCGGAATCGCATTTCTTTGCATTCGAGAGGACGCGGGTTCGACTCCGGCGGGCAAGACAATGTCTTGCTCTTTTTCTAAATGAATATGGTAGTACTCGTTCTCCGTCACAAATATATATATTGAGGGGATTTCGCTGATGACCGCCAACTAAAGCGTAAACGCAACGCTCTCCTATAAAAGGGATGGAGCACTCTATGGCGGCCTTTACATACACACAGATGTGTGTATTAAAACAGTTAAAATCCCCTTTGCAATCTGTGGGTGACGATAGCCAAGCAGTTAAGTTGTCCGATTGATGCTGAATTGATCGGAGTTCTCTCCCAGTTGTAGGTAATTCACAAAATGTCTAGCCACACTGAGGAGATATGATAAGTCGAAACACGTGTCTGGGATGACCATATATATATATATATATATATATATATATATATATACATATGAAAAGGTGGAATGAAAACATCACTCAATGCTGGTTAAAGAGAAAACAATTTATAATATAATTTCTCTTTAACAGCATTGTTATGTTTTCATTCCACCTTTTCATACTCATATGGCGGATTCATTTCCTTTCTTTTAACTTTATATATATATATATATATATATAATATATATATAATATATATTATATATACAAGTTTCGTTGAATTGAACAGACAATTCCTGTCTGACAAGTCTTTCGTCGATCCGTTCTATTTTCGGGCCATCCTTCTGGTGTCAGGGTGGAACTGGTATACCAGTCCACGAATGTTTCGTCACTAGCGCTTTCGGCAATGCACTTTGCCATCCTCAGGTGGGAAACGATGGAATAGTTTTCATGTCTCGTTTTTAACGAGAAACGAGTAGAAGCAAGGAATTAGTGGGAGTAATATCAATTGGTAGTGGAGGTTTTTGGAATGGTAGTAGTTTGAAACAAAGCAGTGGTGATTTTTGGAGGGGGCACAGGTTGTGATAAGGGGATAATGGAAGTAATTAGGCAGAAAATTATAAGCATTTTAGGATATGTTGACTTACTTCAAAGTTTATTTTGTTTAGGGTAGGTTTTTTTGTTTTATATATAAAGTTCCACCCTGACACCAGAAGGATGGCCCGAAGATTAGAACGGATCGACGAAAGACTTGTCAGACAGGAATTGTCTGTTCAATTCAACGAAACCTGTATAAAAAAAAATGCTGCCAAAATACACTTATATATATATATATATATATATTATATATATTATATATATATATATTAATGCTTTAAAAAGACCCACTAAAGGATTTTTTTTTAATGTATATATTTTACAATATAAGGGGGGAGGCGAAACAAACGAGTAACTAGCTAACTAGTTTCGATCCTCGCTCAACAGACTAAATATCGAGGATAATTGATTAAAGCAGGTAAATGGGAAACCTATGTTGGTACCCAATGGCAAGGATTTTCTTCCCCCTCACCATAATAATTCTATAATTTATGCATATAAATGATTTGAGGTTTGCAATACATAGGAAGAACAAACCAGCGATTGATGCCCAAATTAAGCAACATGTCACTACTAAGATTAGAAATGGAACCGTCGGTCCTAACGATATATTGAGGAATACTTAGGGTTCCTCTATAGACGAACATCTTATAAATAACCGTAATGGCGTCAACTCATTTAGTGTTAAATGGTTCTCAGTTGACAGCAAGTCGCACTCTTTTTACCATCTGAAGATTTTAGAAACATTGTATATTCTGAGCAATAAGCCTGCGCTTTGTAAACAAAGAGAGGGATTACTTGGTTTGAATATTATCAATCTATAAGGTCTTCTTTCCCTCCCCTTTTTAGGGGAAAAGAAAAGAAATTGTTAGTTTTTAGTTTTCTTACTCGTCCCATTTACCTGTTTTAATCGATTATCCTTGATATTTAGCTCAGGTGAGCGAGGATCGAAACTAGTTAGCTAGCAACTCGTTTTTTTTTTTCGCCTTTTGCCCCCACCCCCCCCCATTCTATTGTAAAATTTATACATTTTTTTTTTTAATAATGAATCTTTTAGTGGGTTTTTTTAAAGCTCTAATAAAATTCTGTGGCTGACTTCTGAAGACGGTCGGAAAATTAAAACAGGAAAGTTTTTTGGTGGTACCCAATGACAGTTTAACTACAGTCTATGAATTAACATTTTGCGAATTGGTTACAGTTTTAGGAGATTAAGGTTGTTTTTAATTACGTATTGCTTAAAAAAATTATTAACGAAAAACCCAAATGACTATACATTTAATTAACCATTGAATCTATTATTGAGACAGTTGTTTGTGTTAGTATTGCAATGTATAATTTCAATTAAACTTAGTTTAAAAAAATATTTTTCAATACTAAATGTAGAGTAATTTGTTGTTTTTTTTTTTGTTGTTTATTTTTTAACAACCTTAATCCCCTAAAACCTAACCCAATTCGCAAAATGTTAATTCATAGACTGTAGTTAAACTGTCGTTGGGTACCACCAAAAAA
>CM042178.1:52931920-53001920 GCA_023376005.1 Doryteuthis pealeii | reverse complement strand
AGAGAGAGAAAGAGAGATATAGTGAACATATAGAGAGAAGGTCAGTTTAGCTCAGTCGGTAGAGCATCCACCTAGGAATCACAAGGTTCCAGGTTCGATACCAGTCCCCGCCAACTCAGCGTATGAGTAGCACAAGGATCTGTGTGGTAAAGTAAGGAGCTGATAGTAGGTGTGGCGCTCCACTTAGCAAAAACAAACTTTATTCCATCAGATGGAAAAACAGCCTGGTCCTGGATTTGAACTCAGGTTGACAAGTCCATATCCTACGACTTTAACCATCCCCCCACACACACATATATATATATATTTACCAACTCCTCCGCACGAGCAGGATATGACACAATGTCAATTTCTTAAGCGGAGTTCAACAGGTTTGAATTCAGAGTTTTCCTTCTCCAAGACTGGTTACCTAGCCATGGTTAAAGAACCCAGTCTGCCCTGCTATTTACCCATAGCTGGAGGGAGAGTAGGATTCATACCTTTCCCAAGGGTATTAGCGCTATATATATATATATATATATATATATATATATATGGAGGTGCGGGGTATAATGGTTAAACTTGTAGGAAATGGATTCGTCGACCTGAGTTAATACCCTTAGGAAAAGGTATGAAACAATATATTCTCCCTCCAGCTATGGGTAAATAGTAGGGCAGACTGTGCTCTTTAACCTTCGATAGATAACCAGTCTAGGAGAAATAAAACTCTGAATTGAATCCTGTTAAACTCTGTAAGTAATTGACCTTGTATCTAATCTTGCTTATGTGGAGGGGTTGGTATATATATATATATATATTTACCAACCACTCCGCACGAGCAGGATGTGACACAAAGTCAATTTCTTAAGCGGAGTTTAACAGGTTTGAATTCAGAGTTTTCCTTCTCCTAGACCGGTTGCCTAACCAAGGTTAAAGAGCTCTGTATATATATATATATATATATATATTATGTATATATATGTGTGTGTGTGTGTGTGTGTGTGTGTGGCCACTGTTTTTGAGCGTGTATGTGTGTTATACAATATTAAAACAAGTCTTTAAACATTTGAGAAGCAGCACGTCCATGACTTCAAGTCACGAATTGCCATTGTTGAAAACAGGACTTTTTTCCAAAGGCTGGACATTGTTTGTTGGTGTAAGAAGCAAACATTTCAACCATTGATCGAGGACAGATTGAAAAACAGAGCAATCAATCGACAGAAAGTCATTAAAAATTTAAGTCTCTTGGTTGGTTGGTTGGTTGGATTTTTCGGCATGTCATCTCTTGGGTTATTCTTTGTTGGATGGTTGATTTAATGGTATTTCAATCCTTGAGTTATCTTTGATTGGATTTAATGGTATTTCAATCCTTGGGTTATCTTTGATTGGATTTAATGGCATTTCAACCCTTGGGTTATCTTTGATTGGATTTAATGGCATTTCAACCCTTGGGTTATCTTTGATTGGATTTAATGGTATTTCAATCCTTGGGTTATCTTTGATTGGACTTAATGGTATTTCAACCCTTGGGTTATCTTTGATTGGATTTAATGGCATTTCAACCATTGCGTTATTTTTTGTCTTGATATTTTGTTTTATTTATTCTTATTAGGTAATTAATAAAAAAAAAAAAATTTTTGATTTATTTAACCCATATATGGCACCCTAAACAAAAAGGAAAAATATACAATCCCATTCTCATTAGTTATATATATAGTTAATTCAGTGGATTTAACCCTGAAGATCCATATGGTGAAACTCAAGTAGGCTATTACCGTGTATTATGATAATATATATATATATATAGTTATGTACTATATGACAATTATTATTATAGTCAAATTAAATAAAATAAATAAAATAATACCGATAAAGTTTTGAAATAAATCAATTCTTTATGGATAATACAATTTTGTTTATCAACTCATGTTTTTCTATTTAACCTATAGATGGGACTCTAACAGGTAATACCACTCCGGGTCAGAGTGGACCAGGGAGCAATGGTGATGAATGGGGTGCTCTACATTCCCAAAACCTCCAGAACTGGAACCTCACCATCAGATAGAGTTTAACATCATTCCCAGGACATATAGACCCTCAGTCACCATCTTCTAACACCCATATGATAAAAAGGGGTTGGAGCTTGCCATAAGGGCAATAGGTTTGGGAAAATCATATAGGTGCTAGGGCTTGATGTGACCAGCCGATTGATCAGAGGGGGCCTCTCCGACTGCCTGTCTAGCCCAAGATAGGGCCAAAGTGGAGTATTGCAAGTCATGAACTGCTTGTCCACCTGGGTTCTATCCTTAATCATCCTGGGTCGCCACCCACAGCCAACGGGTGGCCACATTGGGGGAGTCTTACCCCTCTGCAGAGGTGCAGTCGGTGCATTCTAACGTTCCAGCCGACAGGGCGGGAAGATATTCAGTCACTGCCTTCTAGCATATATATAAGGAATGGGGCTTGCCATAAGGGCAAAAAAGATTGGGACAATCATATAAGTGCTAGGGCTTGACATGACTGACTAGTTGATTGATCGGAGGGGGCTTCTTCAATTGCCCATCTAGCCGAAATAAGAGCTTAAGTTGGGTGATAGAAAATTAAGTTAAAAAATAATTGAGTACCCTTGAAGAAGGAATAAATTCTGTATAGAATAAATGTTATAAATTCATTACCAATGATTTTACTATAGAAGTCTATTGAACATAAGAAAAGAAGGTATTGTCATAGGTCAGGAATTAAAACAGATATTACAAAGCAAAGCAAACTATTACAACCATAATCAGGAAAAACTGCTGAAAAATATAACCCCTCCCCCATGAATAAGAATTGAATTATTAGTTCCTTGTACAAATGACAAGGGCCAGGTTAGCTCAGTCAGTAGAGTGTTCGGCTAGAAACCACAAGGTTCCTAGTGTGATACCTGCCCTCGCCAACTCAGTGTATGAGTAGCACAGAGATCTGTGTGGTAAAGTAAGGAGCTGATGGTAGGTGTGGTGCTCCACCCCAGAAAAATGGAAATGAATCCAACAATATGTTAAAAAGATAAATAAAGAAAGAAAAGAAAATGTAGAATGGATAAAAATGGTTTGATGAAATGCCAACACATGTTTCGGCTGAGAGTTTGACCATGTACACATTGGATTCTACTAATTACAATTTCAAATATGAAATAAAATAATAATAGAAAGATATAAATTTTTTAGTTATAACTTCGTAGTTATAGGTTAAATAGTATTACTACTGCTCTTCTACGAGGATGGCTTTGGCATTAAGTTTGGTTTGTTTTGTTTTACAGCATATCAACTTCAGTGGGTCATTTAGTGCCGATAAAGTTTTGAAATAAATCAATTCTTAATGGATAATACAATTATTTTTATAAATACATTTTTCTATTTAATCCATAGATGAGACCCTAACAGGTACTACCACTCCGGGTCAGATTGGACCAGGGAGCAATGGTGATGAAGGGGTGCTCTACATTCCCCAAACCTCCAGAACTGGAACCTCACCATCAGATAGAGTTTAACGTCATTCCCAGGACATATAGACCTTCAGCCACCGCCTTCTAGTACCCATATGATAAAAAGGGGTCGGAGCTTGCCATAAGGGCAATAGGGTTGGGAAAATCATATAGGTGCTAGGGCTTGACATGACCAGCCGATTGTATACAAAGAAAATGGCTTTCCTCAGGGCAAGATATTTTAAGTTTTTTGACAGTTTTAACTTCAAATATCAAAAATCTTTTATTTCATATTCAAAATAGTAATAAATAGAATACATTGTGTACATGGGCTGAAATACGTGTGGGATTTCATTAAACCATTTTTATCCATTCAACACTTTCTTTTCTTTATTATATATATATATATATATATATATATATATATATATATATACATATATATGTATGTAAGTATATTTATTTATTTGTTGGGGTAATTCTATAGGTGCTAGTGTTACATAATTGTTGGATCCCTAATACTTGTATAAGATAGTGTAGAAACATAATGGCGATTAGTGCAGCTGATGGCCTTGAGGGTGAGTGACGGTGCTTGATCTCACTCTCACCTTGCCTTCCAGGGATAAATCATGAGAACCGGAAGGCATAGACAACCCTGTCTTCCGGTTTAAGGATACTAAGTAAC
Source organism: Doryteuthis pealeii (assembly GCA_023376005.1). NCBI lineage: Eukaryota > Metazoa > Mollusca > Cephalopoda > Myopsida > Loliginidae > Doryteuthis > Doryteuthis pealeii. The sequence continues at coordinate 52,997,793 of CM042178.1, read as the reverse complement.
TCAGTCAGTTAGCAAGTAGGAGCTGAGCTCATAGGATGTGCACAGATGTCTGGTTTGGGGATTTACATCAAAGTAAATCGAAGTCTTGTGTTTATTACCTAAAAAACTAACAATGACACAGGGCTTCTGATAAGGAGAAATCCCTAACAGAAAACCAGACCCGAAATCCCCAAGAAAGTCCAGACCTTAGAAGAGACCAGACTAAGTCAAGATGAAGAATAGCAAAGCCGGCCAGAAGAAAAGATGACTAGAAGTAAGAAGTAAGAAAGGGTATACAACACTAGGGCTTGACATGACCAGCTGACTGGTCGGAGGGAGTCTCTCCAACCACCCATCTAGCCTAAGTAAGGATCAAAGTGGAGTCACTGAAGAATGAAGATGTTGAAAATGGCGTTCAGCAACTGAAAATTGGTTCACGATTGAAGGAACAACATTCCTGGGTGAAAAATTCCAGCCGTATCTCAGAGCATCTAGCCGGGCACACAAGTGCACAGTCGCAATTGCGATGTTTATGGTATTAAATTGCATTACCCACAGAGAAAGAGATGCAAGTAATTCCGTCCTTGCTCATATGAGATTGCGAATGTCACTAATTGGAGGAAAGTAATTTTTAATAAGTCACCTGCCTCTACCGAATATCAAATTAATACAATTAGCACTCATTTCTCAGTTAATCTTTTTCTTGCCTTTCAAATTTGTTTATATATATATATATATATATATATATATATAGATAGATAGATAGATAGATATATGTATAGATATATATACATATATATATATATGTATAGATATATACATATATATATATATATGTATATATATACATATATATATATATATATATAATAGATATATACATATATATATATATATGTATAGATATATATATATACATACATACATATATACATACATATATATATATGTATAGATACATATATATATATATATACATATATATATACATATACATACATACTTATATATATACATACATATATACATATACATACATACTTATGTATATATATACATATACATACATACTTATATATATATATATATACATACTTATACATACGTATATACACACATCTACATATATATACATACGTATATACACACATCTATTTATATATATACATATGTATATATACACTTTTATATATATACATATACATACATATCTACACACTTCTATACATATACATTTGTATATACACACATCTATATATATATAATATACATATACATAGATATCTACACACTTCTATATATATACATAGGTATATACATACATATATACACTCATCTATATATACATATACATACATATCTACACACTTATATATATATACATATACATATACACACTATATATATACATATCTATATATATACCTTTCTATATATATACATAGGTATATACATACGTATATATATATACATACACACATCTATATATATATATATACATACATATACATATCTATATACATACATACATATATATATACATATATTCACATATACAGATACACTTATGTATACATATTCACACACACACACACACACACATATATATATATACACTTATGTATACATATTACATACATATATATATATATATATATTATATATATATATGTACACTTATGTATACATATTCCCATATACTATATATATATATTTATATATATATGTACACTTATGCATACATATTCCCATATATATATATATATATATATATATATATATATATATATATACACACATGCACACACACATATATGTACACATGTATATATTATAGGATATCAGGTGTATACTTTCTTTCTTCTTTTTTTAATAAATGCACGATTTTGACTTTGATTTGTGAGAGTGGGGGATGGGGGATACTTCCGAAAAAAATTGTTTTTATCTCTGCTGTCTAATTCATGTGTGTGTGTGATGGATGGATGATATTTCTGGAATATTTTTTTTATCTCTGCTCCAGCCTCACTGCTACCGCATCATGAAATTGATTAGATGTGATGGTTTGAAGAAAAATGTCACAAATAAGAAGCAAATTATATTTTCAATAAGTTCGGTGGTGGAGTACAGTTGGTTTGAATTCAGAATTGTCCTTCTCCTAAACTGGCTGCCTTACCAAATTTTCAGAATCCAGTCTGCCCTACTACTTAGGGTGAGTCAAAAGTTTTGCAATACTTTGTTTGTTTTGTTTTGTTTTACGGCATATCAACCTCAGTGGGTTATTTAATTAAAGTTTTGAAATAAATCAATTCTTAATGGATAATACAATTTTGTTTATAAACTCATGTTTTTATATTTAACCCATAGATGGGGCCCTAACAGGTTCTACCACTCCGGGTCAGAGTGGACCAGGGAGCAATGGTGATGCTCCACATTCCCCAAACCTCCAAACCTCCAAAACTGAAACCTCACCATCAGATAGAGTTTAATATCATTCTCAGGACATGTAGACCCACAGCCACCGCCTTCTAGCACCCATATGATAAAAAGGGTAGGGGTTTGCGCAATACTTTGGTACATTTTAGTTTGTGGCATATCTATCAGGCATAGTGTTACATAATCTATGCGGTTGCATAAGATTATTGTCAATCCCCTGTATTTCTAAAGGGATGGCCCTTTTCATATCACGGGCGGGACTTTCCATGGAATATTACAGAAAGCCCGCGAAATATGTGAAGTCACGTGGGACCTGGTTGGGTCTTCAGTTTCAGTTTGGACATCGGGCAGATATGTACTGCCTTAACTGGAACTCACTGCATACACGTGCTATGTTAGTCAGATGTTTAGTTACATGACATGTTTAGTTAAGTAAATAAAAGCTTATGAAAATAACATGATTTTGTGGTTGGTGAATGTCTTGGTAACAAGACTGATCTAGAAGAAGAAATGAGTTAAGTGCGACCGACCACCAAGACGAAGTCCAGACGCTAGAAGAGACGCTAGAAGAGATGTTAGAAGAGGCTGACCTAGAAGAAATTAAGATATCAAAGACGCTAGAAGATGACAAGAATAATAGAAGAATAGAGGAAAGTAAAGAAGGGTATACAACAATAGTCTGCACAGCCACAACCAGGATTCCATCCTTAAGCATCACGGATCACCACCCACTGTAAACAGGTGGCCCCATTAGGGGGATTTTACCCCTTTGCAAAGATGCAGTGGGTGTATTCTAAAGCCTCAGCTGACAGGACTGCCTATAATGGTAACTATTACATTATCATAGGATAGAGGTGGCCATGCATTTTTTATGCATATTGCATTCATGCATCCTGGCCTCCTGTCCTAAAAACGCTAAGCGGTGCCTGCTGAAAAAAACAAAGTGTGCTAGTTATGAACAACTTAGTTGTTAGGAGGTGTTTTAACTGAACAGTTAATGCAATAAGAAAGCGATATCTAACCCCCATCCCAAGTTTTTTATCGACAAGTAAATATTTTACTCTCTTCTTTAAGATATATTTTTAGTGGTTTGCAGGTGTCTTTATTGACAATCCTTTTTTTAGTGGCTTGAAGGCATTAAAATCAACAAGTTAATGCAATAAGAAAGCGATATTTTTTATATTTTTTATTTTAATTCAAAACAAATGTCACGTCTTTTATATATATATATATATATATATATACATATATGTTGTTATGTTGTGTGTTATTGGGAGATGTACTGTTATTTTTTCTATTGTGTATTTTCAATGCCTTTTTTTAGCACGGTGTATGAAGTTTAAAGGGCATTGTAATTTAAGAAAAGACTTTTCAATAATATTAAATTCTTCTTCTAAATATTTCTTATTGCATATCCTAAGTGCTCTAAGAAAGAAACCTATTATGATACCACTTTTTATCATGTTGTTATGGTGGGAATAAAAATGTATTCATGAAGTCATTTTTGTTGGTATTCTTATGATAAACTTTAAATTCTAAAATGTTGTTATTGTTTATAGGCAACACAGATAAAACTTGTCTCTCTTTGATAGACTACCACCCTATCGTCCCCACCATTTACGGTCTCCCCAAAACACACAAACCAGGGATTCTATTATGACCTATAACCCGTTAGCAGTTAGCAAATCTCACATAAAAAATTCGAATAGCTTAATTGAAAAAATAAGAAATATAAACATGAACAACAAATGTCTAGCAAGCTTAGATATTAAATCCCTTTACACAAGTATCCCAGGTGACAAATGCATTACTCGTTTAGAAAACCATTTCAACAAAATTAATAATTCATTTCCATTACCTATTAATAAGATAGTCCAAATTTGCAGACTTTGCACTAGAAATTGTTTTTTCCAATATAACGGAACATTTTACAAACAGAAGTTCGGGTTGCCTATGGGGTCACCTTTGCGCGGTGTTTTGGCGTGCTTATTCCTCATATATATATATATATATATATATATATATATATATATATATTTAAATGTTGTGTATTTTGGCAGCAAGTTATTTTCTAGGCATGTGCTATTGAACACCACGGAGTAATCTTTCTTCATTTTTTGGATTTGTATTTTTTCCAGTCTTCTTGCAATCTTTCTTGAGTCTGGATCCAATTGGTATATAATATTTCCTATACTTATATCCCGAGCGCTTTCGAGTGTTTCGCCAGTCGTCATCATGGGTATATATATATATATATATATATATATATATATATATATATATATATATTAAAGTAATGGATACAATAGAAACCTACTCGAGTTTCACCATAAGGATCTTCAGGGTTAAATCCACTGAATTAATTGAGGTACTGATTAATTGCAGCCGATTACACGTGTGTTCATTGAATAAGATATTTCATTATAAGGGAACTCGTTATAAGCATTCCCTTAAAACGAAATATCTTATTCAATGAACACACGTGTAATCGGCTGCAATTAATCGGTACCTCGATTAATTCAGTGGATTTAACCCTGAAGATCCTTATGGTGAAACTCGATTAGGTTTCTATTGTATCCATTTCTTTAATAAATTTGCTCTACTTTGTATTGAGCTCTTTGTATTTTTTTTATCGCAGACTTAACCCCTGGATTTTGTGCACCTCCAACAATTGTGCCCATATTCACCGGTAAGCCACCTTTTATCTATAAATACACACACACACACACATATATATATATATATATATATATGCCGAAATATATCAATACTGAAAATAAATTGTTGGTAAAAATGCCTTCAAACAGCAAAGTGGTTCATAGCTAGCTTGGTTCGTTTTTTCAGTAGGCACTGCTTAGCATATTTTAGGGCAGGAGGCTAGGATGCACAAATGCGATATGCATCAATTTTTCATTCTAAAAAACACAAAAAAACTCAAATATGATATGTAGTGCTTAGTCAGGGCTTCTTCTTTCCAAAATAATGAAATCATTAAAATAAAAAAAAATTGTTCTTTTTTCTATCTATCTATCTATATCAGTTTATCTATCTATCTATCTATCTATCTATATCAGTTATCTATCTATCTATGTCAGTTTATATTTATCTATTTATATCTATCTATCTATCCCTTTGTCTCTGTCTGTCTGTCTGTCTGTCTGTCTCTCTCTCTCTCTCTCTCTATATATATATATATATATATATATATATATATATATCCATCTGTTTCTATCTATCTACCAGTCAATCTCATTATTTTCATATCTGTTTATTTATCTATGATTCTATCTATCTATCTAGCTATCTATCTATCAGCTGTCGCCGAAAGGTTCTCAGTGCAACCAAGAAGGGAATAACCCAGTAATTGATCGTAAACTAAAGATTTGAGCATTCATGAATATATACGAACCTCCCCACTCACATACACACACATACATACACACACATGAATACACACACATGGGTACACACCGTTTCACAGTATCCAGTCAGAACACTATGTAGTGCTTGGTCAGGGCTTCTTCTTTCCAAAATAATGAAATCATTAAAATAAAATAAAAAATTTGCAAACAGATTTTTCAGCAAAAAATTAACGAAGATTAAAACCTTTCTGCTTCAATAATGAATTTAACATGATGAAATATAATCCAACCAAACATAAAGATATTTGCCCCCCCCCCCTGCAGCCTAGTCGAGAAAACTTTATTTACCCATCTCAATGCCACCAGTCTGCAAACTGACACTCGTCATGTGTAAACAAGAATTTCCATAGACAGGGTGATTAAAAAGTGTAAAGATTAGTGTAGACTAATCAGTATTCAACTGAGCTGCAAGTTGAATGTGCTTTTGAGAATCCAGACTTGGTAAATCCATTAAATAGCGGGTTGGGCTATTCCACTATGCAGCATGGTCAAGTCTATTTCCAGGATTCTGATTGGCTGGTAGTTTTAGTGTGGATATTTTTATCCATATACATACTGAACACTTGACCATATCCTTTCAGTTGCTACAAAGTGTATTCAGCTGTGTTGAGAAAACTTTATTTTACCCATCTCAATGCCACCACTCTGCAAACTGACACTCGTCATGTATAAACAAGAATTTCCATAGACAGGGTGATTAAAAAGTGTAAAGATTTGTGTAGACTAATCAGTATTCAACTGTGTTGCAAGTTAAATGTGCTTTTGAGAATCCAGACTTGATAAATCCATTAAATAGCAGGTTGGGCTATTCTATTTTGTGGCAGTAACGGAAAACAATAAACGCTGATTTAAAAATCAAGCGCCAAAAAGAAAAAGTGGGAATTTTTCAGTACTTCAGAGAATGACAAGACGAGTGGTCACGCCACAAAACAGCTCCAGTATCAGCAAAGAAAAACAAGATGAAATATGAACTATTAATACCACAATATAAAAGAAAGGACTATGCCCGGTATGCTATTATACATGTCTGTGATTCTATTTTAATAGATTGTTATTTTAATACGACTCCGTTGATTTCTTTCATTGTGTTGAGTTTTGTTTAAAACTTTAGTAAGTTGTGTAAACCTATATAAAATATATACAACACCCAGCTTGCTACAAGAACTTATTGAGAAATTTTGCAGATATCTATTAGGTATGATTGGCTAGAAATTATTTTTACACCACATATCCTCCATTTTCGAATGCATATAACTTATATATTGAATAATGACACTTGGTACAATACAACCTCAGAGTCCAGGGAATGGTATTGAACCTGGAATCTCACGATTCCTAGTCAAGTGATCTACTAACTGAGCTACTAAGACAAAATTGTACACATTCAAAGTCACTAGCCATTTTTTGCCTGCCTCGTCATTTTTGTAACATCATTGTAGAGATTTGTGTAGACTGATCAGTATTCAACTGAACTGCAAGTTGAATCTGCTTTTGAGAATCCAGACTTGGTAAATCCATTAAATAACGGGTTGGGCTATTCTACTATGCAGCATGGTCAAGTCTATTTCCAGGATTCTGATTGGTTGGTAGTTTTAGTGTGCATATTTTTATCCATATATATACTGAACACTTGACCATATCCTTTCAGTTACTACAAAGTGTATTCAGCTGTGTCGAGAAAACTTTATTTACCCATCTCAATGCCACCAATCTGCAAACTGACACTCGTCATGTATAAACAAGAATTTCCATAGACAGGGTGATTAAAAAGTGTAAAGATTAGTGTAGACTAATCAGTATTCAACTGAACTGCAAGTTGAATCTGCTTTTGAGAATCCAGACTTGGTAAATCCATTAAATAACGGGTTGGGCTATTCTACTATGCAGCATGGTCAAGTCTATTTCCAGGATTCTGATTGGTTGGTAGTTTTAGTGTGCATATTTTTATCCATATATATACTGAACACTTGACCATATCCTTTCAGTTACTACAAAGTGTATTCAGCTGTGTCGAGAAAACTTTATTTACCATCATTCAATGCCACCAATCTGCAAACTGACACTCGTCATGTATAAACAAGAATTTCCATAGACAGGGTGATTAAAAAGTGTAAAGATTAGTGTAGACTAATCAGTATTCAACTGAACTGCAAGTTGAATCTGCTTTTGAGAATCCAGACTTGGTAAATCCATTAAATAACGGGTTGGGCTATTCTACTATGCAGCATGGTCAAGTCTATTTCCAGGATTCTGATTGGCTGTTAGTTTTAGTGTGGATATTTTTATCCATATATATACTGAACACTTGACCATATCCTTTCAGTTGCTACAAAGTGTATTCAGCTGTGTTGAGTAAACTTTATCAATGCCAACGCTCAAAGTGACACACATCATCTGTAAACAAAACTTTTTATAAACTCATGCTTTTCTATTTAACCCATAGATGGGACCCTAACAGGTACTATCTCTCCGGGTCAGAGTGGACCAGAGAGCAATGGTGATGAAGGGGTGCTCTACATTCCCCAAACCTTCAGAACTGGAACCTCACCATCAAATAGAGTTTAACAGCATTCCCAGGTAGAACCTCAGCCACCGCCTTCTAGCATCAATATGATAAAAAGGGTTGGGGCTTTCCATAAGGGCAATAGGGTTGGAGCAATCATATAGGTGCTAGGGCTTGACATGACCAGACGACTGATCGGAGGGGGCCTCTCCAACACCCATCTAGCCTAAGTAAGGGCCAAAGTGGAGTATTGCATGTCATGGACTGCTCATCCACCAGGATTCCGTCCTTAAGCATCACGGGTCACCAGATTAAGGAACAAGCATATTAATATATAGATATTTTAGAGATAGATATATAGTTTCATGCAAAGTGTTTAATATTTAAATGACACCTTCCCTTGCTCACACTAGAAAAAGGAAAACATTTCTTCACCTGCAACTGAATTTAAAAAAAATTTTGTTTCAGGAGTAAAGGTGGCCAATTACTCACACACAAAGAGAGAGTAAAAGATGGGTAATGATAGTGAATAAGAAGCAAAGACAAATACTTGGTAATAGTATATATCTATTCGATCTAGAATTCATATACATACTAACCCCATCTCTTGTCTGACAGCTAATTCATAAGATAGACGCAACCATTCTTTTCGGCCTAGGGGAGTGTGGTTTAGCTCAGTCGGTAGAGCATCCGACTTGGAACCACAAGGTTCTGAGTTTGATACCAATCTTCACCAACTCAGCGGATGAGTAGCACAGGAATCTGTGTGGTAAAGTGACGAGCTGATGGTAGGTGTGGCACCTCACCTCAGACGCCAAAACAATCTCCTTGGTCTAGCACTAGTGAAAAAAAGATAGACTCCCTTTGCTGTCTAGCTGATACCAACTTTAGGCCACCCCGACGGCTTTACTTACTTACTTACTAATACAACAAAAAGAAAAAGGAAAAACAAAATCTACGATGTATGTAATCAGAACTTCCTACAAAAAGTTGTTAGGTAATTTATGAGGAAGTGCGTCCCGGTCTCCTGCCTCAGAAATTGCTACCCGGTGACTATTAAAATAACATCCCCAGCTATGTCGTCTCAGATTTTCTTTTATTCATGTTTGTTTAATGTCTTGTGTTTAGTTTAAATAAACAAGAATTACGACAAAAAAGAAGCGACACCCCACAAATACATTTACTTGTAAAAAATAGCTATCTATCTATCTCCATTTGTTCATATCTATCTATATTATTTTGTTTATCTATCTATCTCAGTCTATCCCAAACTATATCCATCTTCATATCTAAACAAGAATTACTACAAATTACGATAAATGAACAAGAATTACAACAAATTTCTATAAATGAACAAGAATTACGACAAATTACGATAAATAAATAAGAATTATGACAAAAAAGAGAAGCCCCCCCTCTAAAATACATTTAATGGTTGTTTTCTTTCAAGTAACACTGACATAGCTGGGGACGTTATTTTAATAGTCACCGGGTAGCAATTTCTGAGGCAGGAGACCAGGACGCACCTCCTCATAAATTACCAGTTGTTATTTTGTTTTGTTTTTGATTGATACAATCAGGCTGCGTGCAACAATGCTTTACTCACTGTACCTGAAGAGAACACCTGTCCGATATGCAGCAAGGTGTGCAAGTCATCTAATGGTTTGATTAAACACATGAAATGGTATCGGTATATGCCGTCTACTGCCACTGAACAATTGTTCAAATCTCAGAAACATGAATCTGCAGATAAGTGAAACTGGCCTGTTGAGTCATCTGTGTGCACATTGTATTATTTACGTGCATGCAATAATATCCTGCCCACTGGACCTGAAGAGAGTGCTTCTTCAATAAGCAGTAAGGTATGCGAGTCAAATCTCTCTCCTTTACTTTATATCACTTTATTTCTCTCTCTCTTCTCTCTTCACTTCTCTCTCTCTATCTCTCTCTCACTCTCTCTATCTCTCTCTATCTCTCTCTGTCTCTTTCTTCTCTGCACTTCACTCTCTCTCTCTTCTCTGCACTTCTCTCTCTATCTCTCTCTCTCTCTCTCTCTCTCTCTATCTCTCTTCACTTCTCTCTCTCCTCTTCACTTCTCTCTCTTTCTCTATCTCTCCTCTTCACCTCTCTCTATCTCTCTCCTCATCACTTCTCTTTCTTCTCTCTCTCCTCTTCACTTCTCTCTCTTTATCTATCTCTCCTCTTCACTTCTCTCTAAATCTCCCCTCTTCACTTCTCTTTCTATCTCTCCTCTTCACTTCTCTCTCTCTCTCTCTCCTTCTCCACTCTCTCTCTCTTTCTCCCTCTCTCCTGTTCACTTCTCCCTCTATATCTCTCCTTTTCATTCTTTTTCTATCTCTCCTCTTCACTTCTCTCTCTCTCTCTCTCTCTCTCCTTCTCCACTCTCTCTCTCTCTCTCTCTTTCTCCCTCTCTCCACTTTCTCTCTTTATCTCCTCTTCCCTTTCTCTCTCTCCCTCTTTGCTCTTCTTCACCTTCTCTCTCGTCTGCACTTTGTTCTCTCTCTCTCTCTCTTTCTCACTCCTTTTTTCTCCTTCTCCCTCATCACTTTCTCTTCTTCACCCTCTCTCTTCACTTCTCTCTCTCCCCTCCCCACTTCTCATAAATATCTCTCCTCCACTTCCCTCTCTTCTTCACTTCTCTCTCTGTCTCTCCCCTCCTCTTTACCTCTCTCTCCTCTTCTACACTTTCACTTCACTTCTCTCTCTCTCTCCTTTTCACTTTCTCTCTCTCTCTCTTTTGTACTATGTTTCTCTCTCTCTCCTTTGCACTATTTTTCTCTTTCACCCTTTCTTCTTTTCTGTTTGTCTGACCCTCTCTCTTCTTGATGAAATGGTATCGGTATATGCCGTCTAATGCAGCTGACATTAAATTGTTCAAATGTCAGACATGTGGATGAATTTGCAGATAAGAGAAACTGGCCTGTCGAGTCATCTGTGTACACATGGTCAGACAATGCAGAAATCTTTATTGGAGAAATGGTCATCTTCTGACAAGAAACGGCAATCAACTTCCACCATACATAGAACATAAACACCCACATATATATATAAGACAGAGATACGCATAATTAGTGCATTTGTCTATTGCTGTGAAGAAGAAATATCTGTCATTAAAAATGCATTGGAAATGATTTCTACTATAAAAATGCATTAGAAATGATTTTTACTATAAAAATGCATTGGAAGTGATTTTGACTATGAAAATGCATTGGAAGTGATTTTGACAATGAAAATGCATTGAAATTGATTTTTACTATAAAGATGTATTAGAAATGATTTTTACTATGAAAATGCATTGGAAATGATTTTTTACTATAAAAAGGCATTAGAAATGATTTTTACTATGAAAATGCATTGGAAGTGATTTCTACTATAAAAATGCATTGGAAATGATTTTTATTATAAAAATGCATTGGAATTGATTTTGACTATAAAAATGCATTGGAATTGATTTTTACTATAAAAATGCATTAGAAATGATTTTTATTATAAAAATGCATTAGAAATGATTTTGACTATAAAAATGCATTAGAAATGATTTTTACCATGAAAATGCATTGGAAGTGATTTTGACTATAAAAATACATTGGAAGTGATTTTTACTATAAAAATGCATTGGAAATGATTTTTACTATAAAAAGGCATTATAAATGATTTTTTTACTATAAAAATGCATTGGAAGTCATTTTGACTTTAAAATACATTGGAAATGATTTCTTACTATAAAAAGGCTTTATAAATGATTTTTACTATAAAAATGCATTGGAAGTGATTTTTACTATAAAAATGCATTGGAAATGATTTTTACTATAAAAATCCATTAGAAATGTTTTTTACAATAAAAATGTATTGCAGATACATTTATTGGAGAGATGGTCATCTTCTGACAAGAAGTGGCAATCAACTTATATAGAACATAAACATACAGGTGTATATATATATATATATATATATATATATATATGTATATATATATATATATATATACGAGAGAGAGGTATATATGCATAATTAGTGCATTTGTCAATTGTTGTAGAAGAAATATCTGTCTTATTCTTGTCCGATCTTTTGTAATTAACTCTAATGAATGTCTCACTCTTTGACTATTCCACTTAGTCTTAATTAACATTGGTCATGACATTTCAGTTTTCAATCATTGTCTTACTTTGGCCTCATTCCAAAAATGGTCAGAATTAGTCAGTTTAACTATTGCTATTTATTTAGTTTAGTGTCTAACACAAGACATAGTTTCAAGTATTATGCAGTTATATGGTTTCATAATATAGAATTGGTATTATCTGTGTTATTCGGACTATTATCCCCATCTTTATTGTTATTTGTACAACGTTTCGGCCAATATGCCCTCTGGCCTTCTTCAGGTATTTCTTGTTGGACTCGAGAACCTTCTCGGACTTGGGAACCTTCTTGTCGTAGTCTGGAACCTTCTTGTCGTAATTGGGAGCCATCCCGGAACTTTGAACCTAACCCTTTATTCAGTCCACGGGGGTATCCTTGTCCTCATTCCGCTAACCATAGCTGGGGTAGGAGTTGTGTTAATTATTTTTTTATGTCACTGCTGCTGCTCAGGATTGAACCTAGAATCCAGAGATAACTGTTACTTAGAACCTAACTACCTTATCCACTAGGCCATGTGTCCAATTGGAAAAGAAGGTTCCCGAGTGCGAAAAGAAGGTTCCCAAATCCGAGAAGGTTCCCGAGTCCGACAAGAAATGCCTGAAGAAGGCCGGAGGGCATATCGGCCGAAACGTTGTACAAATAACAATAAAGATGGGGATAATAGTCCGAATAATGCAGATAATACTAATCATTAAGCCTCATCTCAAACATTCAGAGAAATAATACAGAATTGGAACAAAAGACTTGTCCATTACAAAATAGTATTTACATGTTGTCTTTATTGGTTAAGTAAATTTAGTTACAGAATGAGTTTGAGTTTTGCTTAACAGAATATATATTAACCAACCTCACAGCATGAGCAGGATGTGACGCAAGGTCAATTTCTTGACTTTAAAGCAGACTTTAACAGGTTTGAATTCAGAGATTTCCTTCTCCAAGACTGGTTACCTAGCCAAGATGAAAGAGCCCATTCTGTCCTGCTCTTTACCCACAGCTGGAGGGAGAATTGGTTTTGTACCTTTCTCAAAGATAATAGTGCTATGTGAAATGCAAACAGCTTCATCCAGGATTTGAACTCAGGTCGACAAGTCCATTTCCTATGACTCTAACCATTACACCACGCATCTCCATAACAGAATATCAACCTCTGTGGGTCATTTACTACAAAAAAATTAAATTGGTATTGAGACTGAGTTATCAAATAGCAGCGTTGAAATCAGGAAGAAAGGTTAACATAGGTTTATTACCCTTTGGTACAAAATATATAAATGAGATGAAGTCCAACACACAGCTCTTTAATAATAGTAATTAAATTTTTGTAGCAGGACTAGCTGTTACTTGACCATTCCCTCATGTAGTCTGTATTATTTATGTTTCCCTTTGGTACAAAATATATAAATCAGATGAAGTCCAACATGCAGCTCTTTAACAATAGTAATTGAATCTTTGTAGCAAGACTAGCTATTACTCAACCACACCCTCGTATAGTCCATATTATTCATGTGTCTTTCTTTGATACAAAAGATATAAAGGAGATAGAGTCCAACGTGCAGGTCTTCAACAACAGTAATTAAAATCTTGGTAGCAAGACTAGCTACTACTCGCCTAATGCCCTCGTGTAATCTGTACTATTTATGTGTTTCATTGGCTGAGTCCAACTTAGAGTCCAACTTTCTTTGAACAATTGATTTGGTCTTCCGTATGGGTTTCGGGTTTCAAAGGTTGGTTGGTTTTACGGCATGTCAACCCATTGGATTATTTTTTGCTGAAAAGGTTTTTTTTTTTCTTAACTCAATTTTTTAAACACATTTTTTAAAACTCATTTTGTTCTATTTAAACCATAAATGGGACCCTAACAGATACTGCCATTCTGGGACAGAGTGGACCAGGTAGTAATAGCAATAAAGAGGTAGTCCACATTCCCCAGAGCTCCAGAACTGGAACTTCAGCATCAGATAGTTTAATATCATACCCAGGACAATAAGACTCTCAGACACCACCTATATGATAAAGTGGGTTGCAGGTTTGCTATAAAGACAATAGGGTTGGGCAATCATATAGGTGCTAGGGCTTGACATGACCAGCTGATTGATCAGAGTGTGCATCTCTGACCGCCCATCTAGCCTAAGTAAAAACCAACACAATCACAAGGGTTCCATCTTTAAGCAACTGGCCATCCACGACCAGCAGGTGGCCCCAATGGGGGAGGGGTATTACCCTCTGCAGAGGTGCAGTCACTGTATTCTAAAGCCCCACCCAACAAGTACTGAAGCTTGATGTGACAAGATGATTGATCAGAGAGCCCATCTAGCCTAAATATGGGCCAGAGTGAAGTGTTGCATGTCATGGACTGCTCATCCACCAGGGTTCCGGTCTTAAGCCTCATGGGTAACCACCCACAACCAACAGGTGGTTTCATTAGGTGGGGGGTCTTAGCCCTTTACAGAGTTGCAGTCAATTTATTCTGAAGCCCCAGCCAACAGGACTGCTTCCATATGGGTTTCGGGCTTAGGATATAGGTTTTTATGCTGGTATTTGATTATATTTACTCAGATCTTGACCCGCCCTGTTGGCTGGGGAGTTAGAATGCACTGACTGCACCTCAGCAGGAGGGGTAAGATTCCCCCAAATTGGGCCACCTGTAGGCCGTGGATGGCGACCCGTGATGCTTAAGAACAGAGTCTTGGTGGATCAGCAGTCCATGACCTGCAGCACTCCACTTAGAACCTTACTTAGGCTAGGCGGGCGGTCGAAGAGGCCCCCTCCAATCAATCGGCTGGCTAAGTCAAGCCGTAGCACCTATATGATTTCCCAACCCTATTGCCCTTATGGCAACCCCCAATCCTTCTTATCATATGGGTGCTAGAAGTGGTGGCTGAGGTTCTACATGTCCAGGGAATGACGTTAAACTCTATCTAATAATGAAGTTCCAGTTCTGGAGGTTTGGGGAATGTAGAGCACCCCTTCATCACCATTGCTCCCTGGTCCACTCTGACCCGAAGTGGTAGTACCTGTTAGGGTCCCATCTATGGTGTTGAATAGAAAAACATGAGTTTATAAACAAAACTGTATTATGCATTAAGAATGAATTTATTTCATAATTTTGTCGGCATTAAATGACCCACCCAGGTTGATATGCCGTAAAACAAAACAAACCAAACCAGAATAGGTTACAAGATAGGAGTTTAGGAGTTCAGTTGTTTTCCCAGATCATAAATAAAAACCCTACAATCTATTAAACCAAACCAAACCAATCAGATTTTGACAAAAAGGTTGCCCTTTTTCTAGAAAACTCAGAATGTCTTCTGGTTTAATGTTTTTGAAAAATTCCTAAAAGTTGCTTGTCTGGTAGAATTTGGAACGAGTTTGTCAGAAAGTTTCACAGTTTAAGAGGAGGTATTTAACAGTGAATGGAACTTTGTGTAATTTTCATCTTGCGGCTTTATTGCTTCATCCTTGCAAATAACCAATTATTATTACAACATTAAGTCAATAAATTCTTGACATAAATGTCAATGAAATAATTTTAGTTATTTTTCTTAATTTTATGGTAATCATTAAAAAAAAAAACATTACCATAAGCATTTAGCTCACTCCAGCCTCGCTACAAGTTATGACCTACTAGTGTGGAACTATGTAGCCTGGGTAGGTTGTAATGTACAATGACCTGTCACCCACTCAGCAAATCCCCCTCTCTCCATGCAGTCGCTGTCTTCCAAAGGAAAGGTAAGAACCAATGCAGTTTGGCAACGACAGTGTCGCAGGAGTTGCTGGATAGTGCTGAAGTTCAGGATCACACCACCTTTGAGACTCCAGCTCCAGATTTGCTTTCGGGGGTTTAATCTCTTAGACTTTCCTTGTGATAAAGTTGCAAGTCAGCAGTGGTTTTATAACAGATTTTCCTTGTCCTAGATCAGTTGCCAACCAAGGCTAAAGAGTCCCACCTAACCCATTTGGGAATTTGTGTGAGTGGTAAGTACCTCAATCTTACTACTGTCATTGTGGACAGCTGTTTGCTCTATTAGAGCTCAACCACCCTCGACAAAAAAGAAATCATATATATATATATATATATATATATATATATATATATATTGGTTTGGAGGTTGATTTTGAAGGCTATCACAATGCAGGTGTAAAGAATAAGGTAACAATGATGTTGTGTGTTAACCTGTATTTTATTCTTGAATTTTCGAGATAAAATCTCTTTTTCAGAAGATCACTGGAACTGAAGTCGTCTTGTTATGGCATTTCTAGTTAAATGAAATTTTTTTTTCTTTTGAAAATGATGGTACTTTTTATAACTGTATTCTCGTGTTGTATGTTTACGTGAATGCATTTTTTTTTTTTTTGTATGTGTGCGTATGTTGTCATGCAGGATCAGATCACACACACCAGACAATTTATATCCATACTAAAAGCCAACAATTGATAAAATATAAGAAACTCAGTTTTTGAATGTTAAGTTTCACTTTATTTCATTAAACTTTCGGGGATATTTATACCCCTTCTTTGGAACGGATTGACTGGCTGATCTGTTCTTTTCATATAATGGTTTTCACTCAACATATCTTCCAATAACTTATCCATAGGTAGCTTACAAATGTCTAGCCACACTGAAGAGACTTGATAAGTCGAAACACGTGTCTGTGGATGACTATATATATATATATATATATATGTATGTGTGTGTGTATTTATATATATATATATATATATATATGTCTATAATATATATTGTTTGGGATTTAATATGAAGCATTGCGTGTGAAATATAAGAAACTCAATTTTTGAATGTTAAGATTCACTTTATTTCATTAAATTTTCGGGGATGTTTATACCCCTTCTTTGGAACGGATAAACTGAAGAGACTTGATAAGTCGAAACACGTGTCTGTGGATGACTATATATATATTATATATATATATATATGTATGTGTGTGTTGTATATATATATGTGTATGTATGTGTGTTGTTGTATTATATATATGTGTATGTATGTGTGTGGTGTATATATATATATGTATGTATGTGTGTGTGTATTTATATATATATATATATGTATGTATGTATGTGTGTATTTATATATATATATATATATATGTCTATAATATATATTGTTTGGGATTTAGTATGAAGCATTGGGTGTGAAATATAAGAAACTCAGTTTTTGAATGTTAAGTTTCACTTTATTTCATTAAACTCTTCAGGAATGTTTATACCCCTTCTTTAGAATGGATAAACTGGCTGATCTGTTCTTTTCATATAATGGTTTTCACTCAACATATCTTCCAATAACATATCCACAAAATTGTAGATTGAATATGTCTGAATTCAAAGCATTATTTTATATTTAATCCTAAATATTTTTGCCTCTAACTTCATTTCGATGTTTGATCAATGCTTTCATTGTAAATTTGTGAAACTCATTTTAAAATAGATAAAAAACAACCATAATATGGAGGAAATCATTTTATATTTAAACGAATATAATTCATGTCATATTTCTTTTTTATGGTTCTTCCTTCATATGAATATTAAACTTTCATTATATCTTTCAATAGATAATCAACAAAGGCGTAGAGAGATTATTATAAAATTTAGAGTTTCATTTGATATCGAAAAGACAATAATACACACACACACATACATACATATATATATATATATATATATATATATATATATATATATATATGTATGTAAAAATATATATATGTAAAATGAAACTGGAAGTGAATCCGACGGTATGTTCAAAAAATAAATAAAGGAAAGAAAGTATAGAATGGATAAAATAGGATATTTTAATCAATTTTACTTACATGTGTTTCGGTCAGGAGTTTATCCATGTGTACATTATTCAAACTATTATTATTTTTAAATAACTAAATGAAATGAAATAATAATAATAGAAAAAATGTAGAAATGTTCATATGTTCAGAGAAAATTCGACCTTCATCAGAGTAAATCCTTATTTAAAATGAAATTTGTTGGATAGAAATTTTGAAATGTTTGAAAAGAGAACTTTTTTTTAAATTCACGATCAGACGCTGTCGAGAAAGACGGTTAATGATGTCATGTCGCATGTGAACAGATTTTGGTTATTTAAAAATAATAATAGTTTGAATAATGTACACATGGATAAACTCCTGACCAAAACACGTGTAAGTAAAATTGATTAAAATATCCTATTTTATCCATTCTATACTTTCTTTCCTTTATTTATTTTTTCAACATATATTATATATATATATATATATATATATATATGTAGAATTAAACAAAAGACACATCTCCTGTTTAACAATTTTATTTTTGATCTTTTCGAGTTTTCTCGCCAACTTTTTAATGTTTGGGTGGAATTCATGGATAAGTCCACCAATATTTCACAACACCTAAAATTACATTCATGCCCCAACTCTAATTACCGAAATATTCTAACGGAAAATACACATATTCTGAACAAATAAAAAAAATAAACAAAAACTCCAAATGCTAGAAGCTTTATACATAAAACAATATAAACCATCCTTAAACAAAATAGAAATAAGTTGTTTTGAATGAAGCGATTGTAATACTTCAACATTATGGGTCAGTTCAGTTTATATTTTGCTATCTATCTAGGTCTATTTATATCTATCCTAGTCAATTCATTTCTATCTATCACACCCTGTTCATATCTATCAATATATCTATCTAGTTTAGACAGTTCATATCTATCTATTTCAGTCTGTTCATACATTACTATCTATCTACTTCAACAGTATGTTTATACACTTCTATCAATCTATCTATTTCAGTCTGTTCATATCCATCTACTCCAGTCTGTTCATATCTATCTATTTCAGTCTGTTCATATCTATGTATCTACTTCAGTCAGTTCATATCTATTTATTTCAGTCTGTTCATATCTATCTACCTACTTCAGTCAGTTCATATCTATTATTTCAGTCTGTTTCATATCTATCTATCTACTTCAGTCAGTTCGTATCTATCTATTTCAGTCTGTTCATATCATTTATTTCAGTCTGTTCATATCTATCTATCTACTTCAGTCAGTCAGTCTGTTCATATCTATCTATCTACTCAGTCATCTATCTTATTTCAGTCTGTTATTCTATTTTTCAGTCTGTATCTATATCTATCTATCTACTTCAGTTCAGTTCGTATCTATCTATTTCAGTCTGTTCATATCTATTTATTTCAGCTGTTCATATCTATCTACCTACTTCAGTCAGTTCATATCTATTTATTTCAGTCTGTTCATATCTATCTACCTACTTCAGTCAGTTCGTATCTACCTATTTTAGTCTGTTCATATCTATCTATTTCAGTCTGTTCATATCTATCTATCTCAGTCTGTTCATATCTATCTATTTCAGTCAGTTCATATCCATCTACTGCAGTCTGTTCATATCTATCTATTTCAGTCAGTTCATATCTATCTATCTACTTCAGTCAGTTCATATCCATCTACTTCAGTCAGTTCATATCTATTTATTTCAGTCAGTTCATATCTATCTATTTCAGTCTGTTCATATCTATCTATCTACTTCAGTCAGTTCATATCTATTTATTTCAGTCTGTTCATATCTATCTATCTACTTCAGTCAGTTCGTATCTATCTATTTCAGTCTGTTCATATCTATTTATTTCAGTCTGTTCATATCTATCTATCTACTTCAGTCAGTTCATATCTATTTATTTCAGTCTGTTCATATCTATCTATCTACTTCAGTCAGTTCATATCTATCTACTCCAGTCTGTTCATATCCATCTACTTCAGTCAGTTCATATCTATCTACTTCAGTCAGTTCATATCTATCTACTTCAGTCAGTTCATACCCATCTATCTACTTCAGTCAGTTCATATCCATCTACTGCAGTCTGTTCATATCTATCTATCTACTTCAGTCAGTTCATATCTATCTATACATTTATCTCAGTCTGTTCATACCTTATTATCTATCTATCTATCTATCTATCTATTTAATAAACTATTTTTAAAAGTTCAAATCACTAGATATTTTTCTTTTTATTATTACCTCTCACTTGATTAGTGGATTGCATCTGTGTCCAAACTTTTTTCAATGGACATATACTATAGCATTGAATCTGAAACCAAGCTGCAACACTTCTATCCAAAAATAAAATTGCATATATATATATATATAAAGGGTGTACTGATTTTTTTTTATATATTCATATTTTTTGATTACAGAGAAATAATAAAATCCCAATATCTTAGGTTGAGAAGATAATTAACATATTTTTTGTATTTAAAAAAAATCTGTTAGGGGTGTACACAGACACATTTTGGAATATACAAATATAGGAATATGTGAACCTACAGGTGCATATATATATATATATATATATATATATATATATATATATATGCATCTCTATATATGCCTATATATATCTGTGTGTGTGTGTCAATGCCAAAAAACAGTTCATTTACTTAACACATTATTTTGAATTGGTAAATATATTTTTATAATAAATTTAAACAAGAAATTTTTCACATT
Organism: Doryteuthis pealeii; assembly: GCA_023376005.1. Lineage (NCBI taxonomy): Eukaryota > Metazoa > Mollusca > Cephalopoda > Myopsida > Loliginidae > Doryteuthis > Doryteuthis pealeii. The sequence continues at coordinate 52,976,767 of CM042178.1, read as the reverse complement.
TTTCAATTTCAAGTACAAATATTAAATTATTTGAGTAAGGAGACTTGTTCTTATTTCAAATTTCACATGCTCATATTAGCTATTATAAAAACCAGAAAAAAGATATGTTATGGTGAAAGTGCAGATAACTTTTTTTATCTCCCTTCTACTCGAGTTCTTTTATTCTAAAATGTGATGAAACACCCTTAAATTTATATATATATATATATATATATATATATATATATATATATATATATACATATAAGTTAAGAGTAAGGAAGTGAATCTGACAGTATAAGTATAGATAAAAGGAATATGAAACACACAATGCTGTTAAAATGAAAATATTTTATATCATATTCATAGCTAATATTGAACAATATTTTTTGATTTATAAAAATCATCATTAGAGCTTGTTTTTACTCCGAACTCATTGAGAGAGGAGCTGAAAATGATTTGAATTCAAAACGAAAACATTGATGTTCCAAAAAGCGTGCAAGTCATGCGATCGTTTTGTCATCAGCACATCCACTACACATTTCTCAGCCAACGACATAATTGTATATCTTTAGTGTAACAGTTTTTGAAAGAAGAAGACATATTTAAAATTCAAAAATAGACAAATTCTCTTTTTCAAAAAGGAAGAGTTTTAACCCGTTCATGGTCAGCCTGCAACGGATCTTTTCAGAAAATAAATATTTTTTCTCAACTATTTTTTTTTTTTTATAATGTAAAAAATATGAATGGTGTCAGGGTTTATTGGGATAAAGTGAAATTCAAATTTGTTAGGAAGTATATATCAGAAATGGTTATGTGAAGGGGATATATATATATATATATATATAGATATAGATATAGATAGATAGATAGATAGATAGATAGATAAAAGGGTATGAAAAACACAATATTGTTAAAATAAATATATTTTATATTATTTTCATTGCTAATATTGACAATATTTTGATTTATAAAAAAATCATCATCAGAGCATAATGATAATTAGATCCGTTTTTAAATGTAAATGTTTTTAATCTGGACTCATCGAGAGAGAAGCAGAAAATAATTTAAATTCAATCCGGAAACATTGTTTTTCCAAAAAGTGTGTAACCCGTGAGATCACTTCGTTTTGTTCATTCACTGCGTCCCATTGTTTCTCTACGTCATGTACTTTCGCTACATTATGTTCCTTCGATTTTGAAATGAAAAGAAATACTTCAAATTCAAAAATAGAAAAATTCTCTTTTTCAAAAAAGAATAGTTTTAAGCCATTCATAGTCAGTTAGTAACGGATTTTTTCAGAAAAGAGTTGTTTTTATTAATTATTTAAAAATTTACTTTTTATGTAAAATATGAGTAAGTGTGTATTGAATAATGTGAAATTTAAATTTGTTAGGAATGGTTATGTGAAAGGGATTTTATGATTTTTGAGTACAAGTGTCACTAAATATGGAGATATATCAAAAAAGCCTTGTCTTTGGGGATGGTTTGATGTGTGAGAATAACGCAAGATTCCATAATTCTATGTAGTGTTCTATTGTGTATGTGAGTTAATATTTTGGCACCTTTAAAATCAAAGGTATGGTTAGTGTCTATAATATGTTTAGCTAGGTGTTGTTTAGAAAACCTCATTTAATATGATATCTATGTTCAGAGACCCATTTAGTCAAAGATCTAGAAGTCTCTCCAATGTATTTTTAAAAATTAACAATGTATAAAATGCACTTATGAAGAAATACTTTCTTCATAAGTGCATGTTCATGATGAAGGGTAGTGGTGCAAGCATGCTGCCTAGAAACCAATGGTAACAACTGCACCTTAAATGTATTGTACACTATAATAAATAAATACAGCTCTTACAAAAGTAATCGAGTACTTTATTCTCATTTCTCCAATACTAACAAAGGACTAACTATATATATATATATATATATATATATAAGTATAGATAAAAAGATATGAAAACAACACAATATGCTGTTAAAATGAAAATATTTTATATCATATTCATAGCTAATATTGAACAATATTTCGATTTATAAAAATCAACTTCAGAGCTTGTTTTTAATCCAGACTCATTGAGAGAGAAGCAGGTAAAAAAAAAAAAATTAATATATATATATATATATATATATATATATATATATATATTAGAATCTTCAGGGAAATGTTGGAACATTGGAACATGAGATTTTTCCAAACATTGTATATATCTGAGAAGAGAGTTAAAAAAAATTAATTTCCCCCCTTAAATTCCATTTTTTAGAAATGTATAAATGTATAATAAAGTGGGTGATATTCCTTGACAATTATCTGATATTTACAAACTTTATTTGTCGGGTTTCGCATAATTATTTTCGCCAATTTTATTATCTGCACGCTTGGTTGGATTATATTTCATCATATTCAATTTATTATTTAGTCAGGTCCAGCCACTTTTAAACTTCTCTGTCCACTCATACATACTTCTATGCAGTTGAGCATGGTCACCATATTGTGCTAAAAGCCTCTGATTAATTTTAGCTCCTGACACTCCTTCCAACCACATCTAACACTTTTGGCATTAAATAACCCACAGGATTGATATGCCATTAAACAAACCAATTTTTTAAAAATATATAACAAATTGGGTGATGCTCCTTGGCCAGTATCTGAAATTTACAAAGGCTAAAAGTCTCTGATGAATTTTAGCTCCTGACACTCCTTCCAACTAGGTCTAACACTTCTGGCATTAAATAACCCACAGGGTTGATATGTCATTAAACAAACCAAACCAATTTAAAAAATATATATATAACAAATTGGGTGATGCTCCTTGACCAGTATCTGAAATTTACAAAGGCTAAAAGCCTCTGATAAATTTTAGCTCCTGACACTCCTTCCAACCAGGTCTAACACTTTTGGCATTAAATAACCCACAGGGTTGATATGCCATTAAACAAACCAAACCAATTTTTTTAAAAATATATAACAAATTGGGTGATGCTCCTTGACCAGTATCTGAAATTTTCAAAGGCTAAAAGCCTCTGATAAATTTTAGCTCCTGACACTCCTTCCAACTAGGTCTAACACTTTTGGCATTAAATAACCCACAGGGTTGATATGCCATTAAACAAACCAAACCAATTTTTTTTTTAAATATATAACAAATTGGGTGATGCTCCTTGACCAGTATCTGAAATTTACAAAGGCTAAAAGCCTCTGATAAATTTTAGCTCCTGACACTCCTTCCAACCAGGTCTAACACTTTTGGCATTAAATAACCCACAGGGTTGATATGCCATTAAACAAACCAAACCAATTTTTTTTTTAAATATATAACAAATTGGGTGATGCTCCTTGACCAGTATCTGAAATTTAACAAACTTTATTTGTCGGGTTTCACATAATTATTTTTGCCATTTTATTATCTGCACGCTTGGTTGGATTATATTTCATCATATTCAATTTATTATTTAGGCGGAATCTTTTTTCATTTGCATAAAATTTTCAGCTGCAAATTCTATTTACAAACATTCATTATTTTCTATTTTAATGATTTGATTAATTTGGAAAGAGGAGAACCAAAGACGGCTACATTACATCCTAAATTAGGGAAGATTCATTTTTTTTTAATTCATTTACGATCTCTGTCCCGTAATAGTCGATACATTTAGTGTAGTGATTTAATACGTAAATGTACCAATCATTATGGGACAGAGGTTATATTCACAAACATCATTATATTCTATTTTAAGGAGTTTATTAATTTGAAAAAAAACAAAAAAACAAGCTACCTCCTAAATTAGAGATTAAAAAGAAAATTATTATTACCACTGTCCCATAATATTTGGTACATTTAGTGTATGAAATTAATATGCATATGTAACAATTATTTTGGGACAGTAATCATAAATATTTTTATTTAATATGAAGTATACAATTAGGCTGTCCCATAATAATTGTTACATTTAGTGTATGAAATGTACATAAAAATGTAACAACTGTTATGAGACAGTGATTTTTATTTTATAGAAAGTATACAATTTGGAATCTGTGCGGTAAAGTAAGGAGCTGATGGTAGGTGTGGCACTCTGCCTCAGATGCAAAAACAATCTCCTTGGTTTAGCACTAGTGAAAAGGGGGTAGACTCCCTCGCTGATTGGCTGCCAGAAGAAATGGACTTGGCTACCCACATTCAAATCCTTTTTAAATTCGTTACTATCTCTGCCCCATAATATTTGTTACATTTAGTGTGGCAATTCAATACGCAGATATAACAACTATTATGGGACAGAGGTTATATTCACAAACATCATTATATTCTATTTTACAGTTTATTAATTTGAAAAAATAAATAAATCAATAAAAAAGAAGCCAAGATTATTCTACCTCCTAAATTAGAGATTAAAAAGAAAATTATTTGGTTTGTTTGTTTGGTTTGTTTTGTTTTACAACATATCAACCTCAGTGGATCATTTAATGCCGATAAAGTTTTGAAATAAATCTATTTTTAATGGATAATACAATTTTTTATAAATACATTTTTCTATTTAACCCATAGATGGGACCCTAACAGGTACTACCACTCCGGGTCAGAGTGGACCAGGGAGCAATGGTGATGAAGGGGTGCTCCACATTCCCCAAACCTCCAAAACTGGAACCTCACCATCAGATAGTTTAATGTCATTCCCAGGACATGTAGACCCACAGCCACTGCTTTCTAGCATCCATATGATAAAAAGGGGTGGGGCTTGCCATAAGGGCAATAGGGTTGGGAAATCATATAGGTGCTAGTGCTTGACATGACCAGCCAATTGATCGGAGGGGGCCTCTCCGACTGCCCGTCTAACCCAAGATAGGGCCAAAGTGGAGTATTTCATGTCATGAATTGCTCATCCACCTGGGCTCTATCCTTAAGCATCATGGGTCGCCACCTACGGCCAACAGATGGCCCCGTTGGGGGAGTCTTACCCCTCTGCAGAGGTGCATTCAGTGCATTCTAACGCCCCAGCCGACAGGGCGGAAGAAAATTATTATTACCACTGTCCCATAATATTTGTTGCATTTTGGGTAAGATATTTATATGCAAATGTAACGACTATTATGGGACAGTGATTATAACTGTATTTTGTTTTAGATGAAGTATACAATTAGGTACAATATCTATCCATAATAATTGTTACATTTAGTGTACGGAATCTATTTGCAAATGCATCAATCCTTATGAGACAAAAATAGTAGCATATAACTCTGTCGCCCTGTCGGCTGGGCGTTAGAATGCACCGATTGCACCTCTGCAGAGGGGTAAGACTCCCCCAATGGGACCACCTGTTGGCCGTGGGTGGCGACCCGTGATGCTTAAGGATAGAGCCCAGGTGGATGAGCAATTCATGACATGCAATATTCCACTTTGGCTCTATCTTGGGCTAGACAGGCAGTCGGAGAGGCTCCCTCCGATCAATCGGCTGGTCACGTCAAGCCCTAGCACCTATATGATTTTCCCAACACTATTGCCCTTATGGCAAGCCCCAACCCCTTTTTATCATATGGGTGCTAGAAGGCGGTGGCTGAGGGTCTACATGTCCTGGGAATGACGTTAAACTCTATCTGATGGTGAGGTTCCAGTTTTGGAGGTTTGGGGAATGTGAAGCACCCCATTCATCACCATTGCTCCCTGGTCCACTCTGACCTGGAGTGGTAGTACCTGTTAGGGTCCCATCTATGGGTTAAATAGAAAAAGGTATTTATTAAAAAATTGTATTATCCATTAAGAATTGATTTATTTCAAAACTGTATCGGCATTAAATGACCCATTAGGGTTGATATGCCGTAAAACAATGCAAACCAAACCATATAACTCTGTCCCATAATAGTTAAGCCATTTTGTGTATGAAATTTACATGCAAATGTAACAACTATTATGGGACAGTGATTATAAGTGTATTTTTATTTTATAGAAAGTATACAATTAGAGATCTGTGCAGTATTATTCAACGTTCTGGATTATAGATTAAAAAGAAAATTATTATTACCACTGTCTCAAAATATTTGTTGGATTTAGGGTATGAAATTCATATTGCAAATGTAAAAGGAGGTGTTCGTTGTGTAATGGTTATCACCAGAGGAAATGGACTTGGTTACTCAGGTTCAAATCTTTAACAAAACTGTTTTGCATTGCACATAGCACTGATATACTTGGGAAAGGTATGAATCCAATCATTCTTTCTTCAGCAATTGGTAAAGGGCAGACTCATCCAGGATTTGAGTTATAGGTAAATAGTAGGGCAGACTGGGTTCTTTAACCTTGATATGGCAATTGGTCTAGGAGAAAGGAAACTTAGAATTCAGATCTGTTAAACTTTGCTTAAAAAATTACCTTGTGTCACATCCTGATTATATGGATGTGAAATGCAAACAGCCTCATCCAGGATTTGAGTTATAGGTAAATAGTAGGGCAGACTGGGTTCTTTAACCTTGATATGGCAATTGGTCTAGGAGAAAGGAAACTTAGAATTCAGATCTGTTAAACTTTGCTTAAAAAATTACCTTGTGTCACATCCTGATTATATGGATGTGAAATGCAAACAGCCTCATCCAGGATTTGAGTTATAGGTAAATAGTAGGGTAGACTGGGTTCTTTAACCTTGATATGGCAATTGGTCTAGGAGAAAGGAAACTTAGAATTCAGATCTGTTAAACTTTGCTTAAAAAATTACCTTGTGTCACATCCTGATTATATGGATGTGAAATGCAAACAGCCTCATCCAGGATTTGAGTTATAGGTAAATAGTAGAGCAGACTGGGTTCTTTAACCTTGATATGACAATCAGTCTAGGAGAAGGGAAACTCTGAATTAAACCTGTTAAAGCCTGCTTTAAAAAATTACCTTGTGTCGCATCCTGATTGCCCAGAAGGGTTGGGTAAATACATATGTGAAATGCAAACAGCCTTGTCCTCGATTTGAAATTGGGCCACAGAATCCATTTCCTATGATGATAACCATTACGCCTTGTGCCTCTGTTCAATTTTTGCCCACCTAGTCAAGTAGACACAATCATAGCAATACGGGCCTAAGGACATGGGGAGGGGTCAGCTCTCTCATTCTAGTTCTGACAGCCAACTGTTCCTGTCACTGGAAATGAACCAAACTGTAACATGGCAAGTTCTTTTTGTTGGCATCAACTAATTTCTAACGAAAGAGGAAAGTGTAAAAATTATTTTTGTTAGTTAAAGGAAATGGTTTTTGTAGCGTGATTATTAATGGTTTGTTGGTTTATTGATTTTAACGGCATATCAACCCGTCCGGGGTTATATCATGCCCAACGGTTAGGGTGATTATTAAGGTCCACCAGAGTTTGATAGTGAAAATAAAACTGTAAGCGGACTGCTATAGAAAGAGAGGAAGAAGAAATAAGAGAAAGTAAAGGTTAAGAAAAAAAAAAAAAGGAGTAGTGGACATACAACGGGTTGCCGGTAATTTGACCGAGGTATGACACCAGAAGAGGAAGTGACGTGGTGACGAGGAACTAGAAAGAAGAAAATCGCTCTCTTTTGCCTTTTGGCAGTGGAGGGTTTGGACGGGGCTGCTGGTCACTAGTGTTGGGACAGCGATATAGTTGGTACTATGTTAAAAGGTACAGTAATTTAACAGTGTCCTCCCTCTCTTTCTCTCTATCTTTCCTTCTCTCCAAAACAGAGCCCACGACACGAGCCTGCAAAATAAATGTTAAGCCCTTGTGACCACGTATTTCACGTGTCTGTTGTACCTTCTTTATTTACAATGACGATTGCTACTTAAACTTGAGTTGTCTACGTATATTGTTCCGGAGTTTGCCACAAAGACACTTTGGTACATTGTTATACAACCACTACATTTTTAGTGCCGTGAATTTTGAGGCATGGTGACAAGTCCCGCCACGTTACATTTTGTTAAAATGGTAAAATCAAAATATTGTATGAATATTATTTTACTTATCATGTTTACTGATACAGGCAAAGGTCACTGCATGGCCTGCAGTGACCTAAGGTGCTATGTTAATCAAAGCTGTCAGAAATAATGGAGTAGACTTATTTGGGGGGTTGGCATATAGAACTGGTCGACATTGTCATGATTGCAGAATAGCTACATTTTTTCTAAATAAATATACTATATATATATATATATATATATATATATATAATTATAAAGGTACACGTTACATAACCTACTCAAGTTTCCCCTTCAGGATTAAATTTGCTCTACTAACGCATTGAGCACTTTATATTTGTTATATCGCTGTCTTATCATTGTGAAACTTGCATCAACTAACCATTGTGACCATTTTCACCAGTAAGTCACTTTTTCCACAAATACCTCACACACACACACACACACACACACACACACACACATATATATATATATGTGTGTATTTGGGCAGCATTCTTTCATTTATACATGTAGAATTAAACAAAAGGCACATCTCCTGTTTAACAATTTTATTTTTGATCTTTTCTAATTTTCTGGCCAACTTTTTAATGTTTGGGTGGAATTGGTGGATAAGTCCACCAAAGTTCAGTTCCGAGTACTTTCGGCACTTCGAAGTGCCATCATCAGGGGTGGTGATTCCAGTTGTTTTTTAAAAATTATTCTGGTTGGGTGGAATTGGTGGATAAGTCCACCAAAGTTCAGTTCCGAGTACTTTCGGCACTTCGAAGTGCCATCATCAGGGGTGATGTATTCCAGTTGTTTTTAAAAATTATATTAATGTGGAGGCTGGAAGGAGAAGAATTGGTGAGAAAGGTGTCATAGGCATTTTAGAATGTGTGTACTGTATTAGAAATTAATTTTGTTTAAGGATGGTTTGTATTGTTTTATGTATAAAGCTTCTAGTATTTGGAGTTTTTGTTTATTTTTTTCTTTGTGCATTATATATATATATATATAGAGAGAGAGAGAGAGAGAGAGACAGACAGACAGAGAGAGAGAGACAGAGAGAGACAGAGAGACAGAGAGAGGGTAGCAAAAATACCGCTCACATTTCAAATTGTTACCTTAGTGGTACAACTGAATTTTGGCAAGTGTTGATGGTGGCACCATCTAAGCAATGTCTTACTATTCTTTTTCAGTTATGATCATCGCTTGGACCAATGCACACCATGTGTTGGCTTTTAAAACATTTTTTAGACTGGTCAATCTATAACGGTGTATTGTCTCATTCTTAGAATTACCAGCAACCACGGCAGCACATTTCCACTAATCTATCAACCTGTCACAAAGTCACTCCAACCAAATTGCATCGATCTCAGTTTTGGGGATCAAAGAAACATGACGTAGGCACATAAAAGCCTACAACAGAGCAACAAGCCAAAGATACGTGGTAGTCACGGAACTAAGTCATCTTATCAAATACTGTAACTGGCATAGTACCACAAAACTGAACATAGCAATATGGACCCAAGAACATGGGGAGGGATCTCCCTACTGGTCAGCTCTCTCATCTTCTGTATCTAACTGCCAACTGATCCAGTCACTGGAACTGAATTAAACATAGCAACATAGACCCAAGGGCATGGGGAGGGGCCACCCAACTGGTCAGCCCTCTCATCTTCTGTATCTAACTGCCAACTGATCCAGTCACTGGAACTGAATTAAACATAGCAACATAGACCCAAGGACATGGGGAGGGGCCACCCAACTGGTCAGCCCTCTCATCTTCTGTATCTAACTGCCAACTGATCCAGTCACTGGAACTGAATTAAACATAGCAACATAGACCCAAGGGCATGGGGAGGGGCCACCCAACTGGTCAGCCTCTCAGCCCTGGTATCTAACTGCCAACTGATCCAGTCACTGGAACTGAATTAAACATAGCAACATAGACCCAAGGACATGGGAGGGGCCACCCAACTGGTCAGCCTTCTCAGCCCTGGTATCTAACTGCCAACTGATCCAGTCACTGGAACTGAATTAAACATAGCAACATAGACCCAAGGATATGGGGAGGGGCCACCCAACTGGTCAGCCCTCTCAGCCCTGGTATCTAACTGCCAACTGATCCAGTCACTGGAACTGAATTAAACATAGCAACATAGACCCAAGGACATGGGGAGGGGCCACCCAACTGGTCAGCTCTCTCTTCTTCTGTATCTAACTGCCAACTGATCCAGTCACTGGAACTGAATTAAACATAGCAACATAGACCCAAGGACATGGGGAGGGCCACCCAACTGGTCAGCTCTCTCTTCTTCTGTATCTAACTGCCAACTGATCCAGTCACTGGAACTGAATTAAACATAGCAACATAGACCAAGGACATGGGAGGGGCCACCCAACTGGTCAGCCCTCTCAGCCCTGGTATCTAACTGCCAACTGATCCAGTCACTGGAACTGAATTAAACATAGCAACATAGACCCAAGGACATGGGGAGGGGCCACCCAACTGGTCAGCCCTCTCAGCCCTGGTATCTAACTGCAACTGATCCAGTCACTGGAACTGAATTAAACATAGCAACATAGACCCAAGGACATGGGGAGGGCCACCCAACTGGTCAGCTCTCTCTTCTTCTGTATCTAACTGCCAACTGATCCAGTCACTGGAACTGAATTAAACATAGCAACATAGACCCAAGGACATGGGGAGGGGCCACCCAACTGGTCAGCTCTCTCTTCTTCTGTATCTAACTGCCAACTGATCCAGTCACTGGAACTGAATTAAACATAGCAACATAGACCCAAGGACATGGGGAGGGGCCACCCAACTGGTCAGCCCTCTCACTCTGTATCTAACTGCCAACCAATCCTATCTGTCTCTGGAACTGAATTGAACATACAAGTTTCAAACTTCCGGCTAAAACATGGGATTTCTCCACTTTGACCATCGACTGCAAAAGATATTAAAAAAATAAGTTGTATCTCGTCTAATTTATGACCTTAATAGCACACGATGTCTTCATTTTATGATAGAAATAAAAAAAAAATAACCTTTTATATTCATTTTTATTACCTAGCTTTTAAAGCTCTATGACCTCCCAAGTTTGACAACCACTTAATACTACTACACACATAGTATACACAGACATACATATGTATGGAAATGCATACACATTATTTATATATATATATATATATATATATATATATATATCTTATTATAATGGAGATTGTGTGTTTTTCTGTCTGTAACCGAAACTATATTACTAATCGAGTCACAATTAACATAGTTATTTACATCACATTCTCCATGATTTTATTTATATTTAAACCTGAATTATTAATAAAATTGCTTAACCTTTTTATTAGTGTTGTTCATATCTACATACGAATAACATGCAATTGTATTTATATATACAAAAAATAGCGGTTTGCAGTGTGAATGGGAAGGCTAATTTGCATATTAATATTAAAAATGTGATTTTATTAAATGTGTGCTTAGTATTATTGATTTCTAATTGTTTGGTTTTATTTTAATGAATATAACCAAAAATCTCTTCAATAAATCTTAAATGAAATCAATTAACAAGAAAAAATAACTGTCATTTTATTCTTTATTTCCTAATTTAACTAAATAGTTAAATAAGTAAAATTCAGCAATGAAAAACGGGAGTGATGGAAGAGTAAGTTTCATTTCTAGTTTTCTATTATACCTTCACTCTGTTACGTATCTTTTTATCTGCCTTCTTATTAGACTTTCTAATTTAATACGATATTTCATTACATTAAAACTTAAATACTTGCACCCGGAGGGTGCATATATTTGCTAGTATATATTATGGACTCTCTCGTCGATTTTTGACGCATGAGTGTTCACACAGACAATGAACATCCACACAGTGATTTGTTTATAGTGGTGAAGGCTTGTGTTGGACCATCCACACTTTTTGGCACAGTCAATAGGAAAGAATTGGTGCATCAAGGGTTGTCACAAACCCAATCAACGACCGACCTCAGGAATTTTGGATTCAGAGTTATCCCTCTCCTAGACTGGTTACCTACCCAAGGCTGAAGGGCCCAGTCTGCCCTACAATTTAACCCATAGCTGGAGGGAATTTTGAATTCAGAGTTATCCCTCTTCTAGACTGGTTACCTACCCAAGGCTGAAGGGCCCAGTCTGCCCTACTATTTAACCCATAGCTGGAGGGAGAATATATGGATTCATACCTTTCCCAAGGGTATTAGCGTTATGTGAAATGCCAACAGCTTCATCTAGGAATTGAACTTGAATCGACGAGTCCATTTCCCACGACTCTAACCACTAGCCCACGCACCTCCATATATATGAACACACATACACATATATATTTATACATATATACTCATACCTATGTAGGAAGCGCGTGGTGTAATGGTTAAAGTCATGGGAAATGGACTCGTCACCCCAAGTTCAAATCCTGGACGTGGTAATTGCATTTCATTTAGTGCTAATATCCTTGGGAAAGGTATGAATCCTACTCTCCCTCCAGCTATAGGTAAATAGTAGGGCAGACTGGGCTCTTTAACCTTGGTTAGGAAAACTCTGAATTCAAACCTGCTGAACTCCGCTTAAGAAATTGACCTTGTGTCGCATCCTGCTCGTGCGGAGGGGTTGGTAAATATAAATATATATATATATATATATATATATATACTCATACCTACTGACCTCCCAAGCTTCAGTGAAGGTAAGTCGGCAGGGTAGCCTAATATCGGTATCAGCCAGACAGTGAGGGAGTCTATCCCCTTTTCACATAATCCACATATATGCTCATACCTACTGACCTATTCAGTTTAACAACCTCTTAATACTACTACACACATACTATACAGAGATATCCATATATATGGACATGTGTGCATATACATTATATATATATATATATATATATATATATATATATATACATACTTATATATGCTCATACCTACTGACCTCTCCAATTTAACAACCACTTAATACTACTATACACAAACATCCATGTACATTGACATGTGTACACATAAACTATGTATATATGTTCAAATACGTATACATATATATGCTCATATATATTTATACTGGCTGATTCTAATCTTAGCTCACTACTACTTGGATCTTCTTGGACGTCGGACATAAAGGATTCTATTCCACAGGTCTTATTCACTTACCAAAGGATTCTCTATCACGGGACATTCATTTACCAAAGGATTCTATAGCTCGGGACTTACTTATTTACTTTGAGTTCTTTCCAATTGGCCAAGGATGGTGGCAAGATACTTAACAGGTACATCAAGTAGAAGTAATAAGAGTAGTAGTCGGCATAGCAATATTGGTAGTCTTGGAGTAGGCGCCTGTACCACTACAGTGTTGAGTATTTATGATCGACACTATCCAATCAGATTACAGTGAAGGGGTTACCTAGGTATTTGCATATTCATTATATCAATATGTATTATTGTACCTAACAGAATTCATGAGTTTTAAACAAGATGGAGGCATCCTCACAATGGATGGTAACCCTCTGAAATTAGTGGACCAGTTAACATACAGGTAGTAATATCTCATCTACAGAAAGTGATGTCAATATACACATAGGAAAGGCATGGACTGCTATAGTCAGATTATCCATCATATCTGATGTCTGTGATAAGATGAAGTAGTAATTCTTTCTAGGTGCAACCGTATCAGTGCTACTGTATGGCTGCACCACTTGGACTCTAATGAAGTGCTTAGAGAAAAAGTTAGAAAAAAGATTGTAACTGCACAATGATGTTGCATGCTGGTTTTGGCTAAACTTGCAAATCGTCATCAAAATTAAAATGGAAAATTTTGACGATGATTTGCAACACATCAAACTAAATTTTGAAATTAAAATCAATTTTAAAAATCTGATTCAAGATACTTGACTTTTTTTTTTTGGTAAGTCAGGTTAGTAATTGTTTTATTTCATTTATTTAAAAATCTTATTCAAAATACTTGACTTTTTTTTTTTTGGTAAGTCAGGTTAGTAATTGTTTTATTTCATTTATTTAACGAATCTTGAAATATTTTCTAAACTAAAATATTTATGTGCAGTTTAGAAAATATTTCAAGATTCATTAAAATAAATGAAATAAAACAATTACTAACCTGACTTACCTGACTTTAGTTTGATGTGTTGCAAATTGATTTGCAAGTGTAGCCCTGATCCACTTTCTTAGCAGAGTGCACATATACTACACTCTGATCCTATTGTCACATGATGCATTTTTATTGTTCACTTTTGCTGCAGATACAATGAATTCTTGAGCTGACAATTTTGTTCTCATTTCAAACACACACACAAAAAAAAATAAGAAGTATTTCTATACAACCTCTTAAACGACTTGAGAAATGGCCTGAAAATTTCAAAATTTCTCTTTCAGAAACAAAAAAATAAACAAATAAATAAAGTGAATCCAAATTTCCCCCCCACTTTGGGGCAGATCAAAATTACCGCACCATGTACAGCGTGTTCACTAAATCCCGAGGTGAATTTCTTCTTTTATTTTGGATAATTTTTTCTTTGTTTTTTTGTTTTTGTCTTTTGTTTGTTTTTGTCATTGTCCTGATTCTTGAGGTTTAATGTTTTGGATGATGTTAGTGACGATACAAGAGAAGAAAGAATCAGTGTTTTCATCAAATCATTATTCGATAGAAAAGACAAATTTAAAAATAAAAAAAAACCTTCATGACCTGTAAAACACATTGGATTTCTATTGTAACTGCGACCCATGATGATATTGATGTTTCTAATCAGGAAAGAATAAAGGACTGTAATTAGGATTTCATTGTTATCTTTATTATATCAACAATTTGAATGATTGAAAGTTCAGCGTGGATGCAGACCCCACAAAATTATCACTCAGTAGTAAATTTGGACTGGAAATAGTTTTATTCTATAAATTATTCATTGAGCAGAGTTTGATAGGTTTGAACTCAGTTCTACTTCTTCTAGATTGATTAGCATACCAAAGAGTCCAGTCTGCCCTACTATTTTACCCAGAGCTGGATTCATAAAGGACCATAATTAGAATTTTATTGTTATTATCATTGTATCAACAATTTGGATTTATTGAAAGATAATGTTCAGCGTGGACACAGACCCCACAAAATTATCAATCAGAAGTAAATTTGGACTGGAAATAGTTTCATACTATAATTTTGATGAATGAGCAAAGTTTAACAGGTTCTAACTCAGTTTTCCTTCTCCTAGATCAGTTACCATGCCAAAGTTAAAGAGCCCAGTCTGCCCTACTATTTTACCCAGAGCTGGATTCATAAGTGCCACACATGATGATATTGATACTTCTCATCAGGAAGGAATAAACGACTCTATCATTTATTTGTTATTTTCATCATATCAACAATTTGGATTATTGAAAGATAATTTTCAGCGTGGACACAGACCCCACAGAATTATCACTCAATAACAAATTGGACTGGTAAATTGAATTTAAACCTGGTAAAATCCACTTAATGTTATAATAATATGTTAGAACATTAAGTGGAGTTTAACAGGTTTAAACTCTGTTTTCCTTCTCCTAGGCTGGTTGCCGTACCAATGTTAAAGAGCCTAGTCTGCCATACTATTTTACCCATAGCTGGAGGGAGAATAGTTGGATTCATAACAGTGATCAATGATGATATTGATACTTCTCATCAGGAAGGAAGAAACGAGTTTTATTAACATTTATTTGTTATCTTCATCATATCAAGAATTTGGATTATTGAAAGATAATGTTCAGTATGGACACAGACCCCCCAAAAGTATCACTCAATTGCAAATTTGGACTGGAAATAGAATTATTCTCTAAGAGCATTAAGAGAATTTTAACAGCTTTGAACTTAGTTTTCCTTCTGCTAGACCTGTTGCCATAACGATGTTAAAGGGCCCTGTCTGAAGTTGAAGGTGCGTGTGTAATGGTTAGAGTCGTAGGAAATGGACTCATTGACCCGAGTTCAAATCCTGGACGAAGCTGTTTGCATTTCACATCGCGCTAATACCCATGGCAATGGTATGCATCCAATTACTCTCCCTCCAGCTATGGGTAAATAGTAGTGCTGACTGTTTTTTTTTTAACCTTGGTTAGGTAATCAGTCTAGGAGAAAGAAAACTCTGAATTCAAACCTGGTAAACTCCACTTGAGAAATTGACCTTGTTTGACATCCTACTCGTGCGGAAGGGTTGGTAAATATATCAAAGGGCCCAGTCTGCCCTAATATTTTACCCACAGCTGAAGGGAGAATAGTTGGATTCATACTGACTCATCATGATATTAATACTTCTAATCAGGAAAGAATAAAGGACTTGAATTAACATTTCATTGTTATCTTCATCATATTAAGAATTTGGATTTTTGATAGATAATGTTCAGCGTGGATGCAGACCCCACAAAATTATCCTTCACCTGGAAATTGGATTATTCTCTTGGTTAGAGCATTTAAGTCTATTGCTCTAATAGAACTCTTGTTATTATGTGCCGTTTTTGCTGGGTTATTGTTATGTGCATACATATATTGTATTCATCAAAATTTGAATGATTGAAAAATAAAATTCTGTGTGGATTCAGACCCTCCTCGTCAAATAATCATTCAGTTGTAAATTCAACTAGAAATAGAATTATTCTCTAAGAGTATTAAGAGTTTAACAAGTTTGAGCCAACTTTTCCTTTTGCTGAGGTTAAAGCACACAGTCTGATATATTATTTTACCCATAGCTGGAGGGAGGATATTTGGATCCATACCAACAGCGACCCATGATGATATTAATACCTCTAATCAGGAAGGAACGAACGACTATTATTTATTCTTTATCTTCATTATATCAAGGATTTGGATTATTTAAAGATAATGTTCAGTGTGGACACAGACCCCACAAAAGTATCACTCTGTTGTAAATTGAACTGGGAATAGGTTTATTCTCTATGTTAGAGTATTTCAAGTGAATTGCTCTAATAAAAATCTACCTATAATGTGCCATTTTTTTAATGGGTTTTTGTTATGTGCTTACGTATATAGCATTCATCAGAATTTGGATGATTTAAAGATAAAGTTCAGCGTGGATGCAGACCCCACGAAATTATCACTCAATAACAAATTCGACTGGAAATTGTTTTATTCTCTAGATTAGAGCATTAAGTGGAGTTTACCAGGTTTAAACTCCGTTTTCCTTCTCCTTGGCCGGTTGCGGTACCAACGTTAAAGAGTCCAGTCTGTCCTATTATTACCCATAGCTGGAGGGAGAACAATTGGATTCATAACAGCGACCCACGACGATATTGATGCTTCTCATCAAGCTATATCAAGAATTAGATATTAGAAGTTAGAGCATTTCAAGTGCATTGCTCTAGTAAAAATCTAGCTATGATGTGCCGTTTTTTTTGCAGGGTTATTGTTACATGCATTTTTTTTGTTGGCACCGTTCCGACCACTAAAGACGATGGCGTATTGCCCCCCCCCCCAAATAATTATCTGCATCTGCGCAAGTGGCTCTGCAGTCCAATTCTTAAGTGGCAGTCTTTGGAGCACTGAATGCACACAAAATGTGATGCTTTCTGGGGCTGCTGACTTTTCTCCCTCTTTCTGACTCTCTTTGCTGTCGAGGCTACTCTCCTCTCCGCCTCACTCTCTGTGCCTTGCTCGACGTTACGGTGCCTGGCCGCATCTACCTCCCACGTGTTTGTGTCAATAGGGTATATCCTCATGACTCTCCTGCAGAGATCTTTAAATCGTAGGCGTGGTCTACAAACCGATCGGGAGCCTTTTACTAATTCGCCGTACAAAAGATTTTTTGGGTATGCGGCCATTTTCCATTCTCCTGACATGTCCAAGCCAGCGAAGGCGCCTCTCACAGAGAATGGAGAACATGCTGTTCGTGTTACATGCATTCATATATGGCATTCATCAGTCTCTAAAGACCCAATGGATCTGTGCTTGGATCTTGGTACATGCCGGAACAAGGTCGCGTGAAAGATCAGTAGTTGATCCTATGATTGTCCCGATCCTATTCTTCAAATTCGTCTCACTCGGATGGTTTGTGTGATAGGAGGCAAGTGGCCGCTTTTTGAGAGGTGTGTTATGGTTTGGTGATAGTCGCAAGTGTTTTGCGCGGGAAGTACGAAAAGACAAGAAGAAATTGAACAAAAGAAACAATAGATAGCACTAGAGAAATTTAGTATAACAAAAGAAGTGTAACAAAAGACTCATCTGGACAAACGGGAATTTGAACAAAGAGAAAGGACTTCCGGTCAACCGAACAAAGAGATGTGTGGGCGGACTATACATACTTAAGGTAGAGTCAAAACAGCAGTTGGGGAGAGCAGTCAAGGTGAGAGACAGGACGAGAACGTGCGTGACCGCGCCGGTCACGCACCATCGCAGCCAGCGGTCAGTGAGTTTCTGCCACCCCTCTTTGCCTCAGATGCTAACAGTAGTAGTAGTAGTAGTAGTAGTAGTAGTAGTTTCCATTGTCAACGCCGCCACTCACCCACATCCACCACGTACAGCCGAGATGAGAGAAATAAAGTCAAATCTCCTACTACATAGAGCATGCCTTGTGAAGTCATTTAAGTGACCACTAGATACATCGTCTAGGGGTTAGAAACGATCGCCGCTGTATACCAGCAACATGTACGATTTGTGGCCCGAGTCGAGGGCTATGCAACAGGTGTTGTTTCAACGATTCGTTTAAGAAAGCGCGCAGCATTCAATTATCTGGCACCTGTCTTGGGCTCGTTGTCACAAAAGCGACATTCAATTGTCCCATTGTTAGGTGTCCGACGCTGGACTTGCCAGGGGCGAAAACGGGGGAGAATTTAGGGGATCTGTTTTAGAAGGTTTCACGTGACCTCCAGTAGGGCATTCCACGTGCGTCAAATAAATTCCAATGCTATGTGCAATCCAATTTTCTTCACAGCTTTCAAAGGAATTCTTCGTTTTGTTATACGAGGTTGGTGAAAATAATCGCCGGCTTTACCCATCGACTTTAGGACCTTATACAAGGCGTGTTCCAGAAAAACTATAAAGTCTGAAGGAATTTAACTACAGTTCCTACAGTGATAACCTTTATGGTGATCGCACCCGAAGTGAAGAGGAAAGAAAGAAAGAAAGAAAGAAAGAAAGAAGAGGGGGTAAATACAGAAAAGAAAGGTGAAAAGAAAAAGAAAGAAAAAGAAAAGGAAGAACAGAAAAAGAAAGAAAGAAAGAAAATAAAGACAAAGAAAAGGGGAAAAAGAAATACAGAAAAGAAACGGGAAAAGAAAAAGAATGAAGAAAAAAGAAAGAAAGAAAGAAAGAAAAAGAAAAGGAAGAATAGAAAAAGAAAGAAAACCAAGACAAAGAAAGAAAGAAAGAAAAGGGAAAGAAAAGGGGAAAAAGAAATACAGAAAAGAAAAAGAAAAGAATGAAGAAAAGGAAAGAAAGAAAAAAAAGGAAGAATAGAAAAAGAAAGAAAATGAAAGAAAGAAAGAAGGAAAGAAAGAAAAAAAGTAGAAAGAAAGAAATACAGAAAAGAAAAAGAAAAGAATGAAGAAAAGGGAAAGAAAGAAAAAGAAAAGGAAGAATAGAAAAAGAAAGAAAATGAATGAAAGAAAGAAAGAAAGAAAGAAAGAAAGAAAAGGGAAAGAAAAGGAGAAAAGGAAATACAGAAAAGAAAAAGGAAGAAGAAAGAAAGAAAGAAAGAAAGAAAAGAAAGAATGGAAAAAGAAAGAAAATAAAGGCAAAGAAAGAAAGAAAGAAAGAAAGAAAGAAAGAAAAGGAGAAAGAAAGAAAAGGAGAAAAAAGAAAGAAAGAAAGAAAAAGAAAAGGAAGAATGAAAAAGAAAGAAAGAAAATAAAGACAAGAAAGAAAGAAAGCAAAGATAAATATACTTATATTTAGGTAACCAATCTAAGAGAAGGAAAACTGAATTCAAACCCATTCACGCCTTGTGTCATATCCTACTTGTATATATATATATATATATATATATATATATATTGTTTTTATTTATTATTGGAAAACTGAAAGTTTGACACTAGATGAAATCTCTTATTCAAAACGGGATGAGATTTCATCTAGTGTCAAACTTGTTAATATGTCTTCGTTTTTAAACACTGTTACAATAAGATATACATAATCTGATGACCGAGAAAAATGCGGCGGAAGTGCTCATATTCGAAACTATTGTATAACTTTTTTTTTCTTTTTTGCAACATCCAGGTTTTTTGTTTTGAACTCATATGACTTTTATCTCCGCTCTTAACAACACGGAGTATAAACAAGCTCTGAAGATGATTTTTATAAATCGAAATATTGTTTAATATTAGCTATGAATATGTTATAAAATGTTTTCACTTTAACAGCATTTTATGGTGTTTTCATATCCTTTTATCCATACTCATACCGTCGGATTCATTTCCTCTCTTTTAACTTATATATATAATATATATATATATATATATATATATATATATATATATATATCATATAACTTGCTGCACCTAAAGTTCATCTTCAATGCAGTATACTCTTCTAATTCTGCAAGATGAGAGAGCAAACTGTATTCAAGAATTCTTGAGAAGTCATTTTAAATCAATTCAGACTCTTTTTTTTTTTCTTTTCTTTAAATTTTTTTAATTTTTTACTTTTAATAATAAAAAACCGAACAAACAAACCAAAAAGAAACAAATATAATCCTTGGATAAATTACAGTGAGTCAACATATCCAACTTTCCTCCCCTTCTTCTTCCCTCTCTTCCTCTTCCTCCCCCTCCTCCTCCTCCCCCACTTTGGCTTCTTTCAACTAAAAACCAATAAACTTTACCGAAATGAATTTTAAAACACAAATTCTATTTTTTGCTAAAATTCAGCTTCCTTTATTGAAACAATTTTGTTTTTTTTCTAATATTTGCTGAATGGCAAGGAAATTTGGTAAAATAAAGATATTACAATATATCTTCACATTTCAGAGGCCATTTTAATCTATTATTACTAAAGACCTGTCTAGCTCAGTAAGTAGAGCACCGACTTTGGAATCGCAAGGTTCCGGGTTCGATACCGGTCCTCACCAACTGTAGCGTAATTATTATGGTCTATTATTTGGGAATTGAAAAATAAAACGGTATTCGGATTTCTGGAGAAAGAGAAGAAAAAAGAAATAAGAACAAGGGCTAAAATTTGGAAGAGGAACGGGGTGCCAGTAATTGTCCGAGGAATGACACCGGAAATTAATTTGAAAATAAAAAAGGAAGTTCCGGATTTTGACCGGAAACGGATGTGACGAGAAACGAAAGATGAGGAAAATCTTTCCTTTTCGGCTGGTCTCTGGTGGGAGTCAGATGTCACTTCAAGTCACTTCAATTTGTATATTCGAAAAGTTTTTATTTTGTGAGAATGGTTAGTTTTAAAGTGGGGGTTCGTTTTTACACTTCAACTTTTTACTCGTAAATTCCTACCATAAAATTAGGCTTGGCTCAGATAATGCCCAAGCCTAATTTTATGGTAGGAATTTACGAGTAAAAAGTTGAAGATTACCAAATAAAAACGTTTAGAATATACACATTGAATGTGAATATTAAAATAAATAAATAAAATATATTCAGTATTGTAAAATAACGGGTGCAAGAA
Source organism: Doryteuthis pealeii (assembly GCA_023376005.1). NCBI lineage: Eukaryota > Metazoa > Mollusca > Cephalopoda > Myopsida > Loliginidae > Doryteuthis > Doryteuthis pealeii. The sequence continues at coordinate 52,955,246 of CM042178.1, read as the reverse complement.
AAATAAAACGTTTATTGCAAAAACACGGACATAAAATGAGGGTTCAGTTTATTTTATGGTAGGAATTTACGAGTTAAGGATTACCAAATTTGTTGACTAAGAAAATCGTTGCGCTCGGGTTTATTTTTGATTAACACATGCTTAATTTAAGGGTCGTTTTCTCACACGAAGAAACGAACCCATATATAAGAACGAAGACCCACTACGTTAGGCAGTGCTATTACTCCCATTTCCACTCTGATCCGAAGCGATAATTCCTGTTAGGGGTCCGGTACGTTTTGGCACCTCCATTTTGGCATGAGACTTCTTTTGGCACTCCACTGTTTCTGGTGCCTTTGGCATATCTTGCTAAGATTGCAAGGAATGGCCAAATATTGATAATTCTAAAAGAATTGGATTTATTTCTTACAATAATTCTGAAATCAAATAAGTAAAATGAATATTAAATATTTAATGCCTCTCGTCGTTGGAGGCAAAAACACGCAAATATCCCAGTGGAGCACGTGAATCAAACTGTTTTACGATATTCAAAATGAGGCTCATCGGCCCTAATGTATTTCAAACGTTTTTCGTTTGGAACATTCTCGGCTATATATATATATATATATATATATATATATATATGAGGAGAAAATATTTTTAAAATATAACAAACACAAGATGTTATGATCAGGGGAAACAATTTTATGTGTCAATACTTAAGCATTTCGGTATATTGTACCATCTTCAGGACACTGTTAAGTAATGAGGGACAAAATGAAAGATGTTAAGTGTATAGTGAATGTATGAATATGATGAATATATATATATATATATATATATATATATATAATGTGGGAAGCGTCCGAGGCACAAGCCCAAAAAGCGTTTTAGGGATGCTATCAAAAACAACATCAAAACTCTCAACATAAACGTTCATGAGTGGGAGAGAATAGCTACAAATCGTACAGTATGGAGAAAACTTTTCTATAATAGCTGCAAGAGGCTTGAGGTAAAACGGCTGGAACACTCCATCCTGAAGCGGTCCCTACGCAATTGGCACATGACGAACGTCTTGGACACATTTCCTACATTCAAGCCGGACTATATATGTGATGCGTGTGGCAGGGCCTGCCTGACGAAGGCTGGGTTTCTCAGTCACGTACGGTTGCACATGAGAGGAAACCGGAGAAGAGGCTCATATGTGTAACAGTGAATAAAAACAAAGCTGAACGCCTGGGCACCACACGATCATCGCCAAACTTGTAGAAATGGCCTTATTCTGTGAAGAAGTGGCAATCACCATATATATATATATATGTATGTATGTATGTATATATATTATTTCTAAACTCTACCGGTGTGAAAAAACAGATAACTCCTTTTTCAAAATAAATAAAAATTTCCAACTGATTTCTGGGGAAAAAGAATTTAAAAAACAAAGAAAGGCCCAACACACCCGTACTTTTTGAAAATAATCATCAGTATCGTATGGTTTACCTTCTTCACGCCGCCGGCGAGTATTGTATTTCGTTAATGTTACAAAGGTTCCATTTCATTTCCAACCTTCGTTTGGTTATTTTTTCGTTTAGTAACCTTTGTTGGGTTACAACAATTTTAACGAAGCACTATTACAATAGGATCGAGTCAAATTTTAATGTCACGTTGCAAAGGTTAACTCGACACCTGGAAATTCAAGAATGTCGTCAAATTCACAATTTCCTGCGTTGATTTTCTTAGGCGATAAAAAAAAGGGGGAAAAGATCAAACTGAAATCAACTTTAGGTTTAGTCTTAAATATACAAATTGTTGGTGTTTAGTGTTTAGTAATCTAAATATATAGAGGGGAAATTAAACATTTTTTTGTTTTTTTAAATTATATATATCATATATACATATATTACATATATATTATATATACTAGCAAATATATGAACCCTCCGGGTGCAAGTATTTAAGTTTTGATATAATAAAATATCATATTAAATTAGAAAGGTTAATGAAACTTAATAAGAATTCAGATAAAAATATTTGGAACAGAGGGGGTATGATTGAAAAAATAGAACAACTTTGAAACTAACTCTTCCATCATTTTCCATTACTCCCGTCTTTCATTGGTAAATTTTTCAAATTTAACTATTTAGTTAAAATAAGAAGTAAAGAATAAAATTACAGTTATTTCTTCTTGTTAATGGATTGCTTTTAAGCATATATTTATTAAAATCAAATTTTTAAGATCAATATGCAAATTAGCCCTCCTGTTCACACTGAAAACCGCTATTTTGTTGTATATATAAATACAATTGCATGTTATTAGTATGTAGATGAGGACAACAGTATTAATGATGTAAAACAATTTTATTAATAACTGAGGTTTAAATAAAAATAAAATCATGGAGAATGTGATGTAAATAACAAAGGGAATTGTGACTTGTATAGTAATATAGTTTCGGTTACAGACGAACAAACACACAATCTCCATTATAATAAGATATTATATATATATATATATATATATATATATATATATATATATTGTATAGCACTATTGAAATAGCTGTATATTATGGTAATTTTAGAAGCTGTAGTAATTAATAAGTAGGTTTAAGTGGTAGAGTTGGGAAGGGGGATTCATTTTTGGATTAAATAAGGTGTGTCAGACAGGGAAAGTATATAAAGGGGGGGGGGATTCAAGACCTTGAAGTTAACCAAAGAAACAAAAAAAGAACTTATATAAAAAAAAAAAAGGTGAATTAAACCAAATTTACTAAGATTATAAAACTGGGTCGGGTGTATGGGGAGGGGGGGCACAGATTAATACGAGCTTTTTAGGGGTGATCCTCAACATTTTTTTTTTCCTTTTTTAATTGAAGAAAAAGAAAAGCAACAAATTTTAGGAGATTCAAAACTTTTTTTTTTATTATCAAGAAAAAAAAATCTTAAAAAAAAAAAAAGAAAAGGCAGAGAGGACTTCAAAAACAAAAAAAGAAAAAAAACAACAAAAACTGGTAAAAAAATGTTTCACAATGCAAGTGTAAAGAAAAAGGAGGTAACTATGATGTTTTTTGTTTACTATTTCTCTGAATGTTTGAGATGAGGCTTAATGATTAGTATTATCTGCGTTATTCGGACTATTGTCCTCATCTTCATTGTTATCTGTACAACGTTTCGGCCGATGTGCCCTCCGACCTTCTTCAGGTATTTCTTTTAGGACTCGGGAACCTTCTTGTCGTAATCGGGAGCCATCACGGAACTTTGAACCTAACCCTTTATTCAATCCACGGGGGTATCCTGTTCTCATTCCGCTAACCATAGCTGGAGTAAAGGCGTTAAGCTGTTAATTATTATTCTATGTTACTGCTGCCCTTGACCAGGATTGAACCTGCAGTCTAGAGATAACTGTCACATAGAACGGCCTGAGATAAAGTGTGTGCTAGACGCCCGCTTCTACTTATAGACTCGGCGATAAACATGTGACCAAGCTGTTGGCCATCCACTGGCAGTACTCTGCTGCTGATAGTGTTATTTATACCGGCTGTTCTGGTCATACCTACGCATTGGATTAATTCTGCATATATTGTAGTATTTTTGTCTACGAAAATTGGGTCCTCCGGTTGGTCAGATTGTGCATTGATTATCTCATACAACTGAAGGGTTCTCAGATACCCATGGAACTTAGTCTCCCAAATTTCGTAGCTGGCCTCGTCGCCATTGAAGAAGATCCGAGCGTACCTAGGCCCGTAACTTGTTAAGTTTCTGACCCCCATCCTTGGCCAGTTGAAAAGGACTTAAAGTAAGTAATTCCTGAGCTATAGAATCCTTTGGTAAGTGAATAAGTCCTGAGTTATGGAATCCTACGTAGTTTCAAAGGTCCAGTGATATAATCCTATGTTCCGTCGTCCACGAAAGTTAAAAGGAATATGCTTAGGTATGACCAGAACAGCCGGTATAAATAACAATATCAGCAGCAGAGTACTGCCAGTGATTGGCCAATAGGTTGGTCACATGATTATCGCCGAGTCTATAAGTAGAAACGGGCGTCTAGCACTCACCTTATATCAGGAAAACACCAACACTAACTCCTTTATCCACTAGGTCATGTGTCCAATTTGTTTGCTGACCTTTGACTTATTCTTAATATTTCGAGATAAATATCTCTTCGTCAGAAGATTTCTGAATGTCCGGAGCTGTTAGCTTGCTGCTAGATTCTGTCTATTCTGTTTTATGACTGTCTTCCTTGAAATTCCGTGTGTATGTGTAACTATGTGTGTGCGTTTATGTGTGTCTGTCCAACAATGTCTTAGTATCATTTCATGTTTGGCCTACCCTTAGTAATTTGTTTGCTTGTGTGTTTGTGTGTGTGTGTTCTCCAGGCACAGCTGGGTTTTTCTTTATTATCTATATATATATACATTTGTTTGCTTCTGTTAACTTGGTGTCTTTCTTTCTTCATTTCTTATTTAATGATATTTCTGAAATAATTAAAAAATGAGCCTTTTTTGTTACCCTTTGTTCCTATTTCTTATAATAAAAGTGGTTGAGCAGTCCATGACATGCAATATTCCACCTTGGTCCTTACTTAGGCAAGACGGGTGGTCGGAGAGGCCCTCAACGATCAATCGGCTGGTCATGTCAAGCCCTAGCACCTATATGATTACCCCAGCTCTTTTGCCCTTATGGCAACCCCAACCTTTTTTACATATAGGTGCTAGAAGGTGGCGGCTGAGGGTCTACATGTCCTGGGAATGACGTTAAACTCTAACTGATGGTGAGGTTCCAGTTTTGGAGGTTTGTAGAATGTGGAGCACCCCTACATCACCATTGCTTCCTGGTCCACTCTGACCCGGAGTGGTAGTACCTATTAGGGCCCCATCTATGAGTTAAATAGAAAAACATGAGTTTATAAACAAAATTGTATTATCCATTAAGAATGAATTTATATCAAAACTTTGTCGGCATTAAATGACCCACTGAAGTTGATATGCCGTAAACAAACCAAACCAAACCAAACCAAACCATTTATTTCATTTTGTTTATTTCTTATTTTTGTTAAATAACGACATTGTGAAGATCAAACTCTGACTGGTTTTAGTATTTTGTTAAACAAAAATCTTTTTTTTTTGTTTTCGATTTTCAAACGTAACAACTGTCTTCGCTGTTAAACAATTTCCATTGTAAAGCTTGCGGTTGTTTATCGGCATTAAATGACCCGCTGAGATTGATATGCCGTAAAACAAACCAAACCAAACCAATCTATGTAATTAATCACCCTTATTTTATTTTACATTTGTTTTTTGTTTTTTTGATGGTCCTTAAACGGAAAATAAAACGCGCAGTTTTAAAACATAGTCATTCCTACAGTGGTTAGCTTTTACGATGGTGTACTATAATCCAGTATTTAATCTCAAGATTCGAGTATAATCACTACTTCCTAATGTAAAATATTTAAAAAGGAAAACGAATGAAATCTTTTGTTGCTCGTTTCTTTATATCTTTTGAAGCAAAAAACCCAAACCAGGCGCAGCTGGTTTTTTTTTTTATTATCCACATTTGTTAGCTTCTGTTGGCTTGGTGTTTTATTTCTTTCTTGTTGACAAAATTTAAAACTCAGTTAATAATATTTCTAAAATTAAAAAAAAAATCAGCCTTTTTTGTCACCCGTTCATTTCCCATTTTCTCTTATAATAGAATTGACACCAAACATTTTCCAAAACTGAATAAAAACGACTTTTTAATTTTTTTTCATTGTTCTTACTGCTTTACTTGCAAATTGATTTGCTCCTCCCAACCAACGAATGAACTAACAGTCAATAAATAATTCTTCCTCGCATCCATTGCACACCTTCTGAGCAAACTCAATTTCTTAAATTCCCAAAAAGGCAATGAAAAATTTCGAAGCTTTTGATCCTTAAGGTAAATGGAACGAGATTTCAATTTTTGCTCAATAATTATTTATTGTCACATGAAGGCGTAAGGTGTAAAAGGATATATACTTGAAGATACAAACTCCGACAAGGGTTGTTAGACAAAACATTTAATATGGTACAGCACATGGATATAACAAGATACATAATACATAGGTGTACATAAACATACATACAAAAGTAGAAGGGAAAAACATAAAAGTACAGACATGAGACTAAGAATAGTCCATGCTGTATAAATCACCTACAGTAATGTAAGGGGGGCCCAAAGCCCCAACAAGAGGTGGGTAGACCAGAGTCTAACCCATGTGTCTCGTAGGTCGAGGAACAGGAAAAAGAGAGAGAGACGTTCAAACCAGCCACTTAAATATAAAACGGCCCCTAGCGGGAACCAGCAAACTAAACGGGCAGACAACTCCCCAGGCAAATACGAAACTAATGCCACAAAGGCATCGAGTAGCGTGCATTTTATGAGAAAAAAAAGAAAAAGAAAAGAACACGTTAATCTAGGGTCAGTCTTCCATCTTAAACACACGTACACATTTCTTTTCCCAAACTTAAGGGAAAGAAATTAAAACAGACACACAACACAATCCTTTTCCCAAACTTAAGGAAAAGAGATTAAAGCAAACACACGAACACAATCCTTTTCCTAAACTTAAGGAAAAGTGATTAAAACAAATGTTTACATAAAAATCAGAATCGATTGGATAGGTTAGCATTGATTTCAACTACGTCCGCGCGTTTGCGCCAAAAATTAATTACTTTTCAATCCCATCTTATAATTATAAAAGACAGAGAAGAAATCAATACACAGACTTCATTCTCGCCAGGACATCTCGCGGCCAGATAGAACACGACCAAGTCAACACAATTACGACGCTCCTACTACCATTATTCTTAACACTTTGTTCTACATCAAGAATCCGTTCCAGCAGGTCGTATATACAAACTTGATTCTCATTTCTGTCCACATCTAATCGAACTTTGACGAATACTCAAACATTTCACATTACACATTTCTTGACAAACTTTTCCAAACTCTACACACGAACTTTTTTGAATATTCACATTTTGTTGATTATCGCAAATTTATTCTCTGAATAAATTTATTTGTTATTTTATAATTATATGCATTTGTTTTATCATTTCTCCGTATTCTCTACCTAAACTGGGTCATATTTTTAGTCGTCATTCCTTATATTGAACACATTCTCATAATCCTCTACATTTTAATTCATTTATTTGTTGCTGTTAGTTTTAGAATTAAATGCTATACTAACACAATAAAAGGAAGGACTTTATATTGTTACTCATTTTTTATTGTTCTTTAATAAATTGTTAGAATTAAACTAAGTTTTTAATTCATTTATTTGTTGCTGTTTGTCTTAGATTAAATGCTATACTAACACAATAAAAGGAAGGACTTTATATTGTTACTCATTGTTTGTTTTTTGTTTAAAAAATGAAACTAAGTATTAATTCATTTATTTGTTGCTGTTAGTCTTAGAATTAAATGCTATACTAACACTTATACTGGGATTGTTTAATGAATGAAACTTCAGAGAGAGAAACCTCGGTTGGTTGGTTGGTTGGTTTTACAGCATGTCAACCCATTGGGTCAATTTATGCCAAAAATGTTTTGTTTCATTAATTCTTGATGGGTATTCAATTTGTTTTAATCACATTTTTTATATTCAAACCATAGATAGTGCCTTAATAGGTACTACCACTCCAGGTCAGAGTAGACCTGTGAGCAGTGGTGATGAAGGGGTCCTCAACACTCCCTAGAACTAGAACCTCACGTTAACGTCATACCCAGGACACAAGACTCTCAGCCACCGCCTTCTAGTACATATGAGATAAAAAGGGTTGGGGGGGCTAGCCATAAGAAAAATAGTCTTGGGGCAATCATATAGATATTGCATAATCTATGCGGTTGCATAAGATTATTGTCAATCCCCTGTATTTCATATCACGGACGGGACTTTCCATGGAATATTACAGAAAGCCCGCGAAATACATGAAGTCACGTGGGACCTGGTTGGCTCTCAGTTTCAGCTTGGACGTCAGGCAGAGAGTGTATCTGCCCTAGCTGGAGCTCACTGCACACGCGCGTTGTGTTTAGTTAGAGAAATATGTTTAGTTAAGTAAATAAAGGTTTAAATAAATAGTATGGTTTTGTGGTTGGTGAATGTCTTGGCAACAAGACTGACTTAGAAGAAGAAATAAATCAAGGACGACCAGCCAGCAAGAACAGAGAAATAGAAGACCAGACACGAAGTCCCCAAGACTAGGTCCAGACGCTGGAAGAAGAACGTAAGATACCAAAGATGAGCAGAAGAATAATAGAAGTAAAGAAAGGGTATACAACATAGATGCTAGGGCTGACGTGAACAACCGATTGATCGGAGTGAGCCTCTCCGACCGCCAGTCTAGCCTAAGTAAAGGGCCAAAGTGGAGTGCTGCATATTATGGAATGCTCAGCCACCAGGATTCCGTACTTAAGTATCCCGGGTCGCCACCTACGGTTAATAGGTAGCCCATTGGGATGGGGAGGTTCTTACCCCTCTGCAGAGGTGCAGTCAGTGTATTCTAACGCCGCAGCCGACAGGGCGGTGTTATTTCTGGGATTGTTTAATAAGTGAAACATCGGAGAGAGAAATCTCGGATGAGTAGGGACCACTATATTCTTTTTCTTTCATGGTGGTTGACTGGTTAGAGTCGCAGGAAATGGACTCGACCTGAGTTCAATTCCTGGACGAGGCCACAGTTCACTTAGTGCTAATACCCTTGGGAAAGGTATGAATCCAACTATTCTCCCTCCAGCTATTTGTTGGCATTGTTGTTGATGGTGGTGGTATTATTATTATTATTATTATTATTATTATCATAGTAGGGCAGACTAGACTCTTTAGCCTTGGTTAGGCAACCAGTCTAGAAGGAAAACTCTAAATTCCAGCATGATCACTACTAGAATAAGTTCAGGCCTACTTAGTGATCTATTTCAATTTTTGGACCGTATGACCTTAAGGCACCCCTTTTTGATCTCGATTAAGAAAGGACATGTTTATCATTTACACCGTCAATATCCGGTTGTTTTAACAAACGATTTTTAGATTTTCTTTTTAAATTATAAAACTAACCACTAACCCTAACCCCTAACAAACAACCGGATATTGACGGTGTAAATGAAAAACATGTCCTTTCTTAATCGAGATCATAAAGGGGTGCCTTAAGATCATATGGTCCTAATTTTTTAAAAAAATAAGGTTTTTAGTGGTATTAGTCTTGTATGGACACTATTTAGAGTGTAAAGAAAAATACTTTTTTTTTTTGTTTTTGTTTAGGTTTTTCCGTTTTTTTAATGATTTTTATTTAATTACAATCTTTTATGGTAGGCAATAATATATTTAATTCTTTTTCCCCCCTATTATCTCCCTTTCCTTAAACACTTAAAAAAAGGGGAGACATAGGCCGAGATAAAATGTTACGAGCATGGATTTTTCATTGATTTTTTTCTCCTTTTTTTTTCTTTATTTTTTATTTTATTTTTTTATTTTTTAATATTCATTTTTCAGAATCTGAAAAGACTATAAATTGAAAAGCTTTTAGAAAGGCCTTTTGTAAGAATTGGATAATAAAAATGTCGAACGAGTTTTTATCAACATACTCTTTAAACTTATAAAATGAAAGGTTTATTGAATAAACATCACTGTACAAGAGAATACAATGTATAGGTAGATGTATCTAATACTTTCCACAATGTATTATAACAAAAGAGATTTTAATGAATCATCTGCTTTTGTCATCGCTATTAATAAAGCTAGAAATTGTTATTATTGTTGTTGTTATTGTTATTATTTTCATTATTATTGATATTTTTGTTAGTATTGTTGTTGATTATGATGATGATATGGTGATATTATTATTATTATTACTAGCAAATATATGCACCCTCCAGGTGCAAGTATTTAAGTTTTAATGTAATAAAATATTGTATTAAATTAGAAAGGATAATGAAACTAAATAAGAATACAGATAAAAAGATTTGAAACAGAGGGAGTATAATAAAATATTTGAAACAGAGGGAGTATAATAAAAAATGGAACAACTGAAACTTACTCTTCCATCACTCTCTTCTTTCATTGTTATTTTTTCTAATTTAAGTATTTAGTTATAAGAGGAAGTAAAGAATAAAATGAGTTATTTTATCTTGTTAATGGATTTCATTTAAGATTCATTGAAGAGATTTTTACTTATATTCATTAAAATAAAACCAAACAGTTAGAAATCAATAATACTAAGCACATATTTATTAAATTCGATTTTTTAATATTAATATGCCAAATTAGCCTTCCCGTTCACACTGTAAACCGCTATTTTGTTGTATATATAAATATAATTGCATTTAGTGAGTATGTAGACATAGTTAACAGTATTAATAATGTAAGACAATTTTATTAATAATTGAGGTTTAGATAAAAATAAAATCATGGAGAATGTGATGTCAATAATTAAGAGAATTGTGACTTGAGTAGGAATATAGTTTCGGTTACAGACAGAAAAACACACAATCTCCATTATAATAAGATTATTGTTGTTGATGGTGGTATTATCATTATTGTTGTTGTTGTTGATGGTGGCATTATTATTATTATTATCATTATTATTATTTTGTGTGTTTGTTGATGGTGGTATTAATTATTATTATTATTATTATTGTTGTGGTGTATTATTATTATTATTATTCTTATTGATGGTATTATTATTATATATTATTATTATTGTTGTTGATGGTGGTATTATTATATTATATATTATTATTATTATTATTATTGTTGTTGATGTGGTTATATTATTATTAATATTATTATTATTGATGGATTATTATTATTATTATTATTATCATTATTATTGTTGTTGATGGTGGTATTTTATTATATATTATTCTTATTGTTGTTGTTGATTAATTATTATTATTATTATTTCTTATGATTATATTATTTATTATATTAATTGTTGTTGATGGTGGTATTATTATTATTATATTATCTTATTGATGGTATTATTATTATTATTATTTATTGTTGTTGATGTGGTATTATATTATTAATATATTCTTATTGATGGTATTATTATTATTAATATTATTTATTGATGGTTATTTATTATTATTTATTATTATTGTTGTTGTTGATGGTGGTATTATTATTATTAATATTATTCTTATTGATGTATTATTATTATTATTATTATTATTATTGTTGTTGTTGATGGTGGTATTATATTATTAATATTATTCTTATTTGTGTTGATTGGTGGTATTATTATTATTAATATATTCTTTTTATTGATGGTATTATTATTAATTATTATTATTATTATTATTGTTGTTGTTGATGGTGGTATTATTATTATTAATATTATTCTTATTGTCAGGAATATGTATCATACATCAAAATTAAGCTGGGCCTCTGTGGATCACATCCCCACTTCTCCACATAGTCACCGTTTCTCTCAATAGCAATGTTCAACCTTCTAATGAGAGTATGTACCCTTGTCCCGTAAAATTCTGTTGACTGTTCTTTGAGCCACTTCTGAACTACAGATTTCACTTCCTTGTCACTGGAATAATGTTTGCCCCAGACTATCTTCGGCCCCATGAAAGAGGGTTTGAGAGGCAAATATTATTCCGGTAGCGAGGAAGTGAAATCTGTACTTCAGAAGTGGCTCAAAGAACAGTCACCAGAATTTTACGGAGTAGGGATATATACTCTCATTCGAAGGTGGAACATTGCTATTAAGAGAAACCATGACTCTGGAGAAGTAGGGATGTGATTCACGGAGGACCAGCTTCATTTTGATGTATGATACATGTTCCTTTATTGGTAATTATACCTGTGCTAAACAAAATGGCATTACTGTTTGACTAACCTATATGGAGAAGTAGGGATGGGATCTACAGAGGACCAGCTTCATTTTGATGTATGATACATGTTCCTGTGTTGGTAATTATACCTGTCCTAAACAAAATGGCATTACTGTTTGACTAACCTATGTGGAGAAGTAGGGATGTGATCCACAGAGGACCAGCTTCATTTTCATGTATGATACATGTTCCGGTGTTGGTAATTATACCTGTTCAAAACAAAATGGTATGACTTGTTGGACCATATGACCTTAAGGCATCCCTTTTTGATCTCGATTAAGAAAGGACGTTTTTCATTTACAACGTCAATATCCGGTTGTTTTAAAAGACGATTTTTAGATTTTTTTTAAATTATAAAACTAACCCCTAACCCTAACCCCTAACAAACAGGATATTGATGGTGTAAATGAAAAACATGTCCTTTCTTAATCGAAATCAAAAAGGGATGCCTAAAGGTAATATGGTCCGACTTTTTTTTTTTACTCACCCTTGTGTTTTATTACATTAAAACTTAAATAATGATGCCCAGAGGGCGCATATTCTTGCTAGTTTTACTAACACATGGTAGCCTTGCTAACTAGAAATAATTTTTTTTTTTTTTAACAGAATCAAGTGATAGAAAATATCTAAATAAACAAACGGTACAGAGAGAGGGAAAAAAACAATAAGAAAAATCCAGCTGAAACTGTCATTGGAGGAGACTCTGCCTTCTGCCAGTTCCATATTGTCGAATCTGACAGAAAAATTAAAACAATTTTAATCCAGGTTGTCAAGATGGAAAATTTATCACGTATTTTTGCTTTTTCGAAAGAGGAAAAAGGGGACTTTTAACCGGCGCTTTTCTGACAGGTTCAAACTGACTTTTCTTTTTTCATTAACAGCTCTCAAATGAAAATGAGGGGTTATTTCTTTTTTTTTTTTTTTTCAAATATTTTATACAATTGTCAAAAAAAAAAAAACTTTAAAAATAAAAATAAAATACAAACAGCAAATGGGTTTTCTTTCATTTCAAATTTTTGCAATTTATTTCAGTAAAAATCTAATTCCACTTTGGACAAGATATTGCTTGGGAATGAATGCATACCATCGTTGATTGATTGGTAATAATGGCACATCAACCAATCTAGGGTTATTTTGTATCAAGAGATTAGGGAATCATGTTCCCTATATGTTTATATTTACATTTTTTGTATAGCTACTTCTAAACAGATTTTTTTGCGCACAAGTAATTAATTTTAATGACACGTCAACCTGTCTAGGGTTATTTGGTAAATAGAGGTTAGAGAATCATGTTCACTGTATGTTTATATTTACATGTTTTGTATAGCTACTTCCAAAGAGATTTTTTCGCGCAAAAGAAATTAATTTTAGTGACACGTCAACCTGTTTAGGGTTATTTTGTATGGAGAGGTTAGGGAATCATGTTCACTATACATTCATATTGACATTTTTGTATAGCTGTTTCTAAAGAGATTTTTTTTTGCACAAAAGTAATGAATTTTAATGATACGTCAACCTGTCTAGGGTTATTTTGTATCAAGAGGTTAGGGAATCATGTTTGCTATACGTTTATATTTACATTTTTTGTATAGCTGTTTCTAAAGAGTTTTTTTTTTTTTGCACACAAGTAATTGATTTTAATGACATGGGTGAATAGTAGGTCTATTACTTACACAGATTTTAACAGGTTTGAATTCAGACTTTTCCTTCTTCTAGACGACTGCTCTACTATTTACTCATAGCTGGAGGGATAGTTGTCTGATGCGTACCTTTCTCAAGGGTATTAACATTATGTGAAATGCAAGCTGCCTCGTCCAGGATTTGAACTTGGTTCGACGAGTCCATCTTGTGTCATACCCTGCTTGTGCGGATGGGGTTGGTGTTGTATACCTCTTTCTTTTCTTTCTTACTTCTATTCTTCTTCTGTTCTTCTAGCGTCTCTTCTAGCATCTGGACTTCGTCTTTGTGGTCGGTCGCACTTAACTCATTTCTTCTTCTAGATCAGTCTTGTTACCAAGACATTCATTAACCACAAAACTGTGTTAATTTCGTAAGCTTTTATTTACTTAACTAAACATTTCATGTAACTAAACATAGCGCGCATATGCAGGTGAGTTCCAGCTTAAGGCAGTCCATCTTCTCTGCCCGACCAAACTGAAACTGAAGACCCAACCAGGTCCCACATGACTTCATGTATTTCGTGGGCTTTCTGTAATATTCCATGAAAAGTCCCGCCCGTGATATGAAAAGGGCCATCCCTTTAGAAATACAGGGGATTGACAATAATCTTATGCAACTGCATACATTATGTAACAGTTAGTAAATACCTACATAAAAACACGATTATATATATATATATATATATTTACTTTATTTTACAATGTTTTCACAGATCAATGTCATTATTAACAGCGACCACAGTTTCATGCTAAATAGCAATCATCAGGCTGTGGAGCAAATCCTATGGTGTTTTTTGGAGTTCTTTTACTCAATGTCACATTTGGATTGTAAATTAAGTCGGTTAGCTTTGCGGACGCTGTTATAGTCCGGAATTTACTAAAAATAAATTTTTTCAAAAATTGTATTTTTTTGTAGTAATGCCAACAAAGTTGCCTCCCTTTATTCGTTAAAATTAGAACGTTTTTTTTAACTTTGAAAAAATATATATATTATATTAGGAAAAATGAAAAAACACAGGTTTAAATGGGTTAAGTAGTGAGTTTATTGGCCGACGCTGCAGTGTTTCGATCTATTAATCAGATCATCTTCAGAGCATTTGTTGGTATATGGAAGGTGATAAGAAATTATTTATCACAGAATAACGAGAAAAGCGAGTGGTAGTTATTGTTATTCAGTCTGCCCTGAAGATGATCTAATTAATAGATTGAAACACTGCAGCATCAGCCAATAAACTCACCACTTAACCCATTTATACCTGTGTTTTTCATTTTTCTTAATATACTACATACCGTCGATTCACTTCCTTTCTTCACAACACACACACACACACCATATATATATATATATATATATATATATATACTATATATATATATATATATATTAAGCATTTGGTAATCTGTGTGCGTGTATATATATATATATATATATATATATGCTGTTTGCATTTCATATAACGCTAATATCGTTGGACTGAACTCTTTGACCTTGGTTAGGTAATCAGTCTAGGAGAAGGAAAAGTCTGAATTCAAACCTATTTAACTCCGTTTAAGAAATAGCCCTTGTGTCAAATCCTGCTCGGGCGGAGGGGTTGGTAAATACCTCCATAAAAATTTGCCTGGTCAATTTCCTATGGTGATAACCATTACACAATTTCTCTAGTGTCAGACATGTGAAAAGATCACCCTCTAGCATTTGGCACATTGCCTGTGTTACTAGTAACTTGGGCCAGCCAGACCGGTTTTCGAGATGGAAACAAATGGATATAAGCCGCAAGGTGAATATCACACCAACAGCAATTTGCATCTTTTAATAATCTTTACTTTCTTTTGTTCTTTCTTTGATACTCGTCTATTCTTTCTTTCTTTCTTTCTTTCTTTCTTTCTTTTAATAATCTTTGCTTTCTTCTTTGTTACTCGTCCTTTCTTTCTTTCTTTCTTTCTTTGTTACTCGCTTTCTTTCTTTCTTTCTTTCTTTCTTTTAATCTTTTCTTCTTTCTTTTAATAATCTTTGCTTTCTTTCTTTCTTTCTTTGATACTCATCTTTTCTTTCTTTCGTTCTTTCTATAATTACTTTTGGTTTCTTTCTTTCTTTCTTTCTTTCTTACTTTTCCTTCTTTCTTTCTTTCTTTCTTTTCTCAGTCTGTCTCTTCCTCTCTTCATCTTCCCCCTCTCTTTATCCGTGATTTTCTAATAGATATTTGACCGCATTCAATCTCTCTCTCTCTCTCTCTCTCTCTCTCTCTCTCTCTCTCTCTCTCTGTCCCTCCCTGTCCCCTCTCTCTTTCTTTCTCTGTCTGTCTTTCTGTCCCTCTCTCTCCATTCTTTCTCCCTCTTCCCCCCTCATCACCCACTCTCTCTATTTCCCTTCTCCGTCCATCCTTTACTCTCTTTATCCATGATTTCTCCATAGATATTTTGATCGCATTCGATCCCCCTCTTCCCGTCCCTCCCTATTCCCTCTCTTTCTTTCTCGGTCTGTCTCTTCCTCTCACTCCATTTCTCTCTCCTCTCTCTCTCTCTCTCTCTCTCTCTCTCTTCTCTCTCTCTCTCTGCTCTCATCTCTCTTTGCTTCTCTGTCTGTCTGTCTGTCTTTCTCTCTGTCCATTTCTACCCTCTCTCTCTCTCTCTCTCTCTCTCTCTCTCTCTCTTTCTGTGCTTCCCTCTCATCTCTCTTGCTTTCTCTGTCTGTCTGTCTGTCTCCTCTGTCCATTTCTCACCCTCTCTCTCTCTCTCTCTCTCTCTCTCTTTTCTGCTTCCCTCTCATCTCTCTTTCTTTCTCTGTCTGTCTGTCTGTCTTTCTCTCGTCCATTTCCACCCTCTCTCTCTGCTCTCTCTCTCTCTCTTTTCTGTGCTTCCCTCTCATCTCTCTTGCTTTCTCTGTCTGTCTGTCTGTCTTTTTCTCTGTCCATTTCTCACCCTCTCTCTCTCTATCTCTTTCTGTGCTTCCTCTCATCTCTCTTGCTTTCTCTGTCTGTCTGTCTGTCTTTCTCTCTGTCCATTTTCTCTCTCTCTCTCTCTCTCTCTCTCTCCTCTCTCTCTCTCTCTCTCTCTCTCTCTTCTCCCCCTTTCTCTCTTTATCCGCAATTGCATCTTTGAATACGAGTTGAAAACTACCAGGAATAATTTCATTTGTCGACTGTTGTGTTGGCTTGAGGATATAAAACTATTTGTTGGAGATACTGCTTTTGTAGTGACCTTTACTGTAGTATTGGTTTGGTCTTGGCGATAAGACCCCTCCCAAAAAGGATATCTTGGGTATGACTAAACTCCATCTGGTAGCGAGACTTCACTGAATCTTTGGGAATTGTGGGCACCTCTTCATTGTCATTACTCCCAGGTCCACTGATCGGTTAGAAACTTATTTGTACTAGCAAATATATCTACTAGCAAATATAAATTATCTTACATTATTAATACTGTTGGCCTTTGGAGTGGGGATCCGGTGTGCTCCAGCCACTGGACCCGTGTTATTAATTAACAGCGTTGATCCCAGGGGGCTAAATTATTTGTACTAGCAAATACGGGATGGACCATAATGATGGGACACATTTCAAAATCTATTTTCTCAGATTATAAAAATGACACAGAGTACTAAGTATATTTATCACATAACAGCTCCGGCCACTGGACCTGTATTAATTAACAGCGTTGATCCCAGGGGGTTAAATTATTTGTACTAGCAAATACGGGGTGGACCATAATGATGGGACACATTTTAAAAGCTATTTTCTTAGATCATAAAAACGACACAGAGTACTAAGTATATTTATCACATAACTGCTCCGGCCACTGGACCTGTATTAATTAACAGCGTTGATCCCAGGGGGCTAAATTATTTGTACTAGCAAATACAGGGTGGACCATAATGATGGGACACATCTCAAAAGCTATTTTCTCAGATCATAAAAATGACACAGAGTACTAAGTATATTTATCACATAACTGATACACAGGAGTTTTACGTGTTATCTAAGATTTGAGTATTACATTAAGTTTTTATTACTTTCAGGAATTGATTTTGGTGATCCTCACAATGCCATGGAGTCCAAACGAAATTGAATATGTAGTCGAAGAATACTTCGCCAGCCAAAGATCCATCATTGCAGCCCAAAGAAAATTCCAACAGCATTTTGGAAAGATAGAGGCACTATCCCGAAAGTGATCCTTCGTGATGTTACAAATTTCCGAGAGACAGCATCCGTAGAGATAACAGCTATTCCAGTTGATATACTAAACCACACTTTACGTGATATGAGAAATCGAGCTCTCAAATGTTTTCGTCATGATGGTGACCATTTCAAGGAGATAATATTCAAATCTTAGATTGCATGTAAAACTCCTGTATACCAGTTATGTAATAAATATACTTAGTACTCTGTGTCGCTTTTGAAATCTGAAAAAATAGTATTTAAAATGTGTCTGGTCATTATGGTTCACCCTGTATATGTACAAGTGAATATAAATTATCTTACATTATTGATACTGTTGGCCTTATCTACAGAATGGGAACATGTAACTGTATTTATAAAAACAACCAAATAAGGGTTTACACTGTGAACGGGAAGGCAAATTTGCATATTGATATTAAACAATTACAGCGCACATACAACGGACCGACATGCCATCACGGAAAATCCCGAACATTTCAAATATCTGGCGTTCCTTCAACTTAATAACAACAAACGGTACGCCGGCACCGTGGGATGGGTACTAAAAAAAAAACACAAGTACTTCTACCTCTAATGATGAGAATTTTTCTCGAAAATATTTAGGTAAATAAACATCATTTAACACCTATTACATTGCATTGTAAATTGCCTTCAAATTTATATTTCATTAAAAAATTAAATTTAATAGATATGTGCTTCGTAATATTGATTTCTAATTGTTTGGTTTTATCTTAATGAATTTGATCAAAAATCGCTTCAATATATCTTAAAAGAAATCCATTGACAAGAAGAAATATGATTCTTTACTTCCTAATTTAACCAAATAGTTAAATCAGGAAAATCTAGACTAAGTTTCAGTTGTTCTATATTTTTTTTATTATACTTCTGTTTCAAATCTTTTTATCTGCATTCTTATTTAGTTGCATTAGCCTCTGTAATTTGATATATTTCATTACATTAAAACTTAAATACTTGCATCCGGAGGGTGCTTATATTAACTAGTCAAAATAATATCATCTTCCTTTCTTCAGAAAAAAAAAAAAACACTCAGAAGCGATCTCGTCAATTTATTCGAGTTAAGAAATAAATAACACACTTTTTAATTCGTAAAATTTTCATGTTTTTTTTTATCATATAATTATCCTCAAGAAATAACGTAACAACAAAATTAAGCGAAATTATTCAATAATTCTAATTTCTCAAAAATTAATAAAAAATACAAAAATAAATTAATCTTCATAACGATAACTTGTTTATCTCCCTTGCATCTCCCAGAAAAATCATTCTGATTGGCAGAAAAAGTTTTAATTATACAATTTCTTCGTTTTTTAAGACACTTAACCTCTACACATTTTTAATACACACTACAAGCGTGTAAAGTAACAACACATAAAAGGTAACCGCATTCTAAAACACACGTACCAGTTTGGGTGGCAGGTTGGATATTACTGTTACATACCCCATCGTCGGGTAAACATATTTCTCGACAATTTAATAGAATATAGAATATAGTACATATATATTTAATAGAATATAGTACATATCAATTAAAAAAGCAAAAAATAAACATTTTTCAAATAATATATATGTATATATATATATATATATATATATATATATATATATATATATATAAAAAAAAGTAACACCAACGGCAGTACTCCGAGGTTTGAATGCAGTTAACCGCGAATGTGGCAGACAGGTTAAGAGTTAAAAAAGTAAAACGAACGACAAGATGTGAATATAAGACTTGTATTAGATATAAAACTTGCAAACTTTAGTCTCGTTTGCGCAAATATATATATATTTATATAATATTTATATAAATGTATACAATTGTCACTTAGCTGTTTATCCTGGGATATGGGTATTAACGGAGCCCCTTGCTACGGCCTTCTGATATAGTTCGGATATAGATGGACTTCTGTTTGTGTCCGATTCCGGTTCTGTTGAAGAATAGTGGGAGCGACCTTTTTTCGGTCCGTTCCCTTTCGTTGCTGGTGCAGAAGAGATGGAATGAGTCTGCACTTTGGGTTTGGCGCCAAAGTATGCTGGCTCATGATTGGTTGGTTTGAAACAGAGGCTCGCAGACAAGGGACGATAACCCCATACCCCAGAATTCTTAATAATATATATTATATATCTTATTATAATGGAGATTGTGGGTTTGTTTGTCTGTAACCGAAATTATATTACTAATACAAGTCACAATTCCTTTTGTTATTTATACCACATTCTCCATTATTTTATTTTTAATTTAAACTTCAATTATTAATAAAATTATTTTACATCATTAAGACTGTTGACCATATCTACAAATTATTAACATGCAATTGTATTTATATATACAACAAAATAGTGGTTTACAGTGTGAATGGGAAGGCTAATTTGCATATTGATCTTAAAAATTTGATTTTAATAAATATATGCTTAGTATTATGGGTTTTTAATTGTTTGGTTTTATCTTATTGAATATGAGCAAAAATATTGGGATAAATCTTAAAAGAAATCCATTAACAAGAAGAAATAACTGTAAATTTGTTCCTTACTTCCTATTTTAACTAAAGAGTTAAATTAGGAAAATATACCAATGATAGACGGGAGTAATGGTAAATGATGGAAGAGTTAGTTTTGAAGTTGTTCTATTTTTCAATCATACCCCCTCTGTTCCAAATCTTTTTATCTGCATACTTATTCAGTTTCATTAGCCTTTCTAATTTAATATGATAGTTTATTATATTAAAACTTAAATACTTGCACCCGGAGGGTGCATATATTTGCTAGTAATAAAAATTGACACAGATGTATGAACTGGCTTCCTCTGATAATTCAAAGGGACTTATATCCACTCCTACCAATTAGAGGAATGGACAGGAAGTAGTATATATATATATATAGCTCAGTCGGTAGAGCGTTCGGCAAGAAACCAAAAAGTTCCAAGTTCGATACCGGCCCTGCCAACTCAGCGTATGAGTAGCACAGAGATCGTGCAGTAAAGAAAGGAGCTGATGGTAGGTGTGGCCCTCCACCTCAGAAGCAAAAACAATCTCCTTGGTCTAGCGCTAGTGAAAAGGGAATAGAATCCCTCGCTGTCAGGCTGATACCGACTTTAGGCCGCCCCGACGACTTTAGTATATATATATATATATATATATATATATATATATATATATATATATGATTATCCATCTGATGAGACTTGATGTTGGGAGCTTTGTTAAATCAACTTAGATTTACAAAGGCCCCAATTTTGGTCGAAATAAATTTATTATGGAATAATGGTGTTGAGTTTTTCCTTCCTTTCAAATATATATATATATATATATATATATATATATATATATATATTGGAAAGTGGTTAATCGAGCCTGAATAAAATACTAGAAGATCCGAAACACGTGTTGCGGAAGTAAAATAAAAAAAGTCTTTTGAAAAAATTCATTTTGTGGACCCATCTTTCTTTTTTTTATGAAATATTAAATTTTTCTCTCGTTGGACCCCTAACAACCCTATATATATATATATATATATATATATATATATATATATATATATATATATATTAACAAAATGTACATTACAGAGATTTAAGAATTACTTCTAATAATTTCCTAAGCCAATAAGATATTTTGAATGCTAAAACGTGAGGGTTTTTTTTTCAATAACAATCAATTGATTCAATAAAATCTAGAAAGTGCACATGAATTAGATAAATCAAACCCTGCCCTAAGACATAACAAATTTTCTAGCAATATATATATATATATATATATATATATATATATATATATATATATTCGTCCATAAAATCCGTATGCATTTAAAATAATGTTCCATTGTTAAGTGCACACAGAGTTTGTGTACACCTATTATATCTATCTATCTATATATATATATATATATATATATATATATATATATATATATATATATATATATATATATATAACAGGGAAAAACATCTTAGCCTCTGTAAGAAGTAAATCAATTTTAATGGAGTTAAAAGCAAAAAACATTTGACGTTTTTATGGCTTCAATATTTTACCGAATTCTTTAAAAAATTAATCAAACGGACCTTCTAATAAAATAATAATAATAATAATAATAATAATAATAATAATAATAATAATAATCAACGTTTTAGCAAATTTCAATATTTTATATTTCACCAAATTCTAAAGAACGTTTATCAGATGAACCCTCAAAAAAAGAACTCTTCGCAAATTTCGCCGCATTTTGGGAAGAAGCTAAAACGCTTTGACGGTGGAGCATCCAACTGGGAACTACAAAGTTTCAGGTTCGATACCGGCCCTCACCAATTCAGTACATATGAAGTCAATGTTAACGGCTCAGTTTTTTTTATTAAAACATCGTAGGATATTAGGATGAAAAACTGTTGTCTGATGGAATTTTAAAAAAATGAAACGAGAATAAGTACATCGTTTTTGGA
Organism: Doryteuthis pealeii; assembly: GCA_023376005.1. Taxonomy (NCBI): domain Eukaryota; kingdom Metazoa; phylum Mollusca; class Cephalopoda; order Myopsida; family Loliginidae; genus Doryteuthis; species Doryteuthis pealeii. The sequence goes on along the minus strand of CM042178.1, from coordinate 52,933,110 downwards.
ATAATTTTTTTTTCTATTTTCAATATACCGTCAGGTTTATTTCCCTATTTTACTACCATATATATGTTGATGCTTCCAACCCGTGATGGGCTGAGCACTTTAGGGGGACTTTCTCTAACAACCACCGTCTAAGCTTAAAGGCAACGCTCTCCTTTAAAACTGGTGGAGCACTCTCTGGCGGCCATTACATATCCAACACAAACCCTTTAGTATTATCTGCGTTATTCTGACTATTGTCCTCATCTTCATTGTTATCTGTACAACGTTCCGGCCGTTGTTTATACAGATAACAATGAAGATGAGGACAATAGTCCGAATAACGCAGATAATACTAATCATGAAGCCTCATCTAAAAAATTCAGAGAAATAACAAACCCTTTATATTAGAATGTGGTGGCTGTTTTTTTTTCTATGTGTGTCCTGGGCAAGTTAAACTGAATCTAATGAAGTTCCAGTACTAGAGCTCTGGGGAATGTGGAGTACTCCTCCATTGCTATTACTCCTAGACCTGGAGTGGTAGTACCTGTTAGGGTACCATCTATGAGTTAAATAGAAAAAATGAGTTTAAAGATGTGTTTAAAAAAATGTTTTATGCCCATCAAGAATGAATAAAGCAAAACATCTTCGACTTAAAATAACCCAACAAGTGTTATTTCTTTGAATGTTTGATATGAGGCTTGATGATTAGTATTATCTGCGTTATTCGGACTATTGTCCTCATCTTTATTGTTATTTGTATAACAATGGCTACGACAAGAAAGTTCCCGAGTTCGAAAAGAAGGTTCCAGAGTCCGAAAATAAGGTTCCCGAGTCCGACAAGAAATACCTGAAGAAGGCCGAGGGGAATATCGGCCGAAACGTTGTACAAATAACAATAAAGATGAGGATAATAGTCTGAATAACGCAGATAATACTAACCAACAAGTGATGACATGCCCATATTGACCTCAGTTTAGAACCACTGCTCCAAACGAAATGATAAATATTACTCTACCTGTACAGGTTATTATAACAATTACAGCTAATGACGAGAGACTTGCCGAAGGTCTAAAAGGGGATTTATGAAAACCGTACGTAAAAGAGACAGCCGCGGAGACGGCGCCGGTTATGTCGCTTGGCCCCGATGATCACCTTTCGCAATAGATTCACGGCATCCGTTTCGGTATTCATTGATAGACCAGTGCCTGGGC